>CM037636.1:4534015-4635223 GCA_015227895.2 Colaptes auratus
GGGTGTCCCTGCCCATGGCAGGGGGGTTGGAACTAGATGAATCTTGTGGTGCCTTCCAACCCTGACCAGTACTATGATACTAAGAGTGATAGCCAGTAAAAACTGAAGGGGAAGAAAAAGTTCCTGAGTACTTACTCATGTTTTGTAACAGATAGAGTGGATAACACTAAATCATGTCATATTAACACAATTACTTATATTCTCTTAATGAGGATCTGGTTGCCCTGATTTTATTTCCTCCTCTCAAGATATAACCAAGTTTTTGCTCAGCAAAGGGCTTTCTTTGAAACAGAAATCTCATTATAGCTGTACCTTTGGATATCTGGACAGTGTTTTATCACAATCTGTTTAGTAGTGCAAATGTATCTAGGACAGTCACGATAAAAGAAATATAGAAATAGAAGAAAGAATGATATCTTGCCACTACAAGCTCTGCATGACCTTGTAAAGGAAAGATCACAAAAGATACAAATATATGGTGCAATATAAAATGATTTAAAATACTCTTAAAAGAAGCAGCTGTAGCAAGATGAGAAGAAAACAGATAATTGACACCAGATGTCCCTCTCAGACAGTGATGAAAGAGTAATTACAGAGGGAGAGAGAGAGCATCCTGCAGAGAGCAAATGAGCTTTACCAGCAGCTCTACAAGAATGCATAGAGACAAACATGACAAGTTTCACCATCTCCTGTGACAGAGAGGAAAAAATACATTATGCACTCAAAAAAAAAAAGAAGAAAGATAAAATCATGAAGCTTTTAAGAGGAAAACTACCTGGGACAGATGGCATCACTAGTGATATCATAAAAGTTGGAAGAAACCCAGAAAAGCTAATCAACTTGAACTAGAGTGAACAAAGTGTCAGAGGACTGGAATGAATGGTGCCACAGCCAGCTGGCAGCCAGGCACTAGTGGTGTGCCCCAGGGATCAGTGCTGGGCCCCATGCTCTTCAACATCTTTATTGATGATCTGGATGAGGGCATCGAGTCCATCATCAGTAAATTTGCAGATGTACACCAAGTGGGGGCAGGAGGTTGATCTGCTGGAGGGCAGAGAGGCTTTGCAGAGGACCTCGACAGGCTGGACAGATGGGCAGAGTCCAAGGGCAGGAGATGAACACATCCAAGTGCAGGTTCTGCACATTGGGCACAGCAACCCCATGCAGTGCTACAGGCTGGGGTCAGAGTGGCTGGAGAGCGGCCAGGCAGAGAGGGACCTGGGGGTGCTGGTTGATGGGAGGCTGAACATGAGCCTGCAGTGTGCCCAGGCAGCCAGAGGGCCAATGGCATCCTGGCCTGCATCAGGAAGTGTGGTCAACAGGAGCAGGGAGGTCATTCTGCCCCTGTACACTGCACTGGTTAGGCCACACCTCAAGTACTGTGTCCAGTTCTGGGCCCCTCAGTTTAGGAAAGATATTGACTTGTTGGAGAAGGGCAACAAGGTTGGTGAGGGGCTTGGAACACAAGCCCTATGAGGAGAGACTGAGGGAGTTGGAGTTGCTTAGCCTAGAGAGGAGGAGACTCAGGCGTGATCTTCTTGCTCTCTACAACTACCTGAAGGAAGATTGTAGACAGGCAGAGGTTGGTCTCTTCTCCCAGGCAACCAGCACCAGAAAAAGAGGACACAGTGTCAGGCAGTGCCAGGGGAGGTTTAGGCTGGAGGTTAGGAGGAAGTTCTACAGAGAGAGTGATTGCCCATTGGAAGGGACTGCCTGGGGAGGTGGTGGAGTCGCTGTCACTGGAGCTGTTCAGGAGGAGACTTGATAGGGTGCTTGGTTGCATGGTTTAGTTGATTAGGTGGTGTTGGATGATAGCTTGGACTCAATGATCTTGAAGGTCTCTTCCAACTGTTTGTTTCTCTGTTCTCTTCTCTTTCTCTTCTTTCTCTCTCTTCTTCTTTTCTCTTCTCTTATCTTCTCTCTCTTCTCTTCTCTTCTCTTCTCTTCTCTTCTCTTCTCTTCTCTTCTCTTCTCTTCTTCTCTTCTCTTCTTACACGGTGGAGCACATTAGCTGAGCAATTGACTTTTGCAGCAGCTACAGCTCGACCATTTCAAAATAGATAAGAACACTTGACAAAGGGTATTTCATGTTGGTCTAGAACACTACTAAAGGCACATAATTTCATGAGATGTATAATGACTCTCTGACAGACTATCTACATGCCTAAGTAATGATACAGCAATATGTGAAAAATAAATTGCCCCAAGTCAAAATCTAGCCAAATGATACACTCCTCTACATGCACTCCCTGGGGAGAGGATGAGAGAGATCATGAACTATATGAGACAGATGTTAGTCAGAGTACTTATAGCTCTACTGGGAAGCAATTACATTGCACTGATGAGGGTGGCTTGAGAATCTACACAGAGGAGAAAATTATGAGCAAAAATGTAGCTTCTGAACATGCCTACACATCTCCTCTGAATGAATGTTAACGGCAGGAGTGCTTTGAATCTACACTTGGCAAACATTTTCCCAAATCTGCATCCAATAATTCATTTAAAAATATTTATGAAGCTATTTAAACCATTGTTCATAACCCATCTGTTTTTTTTCAATACCTGAACTTCAATTAAGATCCCTAGTTGCTAGTTACTTGATGATATACACTTTAATAAACTCATCTGAATCTCAGAGCTGCTGAACAATACCCCTCAGGATGTTGACTTGCTGGAAGGTGTCCAGAGAAGGGCAACGAAGTTGGTGAGGGGTTTGGAACACAAGCCCTCTGAGGAGAGGCGAGGGAGCTGGGGTTGCTTAGCTGGAGAAGAGAGGCTGAGGGGTGACCTTATTGCTCTCTACAACTACCTGGTTGTAGCAGGTGGGGGTTGGTCTCTTCTCCCAGGCAGCAGCACAGAACAAGAGGACACAGTCTCAGGTGTGCCAGGGGAGGTTTAGGTGGAGGTTAGGAGGAAGATCTAACAGAGAGAGTGATTGCCCATTGGAATGTGCTGCCTGGGGGGGTTTTAGAGTCACCATCACTGGAGGGTTCGGGAGGAGATCTTGATGAGGAGGCGTGATTGGGTGTGGTGCATGGTTTAGTTGATTAGGTGGGGTGGATGATAGGTGGTGTGAGATCTTGAAGGTCTCTTCCAACTGGTCTATCTATTTATTCTATTCTATTCTATTCTATCTATTATTCTATTCTATTCTATATTCTATTCTATTCTATCTATTCTATTCTGCTTCCCTTTATGATGCCTATATTGTGTTATTTTTTATATACGGAATAAATCAGCATTTCAATGACCTTCATGCTAATTTTTCTTTTTTTTTCTTTCTCATTTGATTCTCATTTGCTAATGCTGTGTTAGTCCAGCAAATCAACAGGCAGGATTACTGTTGAAGAACATTCTCATTACAAAGATGCTCTTCTAAATTTGGGGAATATTTTAACTCTTTTTCTCTAATCAGCTAATGGTTGGAACACAGAAAGGTGAGTGTCAGAGAGTTTTATACACTGACTAAATGTTTCCTGAGGAAACATTCCTGCATCTGGGTCAGGCCAATCCCAGGCACTGATACAGGCTGCCCAGTGACTGGCTTGAGAGCAGCCCTGAAGAAAAGGACTCAGGGGTGCTGGTGGAGGAGAAGAAGCTCAACATGAGTCAGCAGTGAGCACTTGCAGCCCAGAGAGCCAACCAGAGCCTGGGCTGCATCAAGAGAAGCACAGCCAGCAGGGCAAGGGAAGTGATTGTCCCCCTGTGCTCCACTCAGGTGAGACCCCACCTGGAGTACTGTGTCCAGTTCTGGAGCCCCTCTTACAGGAAGGATCTGGAGCAGGTGGAACATGTTCAGAGAAGATATATTTCTATTACAAGAAAGATATGGGCATGCTGGAAGTTGTCCAGAGAAAGGCCAGGAGGATGAGCAGAGGGCTGGAGCACCTCTCCTATGAGGACAGACTGAGGGAGTTGGGGTTGTGCAGTCTGGATAGGAGAAAGCTCTGAGGAAACCTCATTGTGGCCTTGCAGGATCTGAAGGGGGCTACAAGAAAGTTGGGGAGGGACTTTTGAGGCTGTCAGGGAGTGATAGGGTTGGGGGGAATGGAACAAAACTAGAAATGGGTAGATTCAGATTGGATGTTAGGAAGAAGTTCTTCCCCATGAAGGTGGTAAGAGGCTGGCACAGGTTGCCCAGGGAGGTGGTGGAAGCCTCATCCCTGGAGGTTTTGAAGGCCAGGCTGGTTGTGGCTGTGAGCAACCTCCTGTAGTGTGAGGTGTCCCTGCCCATGGCAGGGGGGTTGGAACTGGCTGATCCTTGAGGTCCCTTCCAACACTAATAATTCTATGTTTCTGTGATTCCATAAATCTAATTAGATAGCTCTTTGTTGAAACTCTATTCCTAAGGTAGTCTAATTGTTTGTTACATATATTCATTGATGGGACAATGAGTAAAGAACTTAAATGAAACTAGCTTCTAGTTAACTTCCTAGCAGGTAAGTAATAAGGGAAATTTCCCTTCATGTGATAGAGAAATCATTATCAAATGAGTTGAAAGAAAGATTCTGTCATTCCTAAGTCTGCATTTATGATTTCATAGAATCAATAAGTTTGGAATAGATCTCAGAGATCATCAGGCCCAACCTGTCACCGCAGACCTCATGACTAGACCATGGCACCAAGTGCCACGTCCAGTCCCCTCTTGAACACCTCCAGGGAAAAAAATCTTCATCAGTTGAAGAGAGCCTTATCAGTACAGATAGTATCTTTGTCGTTAGATCAAGGCATAACTGTATCTATTGAATTAGCTTTGAGTCACAGCCATGGTGAAGTGCACTGGTTCTCATTCTCTCTCCTTTTTAAAAGCACTGGTAAAACAATGTGGATGTCAGTCTAACAATTATGCTTTCTTTAATACTTGTACTGCTATATGCAAAACTGCATTTGTGCAATCAAGAAAATCACTCTGGGATTGGTGTTTTAATGGTTTCCAGCAGTGGAATTTTCAGAGGGAAAAATAAAAGCCAACAAAAGATATTTCCAAGGAGGGTATATGTGCTTACAATAGGGGCTCATGTTCTTCAGATTCCTCTAGGCGTGGATTTTAAATCAGCAGGTTTTCACTCTTGAATAGCAGCATTGAGTGTACTCCATCAAGACAACTGGCAGTCCAGACAAAGGACATTATGAAAATCGTGTAAAATAGTAATTATGCAACTGCCATTAGTCAAATCAACAGCTGTTAGAAGAAAACTCTAAGTGACAGATGGAAGCATTCTTTTCTTTTCCTTCCTCCATTTCCATTTCCCTCCCTCTCTCCTCTTTTTCTTTTGTTGTTTTTACCCTGAAACTGAATATGGACAAATCACTTTCTCTTAACTTCCATTCAGCAGTGCTTAGAGAATTTGCCCAAAACAGGTAAATAATGAACCACATTGCCCTCTGATGGACTCTGTTTTTCTCTTTCAAGAATAAATATGCACAAAACTATTCAATTCCCAGCTTTCCGGGGAGAAACAAAGTTAGTTGAACTAGAGCAAGCTGCATTTTGTCAAACAGCTCTATTGCATTTTATGAGAAGGACTAAAGTCTTCCTGAAAGTAACAAACTCTTCTTAAACATCTGCCTAGCTAGGTTACAATGCATATTTGTTTTTAAGAATGTAACTTACTCCTTTGTAAAGTAATTGTAAGGTCACAGGACATTAGGCGTTGGAAGGGACCATTGAAGATCATCAAGTCCAACCCCCCTGCCAGAGCAGGACCATAGAATATAGAGCAGTTCACACAGGAACACATCCAGAAGGGTCTTGAAAGTCTCCAGAGAAGGAAACTCCACAACCTCTCTGGGCAGCCTGTGCCAGGGCTCTGTGACCCTCACAGGGAAGAAGTTCTCCTCATGTTGAGGTGGGAACCTCCTGTGCGGAGTTCCATCCATGCCCTTGTCCTATCCAAGGGTGCAACTGAGCAGAGCCTGTCCCCTCCTTCTTGACCCCCAGCCCTCAGCTATTTATGAACATTTATTAAACCCCTTCTCAGTCTTCTCCAGACTAAACAGTCCCAGGGCTCTCAGCCTCTCCTCACAGGGCTTATCATCCTGGTAGCCTCCCTTGGACTCTCTCCAGCAGATCCCTGTCCCTCCTGAACTGGGGAGCCCAGAACTGGATGCAATATTCCAGGTGAGGTCTCACCAGTGCAGAGTAGAGGGGGAGAAGAACCTCCCTGGATCTGCTGGCCACACTCCTCTGAATGCAGCCCAGAATCCCATTGGCCTTCTTGGGCACCAGGGCACATTGCTGTCCCATGCAGAACTTGCTGCCCACCAGGACTCCCAGGTCCTTCTCGGGGCTGCTCTCTAGCAGATCACCTCCTAACCTGTACTGCTGCAGTTTATTCTTCCTTCCCAGGTGCAGCACTCTGCACTCATCCTTGTTGAACCTCATCAGGTTCCTCTCTGCCCAGCTGCCACTCTGTCCAAGTCTCTGAATGGCTGCACAGCCTTCAGGGGTCTCAGCCAAGCCTCCCAGTTTGGTATTGTCAGCAAACTGGCTGAGCAGACTGTCTGTCTCTGTCCCCTCATCAGTGTCATTGATGAAGATGTTGAACAGGACCAGATTCAGCACTGATCCCTGGGGGATTCCAGTGGTCACAGGTCTCCCGCTGGACCTGGCACCATTGACTCTTTGGACTCTATTGTGTCACCAGTTCCTTATCCATCTCACTGTTCTTCTATCCCACACTTCCTAACTTTACTCACAAGGATGGTATGGGAGACAGTGTTAAAAGCCTTACTAAGGTCAAGGCAGGCTACATCCCCTGCTCTCCCTGCATCTCCCCATTCTGCTAACAACATCACAGTAGGCTATCAGATTAGCCAAGCAAGATTTTTCTCTTGGTAAATCCATGCTGACTGCTCCTGATCCTCATTTTCTCTTCCAAGTGCCTAGAGATGATCTCCAGAATGACCTGCTCCATCATTTTTTCCAGGGATGGAGGTGAGGCTCAGTTACATATAAGGATGCATTTAACTGTTCTGCTGGACCAGAGCTTCATATAATATTGATTTTCTGTTGGTTAACACAATAGAAGGGAGAAATCATGAGACCTGACTAGATCAGTGATCAGTGTGAGGAAATAACAACAAATTGTTACAGTCTGAAGGTGGAACTTTTACCTACATAACTAACAACAAGAATAGGAACGGAACTCCCTGGACATCTTTGTGTAAAAAGGTGAATCAATTACCATTGGATGCTCTCTTATTTCCTTCCTGACCTTCAGCTGGTTATTGGGGGGAGGAGGGGAAAGGGAGCAACCCTCCTGGACAGTCCAGAGGAATCTGGGAACAATACAAGGGAATTCTTGTATTTGTGGCTTGTTTTTCTGATTTGCAAATATATCATAGTATCATAGCATCAGTCAGGGTTGGAAGGAACCACAAGGATCATCTAGTTCCAACCCCCTGCCATGGGCAGGGACACCCTGCACTAGATCAGGCTGGCCAGAGTCTCATCCAGCCTGATCTTAAACACCGCCAGGGATGGGGCCTCAACCACCTCCCTGGACAACCCATTCCAGGGCTTCTCCACTCTCATGGGGAAGAACTTCCTCCTCACCTCCAGCCTGAATCTCCCCACCTCCAGCTCATTCCATTCCCCCTAGTCCTATCACTACCTGATAGCCTGAGAAGTCCCTCCCCAGCCTTCCTGTAGCCCCCTTCAGATACTGGAAGGCCACAATGAGGTCACCTCAGAGCCTTCTCCAGACTCAACAGCCCCAACTCCTTCAGTCTGTCTCCAGCCCTCTGCTCATCCCTTGTGGCCCTTCTCTAGACACCTTCCAGCACCTCCAGATCCCTCTTAGAATAGGGGCTCCAGAACTGGCTGCAGTACTCCAGGTGGGGTCTCACCAGAGCTGAGTAGAGGGGGAGAATCACCTCCCTTGCCCTGCTGGCCACACTTCTCTTGATATGCAAATATATTTTGTACATATTCATTGCATTTCCTACTTCTATGTTTTACTTGCTTTGTAAATACAGCTTCATTCTGCTTTTCAAACTAACTACGCTAGCCTGGTGATTTACTCTGGGGGTAATTCTCCACAGGTTTTGAGGGGGCAGTCTCAACCCACCACACAAATTTAAAGTAGGCATTTTGCAAATTTATTGTCTGCAAAAGGATTGAAATACTGAAAGGCTGTTCTCAGTATATTCTTCACCCATCAGATTTACAAGAATTTAAGCAAGAAGAAATTTCTAAGTGGCTGAGAGTTCTTGTAATACATATTCCTTGTCCCAAAACAGTAATTTCCACAAAGACTCCAACAGATTTTGAAAATTCAGCTGTATCAAATCTAGAAACACAATTAATTTTCAAGGTTGATTTGCAGTGATTGAACTTGAGTTACCCCATTACAAAAATCAGTACCAACAGCAGCTGCCAGCAAAAACTAGATTTTTGGAATTCTACTAAACCATGGCACCAAGGGCCTCATCCAGGCTGTTCCTAAACACCTCCAGGGATGGTGACTCCACCACCTCCCTGGGCAGACATTCCAATGGCCAATCTCTCTTTCTATGAAGAATTTCTTCCTCACCTCCAGCCTAAACCTCCGCTGGTGCAGCTTGAGACTGTGTCCTCTTGTTCTGGTGCTGCTTGCCTGGGAGAAGAGACCAACCTCTACCTGGGTACAACCTCCCTTCAGGGAGGTGTAGAGAGCAATAAGGTCTCCCCTGAGCCTCCTCTTCTCCAGGCTAAGCAACCCCAGCTCCCTCAGCCTCTCCTGTGCTCCAAACCCCTCCCCATCTTCGTTGCTCTTCTCTGGACACATTCAAGAGTCTCAATGTGCTTCTTAAACTAAGGAGCCCAGAACTGGACACAGGACTCAAGGTGTGGCCTAAACAGTGCTGAGCACAGGGCAGAATGACTTACCTGCTCCTGCTGGCCACACTGTTCCTGATGCAGGCCAGGATGCCACAGATTCATATAGTGTTAAAATTACAGTTGCAGGAAGAAGTAAGTGATACTCACAGAAACAATAAGTAGGTAAATGAATTGTACTTAGATAAAAACAGGAAATGTTTACTTTTGATCCAGAAGATGCACTTTTTTACATAGTTTCATAGTTTCAGTCAGGGTTTGGAAGGGACCACAAGGATCATCTAGTTCCAACCCCCCTGCCATGGGCAGGCACACCCCGCACTAGATCAGGCTGGCCAGAGCCTCATCCAGCCTGGTCTTAAACACCTCCAGGGATGGGGCCTCAACCACCTCCCTGGACAACCCATTCCAGGCCTTCACCACTCTCATGGGGAAGAACTTCCTCCTCACCTCCAGCCTGAATCTCCCCACCTCCAGCTTCATTCCATTCCCCCTAGTCCTATCACTACCTGATAGCCTGAGCAGTCCCTCCCCAGCCTTCCTGTAGCCCCCTTCATATGCTGGAAGGCCACAATGAGGTCACCTGGGAGCCTTCTCTTCTCCAGACTGAACAGCCCCAACTCCTTCAGTCTGTCCTCACAGGAGAGGTGCTCCAGCCCTCTGCTCATCCTCGTGGCCCTTCTCTGGACACCTTCCAGCACCTCCAGATCCCTCTTGGAATAGGGGCTCCAGAACTGGACGCAGTACTCCAGGTGGGGTCTCACCAGAGCTGAGTAGAGGGGGAGAATCACCTCCCTTGCCCTGCTGGCCACACTTCTCTTTTGATGCAGCCCAGGATCTGATTGGCTTTCCAGGCTGCAAGTGCACACTGAGAGCTCCTGTTGAGCTTCTCGTCCACCAGCACCCCCAAGTCTCTCTCCTCTGGGCTGCTCTCCAGCCAGTCCCTGCCCAGCCTGGATTTGTGCCTGGGAGTGCCTCGACCCAGATGCAGGACCATGCCCTTGGTCTTGTTGAAGCTCATACACACACATACACACACAACACTAAGTCAGAATAGGATGATCCACCCATCTGACCCATTTAATTTCCAGCACTCATAGAATACTATATTGGAAGGCTCCTCAAATATCCTCCAATGATGGTGACTCCACCACCTCCACGGGCAGACCATTCCAATGGGCAATCACTCTCTCTGTGTAGAACTTCTTCCTAACATCCAGCCTAAACCGCCCCTGGCAGTGCCTGAGACTGTGTCCTCTTGTTCTGCTGCTGGTTGTCTGGGAGAAGAGACCAAGGTCCACGTGGCTACAACCTCCCTTCAGGGAGTTGTTGAGAGCAATAAGGTCACCCCTGACTCTCCTCCAGGCTAAGCAACCCCAGCTCCCTCAGCCTCTCCTCACAGGGCTTGTGTTCCAACCCCCCTCACCAACTTCGTTGCCCTTCTCTGGACACCTTCCAGCAAGTCAACCTCCTTCCTAAACTGAGGGGCCCAGAACTGGACACAGGACTCAAGGTGCAGCCTAACCAGTGCAGTGTACAGGGGCAGAATGACCTCCCTGCTCCTGCTGGCCACACTCTTCCTGATGCAGGCCAGTATGCCATTGGCCCTCTTGGCTGCCTGGGCACACTGCAGGCTCATGTTCAGCTTACAATCAACCAGCACCCCCAGGTCCCTCTCTGCCTGGCTGCTCTCCAGCCACTCTGACCCCAGCCTGTAGCACTGCATGGGGTTGCTGTGGCCAATGTGCAGAACCCGGCACTTGGATGTGTTCAATCTCCTGCCCTTGGACTCTGCCCATCTGTCCAGCCTGTCGAGGTCCCTCTGCAAAGCCTCTCTGCCCTCCAGCAGATCAACTCCTGCCCCCAGCTTGGTGTCGTCCGCAAATTTACTGATGATGGACTCGATGCCCTCATCCAGATCATCAATAAAGATGTTGAAGAGCATGGGGCCCAGCACCGATCCCTGGGGCACACCACTAGTGCCTGGCTGCCAGCTGGCTGTGGCACCATTCACCACCACTCTCTGGGCTCGGCCCTCCAGCCAGTTCCTAACCCAACGCAGTGTGCTCCCATCCAAGCCATGGGCTGCCAGCTTGGCAAGGAGTTTGCTGTGGGGGACAGTGTAAAAGGCCTTGCTGAGGTGCAGGTAGACCACATCCACAGCCTGCCCCACATCCACCAGGCGGGTCACCTGGTCCTAGCATCCAGCCTAAACCTGCCCTGGCACAGCCTGAGACTGTGTCCTCTTGTTCTGGTACTGGCTGCATTGGAAGAAGAGACCAGGTCCAGGTAGACCACATCCACAGGCCTCCCCACATCCACCAGGCAGTCACCTGATCATAGAAGGAGATCAGGTTGGTCAGGCAGGACCTGCCCTTCCTAAATCCATGCTGGCTAGGCCTGATCCCTTGGCCATCCTGTAAGTGCTGTGTGATCGCACTCAAGATGACTGTTCCATAACCTTGCCTGGCACTGAGGTCAGGCTGACAGGCCTATAATTCCCTGGCTCGTCCAATCAGCCCTTCCTGTGGATGGGCACCACGCTGGCAGCTTCCACTCTTCTGGGACCTCTCCAGTGAGCCAGGACTGCTGAAAAATGATGGAGAGTGGCTTGCCCAGCTCATCTGCCAGCTCTCTCAGCACCCTAGGATGGATCCCATCCGGTCCCATGGCCTTTGTGGGGGTCCAAGCGGCTCAGAAGATCTCCTGGAACAGAGGAGAACTATGCTGCTCCCTGGCTCCTTCTGCCAGCTCTGCAGGACAGCTGTCTGGAAGACGTTCTGCCCTGCTAGTAAAAATTGAGGCAAAGAAGGTGTTAAGTACCTCTGCCTTTTCCTCATCCTTTGTTACAACGTTCCCCTCTGTGTCCACCAGGGAGTGGAGGTTGTCCTTTCCCTTCCTCTTACAGTTAATATATTTATAGAAGGACTTTTTGTTGTCCTTCACAGCAGAGGCCAGTCTGAGCTCCAAATGTGCTTTTGCCTCCCTAATTTTCTTCCTACAAGACCTGGCAACATGCCTAAACATTCCATGGGTTGCCTCCCCTTCCTTCCAAAGATGATACACCCTCTTTTTTTCCCTTAGTTCTATTAAGAGTTCATTACCCATCCAGGCTGGCCGTCTGCCCCGGCGGCTCATCTTCCAGCACACTGGCACAGCCTGTTCCTGCGCCTTCAAGAGTTCAGCCTTGAAGCAGCTCCAGCTCTCCTGGACCCCATTGTTTTTAAGGGCTGTATCCCAAGGAACCTTCTGAGTTAGTTCCTTGAGTAACCTGAAGTCTGCCCCTCCTGAAGTCCAGAGTGGAGGTCTTCTTGCTGCCCCTCTTGGCTTGGCTGAATACCCAAAACTCAATTATCTCGTGGTCACTGGCGCCTAAACACCCTCCGACCACCACATCCCCCACCAGCCCTTCCCTGGTGGTGAAGAGGAGGTCAAGCAGAGCCTTACCCCTGGTAGGCTCACACAGCACCTGGGATAAGAAGCTGTCCTCCATGCACTCCAGAAACCTCCTAGACTGCCTCCTCTCTGCTGTGTTGAGATCCCAGCAGATATCAGGCAGGTTGAAGTCGCCCATGAGAACGAGGTCAGGCGATCTTGAGACAGCCTTAAGCTGCCTATAGAATGCTTCATCGACATCTTCCTCCTGGTTGGGTGGTCTATAACAGACTCCAACCAGGATGTCTGCCCTGCTGATCTTCCCTCTAATTCTCCCCCACAAGCACTCAACACGATCGTCCCTGACCTCTAGCTCAATGGCATCAAGTGCCTCCCTGATGTACAGGGCCACCCCTCCACCCCTTCTTCCTTGCCTGTCTCTCCTGAAGAGCCTGTAGCCATCAATTGCAGTGCTCCAGTCATAAGAGTCATCCCACCACGTCTCTGTGATGGCAACTACATCATATCTTTCCTGCTGCAACAAGGCTTCCAGCTCCTCATGTTTGTTGCCCACACTTCGTGCATTAGTATACATGCACTTCAGCCAGGCTGCTGGTTTCGCCCCTGACTCCAGCTTACCACCCTCAGACTCCTGCCTGAGGGGACTGGTTTCAGCCCCTTCCCCCTTTGAAGCTAGTTTAAAGCCCTGTCAATGAGACCTGCCAATTCCCTTCCCAGAATCTTTTTCCCTTTGGGGGACAGGCCATTCTCGTGTACTGTGACCTTTCCCCTCCTCTGGGACAGATGTACTCCATCTGTTACCAGCTGACCTGCTGCAGTAGAAAGTTCTCCAAGATCGAAAACCCCACTTGGAGTACTGCGTACAGTTCTGGAGCCCCTATTACAAGAGGGATCTGGAGGTGCTGGAAGGTGTCCAGAGAAGGGCCACGAGGATGAGCAGAGGGCTGGAGCACCTCTCCTGTGAGGACAGACTGAAGGAGTTGGGGCTGTTCAGTCTGGAGAAGAGAAGGCTCCCAGGTGACCTCATTGTGGCCTTCCAGTATCTGAAGGGGGCTACAAGAAGGCTGGGGAGGGACTTTTCAGGCTATCAGGGAGTGATAGGACTAGGGGGGAATGGGATGAAGCTGGAGGTGGGGAGATTCAGGCTGGAAGTGAGGAGGAAGTTCTTCACCGTGAGGGTGGTGAAGGCCTGGAATGGGTTGTGCAGGGAGGTGGTTGAGGCCCCGTCCCTTGCGGTGTTTAAGCCCAGGCTGGATGAGGCTCTGTCCAGCCTGATCTAGGGTAGAGTGTCCCTGCCCATGGCAGGGTGCTTGGAACTAGAAGATCCTTGTGGTCCCTTCCAACCCTAACAAACTATGAAACTATAGCCAAACTATGAAACTATAAAATTCTTCAGCCTCTGAGCCACTTGTTGACTGCAGCTGCTGTCCTGTTCCTTCTTGTATTCCCTCCTGCAACTAAGGGTACAGATGAAAAAAATTATTTGTGCATCTGACCCCTCCACCAGATCCCCCAGGGCCTTGAAGTCATTTTTGATAGCCCTGGGAGTTCTGTTTGCAACATCATCATTCCCTAACTGCATAACTATTAAGGGATAGTAGTCAGAGGGCTGCACCAGACTAGGCAGCCTTCTGGTAACATCGCTAACTTGAGCTCCTGGGAGACAACAAAGTTCCCTGTGAGTAGGGTCTGGCCGACATATGGGGCCTTCTGTTCCCCTCAGGAGGGAATCACCAATAACAATTACCCTCCTCTTTGTTTTAAGGGAGCAAGTCTTGATGCCAGGGGAAGGCTGTTTAACCATAGGCTGTTTCACCTTAGGCTGTTTTGCCTCAGGGAAAACCCCAGCTGGTGTGTCCTCCTGCATTAGAATCACCTCCCCCTCGACCTCCAGTGCCCCATACTTGTTTTCCAAGGGCAGTGGGGAAGGTGAGGGGAGGCGAGGAGGTTTGAATTTGTGTCTTTTGAGAGGAACCTTCACCCATTCCCCTCTATTTTTTGGATAACCAGCCTCTGCAGGGGGAGCCTGAAGAGCCTGGTTACTCAAGTTGGTCTCCCTTCTGCAATCCCTGACATCCTAAGTCTAGTCACCTCATCCTTCAATCTGGCCACCAGGTTAAGCAGAGAGTCGATCTGCTCACACCTGGTGCAGGAGCTGTCCCCACTACCCTGCATCTCAAGTGCCAGGCGCCAGCACTCTCTGCAGCCACATGCCTGGACACCCACCTCTTGCTTATGGCACTTGCCTACCTGCTTGTATTCCCCCTCAGTCTGAGTCGAGACTGATTTTTTGAAGGAGCTCTTGCGGCGCGTTCCCACCCTGCCTGCCCTGCCCCAGCGACCTGCGGGACAAGATTCAGAACAAGTGCGGCGGCGCGTGCCGAGCGAGTGAACAGCTCCTGCTCCCGAGGCTGCCGGTCGGGGGGTGCTCCCGAGCAAGCTTCCCGCCGGAGCCGAGGCTGCCGGTCGCGGGGTGCTTCCCGAGCAAGCTTCCCGCCGGAGCAGAGGCTGCCGGTCGCGGGGTGCTCCCGAGCAAGCTTCCCGCCGGAGCGGAGGCTGCCGGTCGCGGGGTGCTCCCGAGCAAGCTTCCCGCCGGAGCGGAGGCTGCCGGTCGCGGGGTGCTCCCGAGCAAGCTTCCCGCCGGAGCGGAGGCTGCCGGTCGCGGGGTGCTCCCGAGCAAGCTTCCCGCCGGAGCGGAGGCTGCCGGTCGCGGGGTGCTCCCGAGCAAGCTTCCCGCCGGAGCGGAGGCTGCCGGTCGCGGGGTGCTCCCGAGCAAGCTTCCCGCCGGAGCGGAGGCTGCCGGTCGCGGGGTGCTCCCGAGCAAGCTTCCCGCCGGAGCGGAGGCTGCCGCGGGCTGCTGCCGGCTTTTAAAAGCCCCGCCAGTGACGAGGAGAGCCCGAGCGCTCCCGAGCAGCAAGCACGTGGAGAAACGGCCGCGCCGAATCCAGCCGAGTGCCGAGAGCCCGCGGGTGCCCTGCCGATCCCGTAGGTTGGAAAGGAAAGCAGCTGGTATTCCCGAGGCTGCTGGTCGCGGTGTGCTCCCGAGCAAGATTCCCGATGGAGCAGAGTTTAGTTGTTAGATGTGTGAGTAACATGGGTTATTTACTCTTGCAACAGGTATACAGATTCACTACGGTTGTCATGGCTAAGAATTCAACTGCAGAAATCACTATACAGCTTTAAGAAAATACAATTGTAATTACACCTGAAAGGATGTTATAGTGATGCTGGTGCCTTCTCACAGGTAACTAGTGGTAGAACAAGGGGGAATGGCCTCAAACGGCAACAGGGTAGGTTTAGACTGGACATTACCAAATTTTCTTTGACAGAAAGAGTGGTCAGGCTTTGGAACAGGCTGCCCAGGGAGGTGGTTGATTCAGCATCCCAAGATGTGTCTAAATGTGGTGCTTGGGGATATGGTTTAGGGGTGAACTTTGTAGAGTAGTGTTAAGGGTTGGACTTGATGATCCCAAGTGTCTTTCCCAACCTGAATGATTCTTCTGTGAGTTACCCAGGACAAAACACGCTTAGGTAGCACAGCCAAGGATACAGCTTACCGTAAGGACATCCCTTCTGGGATGGATGAGGAGGACAAAACCAGTCAATGTGTCTCCAGAGTTTTGTTGTCACAGTATCACAGTATCAGAGATTGGAAGGGACCTCAAAAGATCAAGTGCAACCCACCCACTAAAGCAGGGTCACTTAAGGTAGTCCACACAGGAATGATTCGACGTGGGTTTTGAAAGTCTCCTGAGAAGGAGACTCCACAACCTCCCTGGGCAGACTGTTCCAGTGTTCCATCATGCTCACTGTAAAGAGGCTTCTCCTCATATTGAGGTGAAACTTTCTGTGTTCAAGTTGTCAAATTCTCATCCACAAACTGAGTTCCAAAAAGGGCTAATATTTATACCTCAGTTTTTCTGATGTGTAAAGAGTGGAACTGTAGCCATATCACTAAGTGGGCTTATCAGTTGCACAAACATTTCTTGATGGGACTTTCTGACTCGATTGCTTCTGCCAGTAAAAGCTGACTGCTGCCAGGAATATTAAGTCTTTGGATAAGCAGGAGAAAAAGAATGCTAGGGTCCTATTGCAAACATGGACAGCATCAGGAACAGTGTGGCCAGCAGGAGCAGGGAGGTCATTCTGCCCCTGTACACGGCACTGGTTAGGCCACACCTTGAGTCCTGTGTCCAGTTCTGGGCCCCTCAGTTTAGGAAATATGTTGACTTGCTGGAAGGTGTCCAGAGAAGGGCAACAAGGTTGGTGAGGGGTTTGGAACACAAGACCTATGAGGAGAGGCTGAGGGAGCTGGGGTTGCTTAGCCTGGAGAAGAGGAGACTCAGGGGTGACCTTCTTGCTCTCTACAACTACCTGAAGGGAGGTTGTAGCCAGGTGGGGGTTGGTCTCTTCTCCCAGGCAACCAGCAGCAGAACAAGAGGACACAGTCTCAAGGTGTGCCAGGGGAAGTTTAGGCTGGAGGTTAGGAAGAAATTCTATACAGAGAGAGTGATTTGCCATTGGAATGGGCTGCCCAGAGAGGTGGTGGAGTCACCATCATTGGAGGTGTTTAGGAGGAGACTTGACAGGGTGCTTGGTTGCATGGTTTATTTGATTAGGTGGTGTTGGATGAAAGGTTGGATGCAATGATCTTGAAGGTCTCTTCCAACCTGGTTTAGTCTATTCTATTCTATTCTATTCTATTCTATTCTATTCTATTCTATTCTATTCTATTCTGCCAGTTGCAGTGTCTGTTTTAGACTTGGATGCTTATCAGCAGTTAAGATCTTTTGTGTTTCCAATATTTGTGCTCCCAACAGCAGTCCTTTGATCAATCTTTCTGGCACTTCTCTAGACCTTCTCTATCCTATTTCTTAATTCATGTTCACAGACTAATGAAGGAGAAGAGGAGACTCAGGAGTGACCTTCTTGCTCTCTACAACTACCTGAAGGGAGGTCGTAGCCAGGCAGAGGTTGGTCTCTTCTCCCAGGCAGCCAGTACCAGAACAAGAGGACACAGTCTCAAGCTGCACCATGGCAGGTTTAGGCTGGAGGTTAGGAAGAAGTTCTATACAGAGAGAGTGATTGCCCATTGGAATGAGCTGCCTGTGGAGGTGGTGGAGTCACCATTATTGGAGGTGTTCAGGAGGAGACTTGCTGGGGTGCTTGGTGCCATGGTTTAGTTGTTTAGGTGGGATGGATTGGTTGATGGGTTGGACGCGATGATCTTGAAGGTCTCTTCCAACCTGGTGTATTGTATTGTATTGTATTGTATTATAAAATGTCAGGACAAAACCTACAGGTGATATAATCTGTCTTCTGGCTTTGATTACCTACAGAAATTTTTAAGCACCCTGAGAACAATATTAAGAAATTTCTGTCCTTTTGTTTTGTACTAATTCTGTTAGTTTATTAATTCATTAGATAGAAATTCAGCTTGATTTAATTACTAGCTTATCACTACCTTTTTTTTCTTCACATAACTCAATATAGCAAGCATTGTCATGAAGGTGTGGGTGTCTTGCCAGTGAATCAGTTCTATATTTAATTTCACCAATATAAGATTATATTCAGAATTTTTTCTGTATATTCTTTCATGGATTTATTTTGGAGTGCTAGATTTATGTTTACTTCCTTTGATAGGTGAGGTGTAGAATGCCTGGTAAACCTAACATCCAGTGGGTGGTTTAGGTCCTGGTCATGCTGCAAAAAATGCTCTTTGAATAATTTCTGACAGTTTTATAAGCCTTCTTATATCAAAGCCATCAGTAAAGAATGCCTCATTAATTGAAAGAACATAAAATTGCCCTTCATGTCTAAGCTTCAAAGTAAGAATGCAGATTTTTTCCTTCCTGCAGTGGCATGAAGGTGCTTGTTTTTCTAACAAGTGTTGATCCAAAAGCACATGATTCATTACTTTGCAACAGCTTTCTGAGAGGGTAATGTGTATTTCATGTTAAAAAATATAATTATTTTTTCCTATTAAGAAGGAAAACTGGGAAGCCACCTCACAATCATTCACCATCTGGAAAAGAAAGGCTGAAGTACAGTCCAGAATGAGGCTGTATTTGTCCAATCAAGAATAATCAGAGAATTGTCAGGGTTGGAAGGGACCTCAAGGATCATCCAGTTCCAACCCCCCCTGCCATGGGCAGGGACACCTCACACTACAGCAGGTTGCTCACAGCCACATCCAGCCTGGCTGCAAAAAACCTCCAGGGATGAGGCTTCCACCACCTCCCCTGGCAACCTGTGCCAGCCTCTTACCACCTTCATGGGGAAGAACTTCTTCCTAACATCCAATCTGAATCTACTCATTTCTAGTTCTGCTCCCTTCCCACCAGTCCTATCACTCCCTTACACCTTCAAAAGTCCCTCCCCAGCTTTCTTGTAGCCCCCTTCAGATACTGGAAGGCCACAAGAAGGTCTCCTCATAACCTTCTCTTCTCCAGACTGAACAACCCCAACTCTCTCAGTCTGTCCTCACAGGAGAGGTGCTCCAGCCCTCTGCTCATCCTCGTGGCCCTTCTATGGACATGTTCCAGCACCTCCAGATCCTTCCTGTAACAGAGGCTCCAGAACTGGACACAGTACTCCAGGTGTGATCTCACCAGAGCGGAGCAGAGGGGCAGAATCACCTCCCTCGACCTGCTGGCTATGCTTCTCTTGATGCAGCCCAGGATGTGATTTGCTTTCTGGGCTGCAGGTGCTCACTGCTGGCTCATGTTAAGTTTCTCCTTCACCAGCACCCCCAAGGCCTTTTCTTCAGGGCTGCTCACAAGCCAGTCCCTGCCCAGCCTATATCAGTGCTTGGGATTGCCCTGACCCAGATGCAGGACCCTGCCCTTGGTCTTGTTGAAGCTCATGAGGTTGGCTTGTGCCCACCTCTCCAGCCTGTCAAGGTCCCTCTTCAGCTTTCCAAATCATAAGGTGCTGCAGTAAACCAGGATCAGAAATCTGTAAAGTACTGTTTCCATTCTCCTGACACTCCTTCAGATTCAAGAGCATCCAGGCCATAGAACTGATGTAAACAATTAGGGGATCTCAAAGCAGTCACTCTTTTTTTTGTTAGATATAGCTCTGGAAAGCATTTCTTTGGCAGGGGGGGTGGGGGAGGGGCGGGGTAAATCACATATGTGATATGGATATAGATATAGATTAGATATAGATATATAGATACACAGATATGTGAAAACATGCACATTACAAGAAAGATACAGAAAGATATATTTCTATTATAAGAAAGATATGGACATGCTGGAATGTGTCCAGAGAAAGACCAGGATGAGCAGAGGGCTGGAGCCCTCTACGAGGACAGACTGAAGGAGTTGGGGCTGTTCAGTCTGGAGAAGAGAAGGCTATGAGGAGACTTAATTGTGGCCTTGCAGGATCTGAAAGGGGCTACAAGAAAGGTGGGGAGGGACTTTTGAGGGTGTAAGGGAGTGATAGAACTGGGGGGGGTGGAGCAAAACTAGAAGTGGGGAGATTGAGATTGGCTGTGAGGAGGAAGTTCTTCCCCATGAAGGTGGTAAGAGGCTGGCACAGGTTGCCCAGGGAGGTGGTGGAAGCCTCATCCCTGGAGGTTTTGAAGGCCAGGCTGGTTGTGACTGTGAGCAACCTGCTGTAGTGTGAGGTGTCCCTGCCCATGGCAGGGGGGTTGGGACTGGATGATCCTTGAGGTCCCTTCCAACCCTGACAATTCTTGGATTCTGTATTTGTCTCAGACATGTAGGCACATTCTCCAAAATCTAAAGTCCCTCAAGAGACAGATTGTACAGATCCTTAATTAGGCAATCTGTTGGAGAAAATTACACATTAGTGTATAGCTCAATGTCAGGTTTGATAGATCCAGGAGTTCTACATAAAACCAGTTAATGAACTGGCAACTGAGAGTGTGGGTGGAGACTAATTTCTGGCCATGGTGGGGCTAATGGAAATGGAGGTCTTTTCCAACCTGGTTAATTCTATTCTATTCCATTCCATTCCATTCAATTCCATTCTATTCTATGCTATTCAGAAACCAAACTCAAAACCCAAAACAAAAACCAAAACCAAAATAGCCCACCACAGCTCATAGATAACTTTAGATCATTGGTTGCATCACATCAGCTTGCTCGTGCCTCATGGTTCTGCTTCTTTTGATTAGTTCATTAATTGATTGTAGTTTATTTCAGTTTTTAACTGTTGCATATAAATCAGATTCACTCCATAACTTGAATTCAAACACAGTTCCCCACCTGACTCTTTGTAGTCCCATTCTCTTTCGTTATGTAGGTTTTGCTCAGTGAAAAAAAGGGAACACCTATTTTCTAAATAGGCTCTGGAATTTACACTGATGTTATTCTGAGTTTGTATTTACACTGACCTTTTGCTGAGTTTAATTATCTGACAGAAAGGACAAGGAAAGAAAGAGACTTCAAACAGACAAACAAACAAAAATGAAACAAAGCAAAAGAGAAACAAGAACATAGTTAGTAAAACAGAGAAGATTACAGATTGTTATCTCATGGAAATGACTGCCATCAATTGCTTAACTATCCTGGACGAGATGTGTGAAAAACTCTCAGAAGATTGTTTAATATTGTGAGAGAGACAAGGTAAAAAATGCCCATTAATGTGTGCTCATATACTCTCCAGACTGTGAACATAACATAGAAATTCAAATATATTGTCCCCTCAGAAACAGGGGAAGAGGAAGAGTGGTTGAAAACATTCTAGATAGTTTCTGTCAGTGATGGCCTATGCCCTTTCTGCTAACCTGTCTTGCCCTAGTGCTTAATTCCGTTCTACCACAATTTGCAACATATAAACTTGCAGGAAATAAATCTACAGAGATCATGATCTCTGGAGGACTCTTTCTCCTGAATGGATGGCTGTGATACTTTAAGAATATTGATGCCGCTCCTTCCCTCAGTCCCTTTTCCTCTTTCACTTCCATTACCTCTTCACCAGATGTGGGCGCTGAGAACTCGTAAACTTGCAGGATTGCCACTGGAATCATTTAAAACTATAGTCTAGACATCTGTCTTAAAAGCACATAACAAAGGAATTAAAGTTGAATTTCTTTCAAGCTGACCAAGACGTTAACTTAAAAGGTTCATTTTAGAGGTGTTCAGATTTTCAGGCTAGACTTTTTTTATTTACAGAAAGTAGTCCTTCCAAAAATGGCTTTGTACAGTATTTATTAGTTGCACTGTGATGTTCAGCTGTTTTTGGTGTAAATCTATCTGCTGTTGTTGCTGTTGTCAGAATAGGGGAGTTCTACTATTTCACAGAAATACTTATTTGAACATCCCATTAAAAAAATGGGAACCTCACAGTCATTCACACAGCACAAGGGGGAGTCTGAAGTGGGTGTAGCAAGACCATTCTAGGTAAGGAGACAGACTTCTCCTTAGGAGAAGTACTAGAGACATCCTTCTGTCCTGGTCATTCCATGATCCTATCCCCCACATGAGCTGAGTGCCCTTCTTACTTCTTGAAAGTGACCCACATACTGCACTGGAAAAATCCTGTTGATGACTGTGTACGTGGTCCAACTGAGGATATGAAGCCCATTCAAATGAAAGAGCAAACACAGATGTATGTAGGGGAATTAGAAAATGCACCTCACTCTGAGTTAATTCTCTTATTTTCCTCTTCACACAGTAGATGATCTTTTTCATTGTTTTCTTTGTCCTTTAAAACATTCTTGGAAAACAGGAGCAAGACACTCTAGTGATTTATTGGTAACCAGTAAGCTTATTATTTATTTATTGGTAAACCAGTGTAAGTTTATGAATATGTCTTCTACTTTCACACATCTCTGCTCTTGAGATACAGTTTAGTATTTGTCAGACTATGTCTTCAGAATCTTGAACACTTCTCATGAAAAGGATTTAATATGGCTATTGTATCCTCTAAAGTAGCATTTATCTGTGCATGAGAGAGAGCAAAGGTTAAGATGTGACTCTCAGAGTTGCATTTTGATTGCTGCTTCTGTCTGCCCAAGAAAAGATGGACACAGTGGCAGTAATTTTTTTATCTCCTCCTGTGGATCTCCTTCAGACACATTGGCTACCGCAGATGCAGAATCCATTGTACTTACAATTCTTCTGCCTTCATTTCAGGGAAATTAAAGATCTGGTGGTCAGTGATTTTCACTGCTGCTTATTTGCTGACAACACCACTCCTTGGTTTGGATGTGGAAGAATGTACACCAGGCCAAAAGGAATCTATTGTAGGCAGGCTTAAGTAAATAATATTGCACACTGTGCAATAATTTAAACTGAGGATGACTCATGAAACCAATTTTTCTTGTAAGTAGGAATTATATTTCTTATGATTCTATCTATCAGTAATTTACCATTCTGCATCAATAAACACTATGATATTCTGAAACAAGGTAAATACAATTTGCAATTTATAAACAACCGTGTTTGAGTGGGTTGAACCACATAGGATTCCCCACTATCTGAATCGTGAATGTACAGCGTTTACAACATTTAGGACTGCAGGGTCTTACCACCTTGCTCAGGAGATTCTCAGACTCTCTCTCACCTTTCCAGTCCTTGAGCATGCATCTCCATTTCCTGCTTGTTACAGGACTTGGATGGGTACTCAGAATCACAGAATGTTAGGGGCCAGAAGGGACCTTGAGAGATCAGTTAGTCCAAACCTCCTGCCAGAGCAGGATCACCTAGAGCAGGTCACACAGGAACTCATCCAGGAAGGTCTGTGGAGAGGGAGACTCCACAACCCCTCAGGGCCACCTGTTCCAGTGTTCTGTCACCCTCACAGTGAAATAATTCATCCTCTTGTTTCCATGGAACTTCCTATGCTTCCTTTCCCCTTTCCCCTTTCCTTCTGTTCTATATATACTAATGCAAGTTGACATCTTTGTAGCAAAAGACTAAAATATTCTGTGTAAATCAACTGAAAACTTTGCCTCTGCCTTTGTTTTTTCCTCCCTTTCTTTTCTCCTGGGAGAGGGAGGAGAGAGGAGACAGAAGGGGGAGACAGGAGGGGAGTGGGGAAGTTTTGGCCCTCACACTAAAACCATTACACATGCATTTCAGAACAACAAGCTGAGAGCTAAGGGATCAGATTTTGAATCTTTTGCTAATAAGTGAAGTACTTATTTCTGGAAGTGAATAGGTCCCAGCTGAGTAGGTGCACATGAGGGTAGAACCTATGTTGCATAAGTAATGTCAATCTGCCCCTGTAATTTTAAAGGTTATTATACAGCTAATGAATACTAGCGAGTCATGATTTGATGAAACTCTTTTGTTCTGCAGCTGATATTAACTTGCCTAAATGCTCTTGATTAATTATAGCATTGCAAGATAATGTATTGTGAGTCCATACCAAGCAAATTACTCTTCACAGAGCACTGACAATGTGTCTCTCTTCCACCTATGCAATTTATGCTCAGTGTAACAGTCACTGGAAACATACAGCCCCTGAAAATTCAAGCTAAAAAATACCAAACACAAAGCAAACTAGACTGCAAGCTTGGGGTAATTTTTCATGGGCTATAATTACAATCACACATCAATCCTCCAGGCTAGACCCCAGCTTCTAGAAGGAATAATATGCCATGGAAAAAAATAGAGCAAAACTTGATTATCTGTCACCCAGACTAAAGCATACTTCACCCTGTCTGATTGGCATTGTTTCCTTTCTCACGTATTTGACAAAAACAGAACAGCACATGCCTTTCAGCAGTCTTTCTGTGTTGTGATCTGCAAATGTGTCTACATTGCCTTCTAACAGCCTTTTACTGTGAGGCTTCCACTTTCAAAATAATGTGTAAAGATAATTGGTTTTGAAAGCAAGCACATAAGAATTCTCAGTAACTCAGCATTAAAACCCAAAACAAAACACAAAACAAACAACAACAACAACAAAGATATAAATTATCTTAAGCTGGCCACCTCTGTGAAAGATAATAAAAAGCATTTTGACAAATATATTAACGCTAACAAAGGGGCAAGAAGAACCTCCACTCCTTATTTGACCTGCAGGGGAACAATGTAACTAAAGATGAGGAAAAGGCTGAGGTCCTGAACACCTTCTTTGCCTCAATTTTCAACAGCAAGACAGGAGGAGTTCAGGACAAGTGGCCTCCTGAGCTGGGTGATGGGGTCAGGGTGCAGTGTAATGCCCCGGAAATCCATGAGGAATTAGTTGAGGACCTGCTGAGCCACTTGGATCCTCACAAGTCCATGGGGCCGGATGGGATCCATCCTAGGGTGCTGAGAAAGCTGGCAGATGAGCTGCCAAGCCTCTCCCCATCATTTTCTACCAGTCCTGGGTCGCTGGAGAGGTACCAGATGACTGGAAACTGGACAATGTGGTCCCCATTCAGAAACATGGGGGACTGGGATGGAGGAACCTGGAAACTCCAGGCCTGGCAGCCTGACCTCAGTGCCAGGGAAAATGATGGAGCAGATTATCCTGGCAGCAATCACTGCGCACCTGCAGGATGGCCAAGGGATCCGGCCCAGCCAACATGGATTTAGGAGGGGCAGGTCCTGCCTCTCCAACCTGATCTCCTTCTATGATCAGGTGACTGCCTGGTGGATGTGGGGATGCCTGTGGATGTGGTCTACCTGGACTTCAGCAAGGCCTTTGACACCATCCCCCACAGCAAACTGCTGGCCAAGCTGTCAGCTTGTGGTTTGGACAGCAATATTCTGTGCTGGGTTAGGAACTGGCTGGAGGGCGGAGCCCAGAGAGTGGTGGTGAATGGTGCCACATCCAGCTGGAGGCCGATCACTAGTGGTGTGCCCCAGGGATCAGTGCTGGGCCCCATCCTGTTCAATATCTTTCTTGATGATTTAGATGAGGGGGTTGAGTCAGTCATCAGCAAATTTCAAATTATAGGATCATAGTATAGTATAGTATAGTATCAGTCAGGGTTGGAAGGGACCACAAGGATCATCTAGTTCTAACTCCCCTGCCATGGGCAGGGACACCCCACACTAGATCAGGCTGGCCAGAGCCTCATCCAGCCTGGCCTTAAACACCTCCAGGGACAAGGCCTCAACCACCTCCCTGGACAACCCATTCCAGGGCTTCACCACTCTCATGGGAAAGAACTTCCTTCTCATGTCCAGCCTGAATCTCCCCACCTCCAGCTTCATTCCATTCCCCCTAGTCCTATCACTACCTGAGATCCTGAGAATTCCCTCCCCAGCCTTCTTGGAGCCCCCTTCAGATACTGGAAAGCCACAATGAGGTCACCTGGGAGCCTTCTCTTCTCCAGACTCAACAGCCCCAACTCCTTCAGTTTGTCCTCACAGGAGAGGTGCTCCAGCCCTCTGCTCATCCTCATAGCCCTTCTCTGGACACCTTCCAGCACCTCCAGATCCCTCTTGTCATAGGGGCTCCAGAACTGGAGGCAGTACTGCAGGTGGGGTCTCAGCAGAGCTGAGGAGAGGGGGAGAATCACCTCCCTTGCCCTGCTGGCCACTCTTCTCTTGATGCAGCCCAGGATCTGATGTAATGTCAGCTGCACCACTCAGCTTGATGTCACCTGGGAACCTGTTGAGGGTATGTTCAGTCCCATAGTTTATGTCATTTGTGAAGATACTGAATAGCACTGGTTTCCAGAATGGATCTTTTCAGTTCATGGAGAAAAAAATCGAAATTTTAGGAAAAAAGATAATAAACAGAACTTGCAAAAACTGGAGTAACAGTACATCATAGACCTAAGTTAATCTGACACCCTTTTCAATTTATTCCTTAAATTCAAGGAAGGAAGACTCAACAACTTAGGGCTGCATCCAAAGCACCATTGTCAGCAGATCCAGAGAGGTGATTCTGCCTCTTTGCTCTGGTGAGCCCTCACCTGGAGTACTGTGTGTAGGTCTGGAGCCCTCAATATAGGAAAGACATGGAACTAATGGAGAGGGTCCAGAGGAGGGCCACAAAAATGATCCTGGGGATGGGGCACCTCTGCTGTGTGGAAAGTCGAGGGAACTGGGTGTGTTCAGCCTGGAGAAGAGGAGGCTCTGGGGAGACCTAACAGCAACCTTCTAGTACCCAAAGGGGGTTACAGGAAGGATGGAGAGAGACTGTTTGCAAAGGCCTGTGGTGACAGGACAAGGGCAAATGGCTTCAGACTGGAGAAGGGCAGATTTAGACTGGATGGTAGGAACAGGTTCCTTACTATGAGGGTGGTGGAACGCTGGAACAGGTTGCCCAGGGAGGTGGTTGAGGCCCCATCCCTGGAGATACTCAAGGTGAGGCTGGACGAGGCCCTGGACAACCTGCTGTGGTTGGGGATGTCCCTTCTGGTTGTGGGGAGGTCAGACTAGATGACCTTTGGAGGTCCCTTCTGGCCTGAACCATTTTATGATTCAATGCTGTAATATTCCACAGGAGTTTGTTTCATTTAGTAATTGCATAATGTAACAGTTCTGAATTGCTCATTGAGAAACAGAAAATGTATGTGGTGTTTACCACTGAATAAGGCTGTCAACCTTGAACTGCCAGATTCCAATTTTTCAGGCAGCATTATGTCATATAGCTAATGCCAACGCTGAACTGCATCGACTTTGAGAGTAAACAAGATAAATACAGTCCAATAACTGTATTTCATGCTTATAATTGTTACAGAAAGCATTCCTCATTGTAATATTCTTGAAATCATTAATTTTATAAGCAAGGATTGATGCTTAATTTCCCATGGTGACCCTGTTAAATATTTCTAGGAATATTCTTCATTAAATTAGAAATGTTGTGCATGAAATTCAGATGCTGTTTTGAGGTGGTTTGGCCTTGTCTAGGGCCTCAATACCCACCAAAGCCCCTCTATCACTCCCCTTCTTACATGGACAAGGGGAGAGGGGACAATGTAACAAAAGCCAGTTATAAGATAGTGTGGTAGGTTGAAACTACCCCCCAACATAAAATTGCCAGACCAGCTCAGTGGAAAGCAACTGAAGCTATATTTACAAGCAAAACTGCAATCTAAACTACGGAATGCAATGAGTATGTAGAAAATACACAATATTTCCATACATTTACAATTTATAAACAACACAAGGACCCCCTTGGAAAAACCAGGGGGCTACTAATAGCTTGCCCCTCCCTGCTCCCTTCCCCCACCCTATACAAGGTAAAAGAGAGAGAGAAGAGCAGAGAGTAGTTTGCTAGTACTTAGCCACAACACAGAACACAGTCAAGGTCAGCAACAGCTAAGCAAAAGCATCAGCCAGTATCTGCTAGTGCAAAGAAGCCAAAAAGTGAAAGAGTTTGTTTATTCAACTGATTTTATGTTTAGATACTGGACACATGGGATTATTTAGACCTTATCATTATTTTCCCTTTTACATCCAGTGGTAATTTATTTGCATTCTATCACTTTCCTACTCAATCTGTGGAAAATTTTCCTAGGCACAGCCTAAAACTACCACAGATAGAAGCAATTTAATCATAATCATAAGCAAAGTGCCTAGGAAGTGAAAGCAGAGAGATCTTAATCTCTACTTCTCATCAGCAGATGGTGGTCAGTCTCTGGAGGACAGGTACCATGGATGAGTCCTCCAGAGGTGGTTCCTCTGGAGGACAGATGCCATGGATGAATCTCCCCCCATTTCCTTCTTTCACTTCATTCTTGTATCGAAGCTGACGTCATATGGCATGGGATGCGCCTTTGGCCAGTTTGGGTCACTGGCTCAGACGTGTCCCCTCAGGATACTCTCGGGGCAGGGAAATGTGGAAAAGCACAGCCTGGGTGCTCAGCTCAGCAGTAGCCGAAACCCTGCTGCATTATCAACATTCAGCTACAGCACTGCAGAATGCAGCACTAGAAAGATGCTGTAGGAGAATTAACTCCAGCTCAGCCCAAACACAACACACTGTTTCAGAATTGTGAGTTGTTACATGTTTTCTTTGTCTGCGCTGAAGTTTTACTGACAACAAGGGAGCTTTCTTTTTCTTGAATCAAGCTCTCAGCATGAAGTGATAAACCTGAAGCTAACTATGTTTGTCCACACTGTTAACAAAGGTAGTTATCTTGCAGGTAAGCTACCTGCATGTTCCAATTGTCCAGGGTTGACCGTCAATCCCACAAAGGGAGTGAATGCAAAGGGAGTGAATACACTGGGAGTGAATCCCACAAAGGGAGTGAATACACAGGGAGTGAATACACCGGGAGTGAATCCCACAAAGGGAGTGAATACAAAGGGAGTGAATACACCAGGAGCGAATCCCACAAAGGGAGTGTATACACTGGGAGTGAATCCCACAAAGGAAGTGAATGCAAAGGGAGTGAATACACTGGGAGTGAATCCCACAAAGGGAGTGAATACACAGGGAGTGAATACACTGGGAGTGAATCCCACACAGGGAGTGAATGTGGTTGTGTTACATAAACTGTGCAGTGGCCCAGGGCAGTCTACAAGGCCAAATTATGTGCACCAGTGATAAAGGGCAGGAGAAATCCAAATTGCTGGATAATGGATCCACATACAGAAAAACAGGGACCATACCTTTGAAACTTACACAGCAATATTCCATTCTGTGTGTTTCTTTGATCCTTGGCATGGTTGGGCTACTATGGCAACACTGGGAACCAGAAGGAGAAAGGTTAGTAAATGTCAGAGAAATTCCAGTCGTAAAGGATGCAAAATTTCTGTTGCGAGATCTAGCTAGGGCTTGCTTCTCACTCTATTTTTCCTTTAGTAGGGATGGATGTCTTAGTTTGACTCAATGATGCCTGGCAGCTCTGATTTCTCTAGCAGCAGTCATAAGGATTTCAAGATAGAGAAGTGGTGCTCCAGCATGGCCCATTGGCCAAACTGAAGTACAACCACCCTGAAAAGACATTGTACGATGCTTTCAGTGACTGCTCGTTTCTGGTCACACATTCAGTCGTAGGGCAGCAAGCAGTCTTTCTGATTGAACGAGCTTGTGAATTGGAAAGTTATCAGGGACTGAACACAAGAACCTTATGAGATTCAGCAGAATTATTATGATACAGAAGTGTTAGTGCTTGTAGTGGACACTGAGTGATTGAAAACTGGGATAATAAGAACTGTTAGTGATCTAAAAAGACCTTTCTTCCTTGTTTTGTACAGACAGAAGTCACCTGCTATATATGTCTCAGACTGATTAAAAATGTCTTGTGGGAGATGGTTTAGCACTTTCATTTCCTGTACTCTGAATAACAGGGCAAAAAAACCATAACCCTTGTTTTTCAATCCAAGATCAAGGACTCAGGGAAAGGCAAGAAAAAAATAAATCATGTACCTCATGAATATTTTCTTTATTAATGTCCAGTTCTTTGATTTATATGCAACTCTTCTGGTTTATGACAAATAGATGTGGTACTAGGTTCATTCCTCTCCCACTCACTCTTTGTGTGTGGTTTTAAAGTACTAACATAATAATATAAACCCAAATTCTTTCTATAGTATAAAATAATTAAGAATTATTTTGCTCACAGAAGGGCAAAATTAATCTGACTTCTGAATACTAAAAGTTTTAAGTGAGTTTTCTACAGTGAGGCTTTGTTCCTACATATGATATAGCAACAGCAGTGTGTGTTCATCTTATTTATGATTCTATGAGTGGAAATCTATATTGGAAAGTGTATTCAGGAGGTCTAGCTTATACAAAGGTAGCTTTGGGTTGCTGTTTCTGCTAATTTTTTTGCCTGTGTATGATTAAGTAAACTACAAGCACACAGCAGAATCACAGGGGATTCATTAGTATTTTAATCTCTGCATTTTTCTCTCCAAAATATTCAGAATCTGGTACTCTTACAACTTAGTGCTTCTTCACCAAGCAAACAAGCTCAGTGATGCACAAGAGAGAACTTTTATGAACTCAGTAGAGAATAATTGTATAAAGATGACAGAATGTAATTGGGAGGTTTGGGTTTTTGTTTTGGTTTCACAGTATCACAGCATCACAGTATCACTAAGGTTGGAAGAGACCTCAAAGATCATCGAGTCCAACCTGTCACCACAGACCCCATGACTAGACCATGGCACCAAGTGCCACATCCAATCCCCTCTTGAACACCTCCAGGGACAGTGACTCCACCACCTCCCTGGGCAGCACATTCCAATGGCGAATCACTCTCTTGGTGAAGAACTTTCTCCTCACCTCGAGCCTAAACTTCCCCTGGTGCAGCTTGAGACTGTGTCCTCTTGTTCTGGTGCTGGTTGCTAGAGAGAAGAGGCCAACCCCTTCCTGGCTACAACCACCTTTCAGGTAGTTGTAGAGAGCCATGAGGTCGCCTCTGAGCCTCCTCTTCTCCAGGCTAAACAACCCCAGCTCCCTCAGCCTCTCCTCATAGGGCTTGTGCTCAAGGCCTCTCCCCAGCCTTGTTGCCCTTCTCTGGACACCTTCACATCAAGTGTCTCGATGTCCTTCCTAAACTGAGGGGTCCAGAAGTGGACACAGGCCTCAAGGTGTGGCCTAACCAATGCAGAGTCCAGGGGCACAATGACCTCCCTGCTCCTGCTGGCCACACTATTCCTAATGCAGGCCAGGATGCCGTTGGCCTCCTTGGCCACCCTGGGCACACTGCTGGCTCATGTTTAGGCAGCTGTCGATCAGCACCCCCAGGTCCCTCTGTTTGGCAGCTCTCATCCACTCCGACCCCAGCCTGTAGCTCTGCATGGGGTTGTTGTGTTTGGTTTGGGTTTTTTCCCTTCACTCACTTCTCTCAGAAATCTTCCCACAATTATTCACATCCCATTATCCACTTTCAAAACCAAAAGTGGGCAAAACAAAGTAGTGGTTAGAATCACAGAATGGTTTGTGTAGAAAGGACCTTAAGAAAGATTATTTAGTTCCAACCCTGCTGCCATATGCAGGGACACCTTCTACTACATGAGATTGTTCAAGGCCCATACAACCTGGATTTTGTACATTTCAAAGACTGGGGCCTACGCAACTTCTTTGAGTGCCTCACCACTCAACCCTCATGATTAAAGAGCTCTCTGGTTAATGCTCTCTGACCTTGTCTGTGTCAAACTGAGATCTGATTTCTGCTATTTCACACCCTCCATGAGCTGACTCAGTGACTTGTCATGGTGAAATGCCTGGGGACCTGATTCTGCCAGGGGTTTCAGCCGTGTAAGGCGGGAATCCTTCCCTTCAGAGCCAGTGGAGTTCATGGGAAGAAGGGAATTAATATCCTGTAAAGAGAAAACAGAATTTTTCAAGGCAAACGTAAAGCCTTTTGTCTGTTTTCTCTCTTCGTCTGTTCCCTGAGACAGAGAAGGGGCTTTCGTGTCGGCGCTGATGTGCCTCCAGTTGCTGCAGGCTTCTCCCCAGATTTCTCTGCACCTGTCTTCTGGAGTTTTGAGCTGGTCTTAAAATGGCACATGTTTAGGTCCACTTGTGAAACACATATAAAGCTGCAGCTAGCTCGCACAGCCATGCAGCCCTGGTGTCACCCTGGGGTGCGCTATGTATTGGGAAGGTCACAGAAGAAAAACATAAAATTATAAAGTGGTGGCAAGTTTTACAGTGTTTACATTGCTCTCTACAACTACCTGAAGGGTGCTTGTAGCCAGGAGGGAGTTGGTCTCTTCTCTCAAGCAACCAGCACCAGAACAAGAGGACACAGTCTCAAGCAGCACCAGGGGAAGTTTAGGCTCGAGGTAAGAAGAAAGTTCTTCACTGAGAGAGTCATTCACCATTGGAATGTGCTGCCCAGGGAGGTGGTGGAGTCACTGTCCCTGGAGGTGTTCAAGATGTGGCACTTGGTGCCATGGTCTAGTCATGAGGTCTGTGGTGGCAGGTTGGACGTGATGATCTTTGAGGTCTTTTCCAGCCTTGGTGATACTGTGATACATTGCCTGTGTGTTGCATAACATGCTGAAATCATGGCATGTCGCTCTGAAGCCTCTCCATGTGATGATATAACCAAGCAGCTGCTGCATTGATAAATGTGATGCCTGCAGCATCTCTTAGGTTGGAGGGTCTTTCTGGAGTTGCTAAATGTAGCAACACTACATTTTGTGTGGCTCACTCCAGTTGCTCAGAAAGGAAACAAAATCAGATATGTGCTGAATGTTTCTAGCTGCTGAAGGGTTTAGGTGTGCAGCTTATGCCTTTAGTAAAACAGCTTCCTAAATAGCCTTTATTAGCATTTTCTTGGAGAAAAGGATGCTCAGGGGAGAACTTCTTGCTCTCTACAACTACCTGAAGGGAGGTTGTAGCCAGGCAGAGGTTGGTCTCTTCTCCCAGGCAACCAGTACCAGAACAAGAAGACACAGTCTCAAGCTGCGCCAGGGGAGGTTTAGGCTGGATGTTGGGAAGAAATTGTTCCCAGCAAGAGAGATTGGCCATTGGGATGGGCTGCCCGGGGAGGTGGTGGAGTCACCATCATTGGAGGTGTTCAGGAGGAGTTGATTAGGTGGTGTTGGATGATAGGTTGGATGCAATGATCTCTGAGGTCTATTCCAACTTGGTCTTCTATTCTATTCTATTCTATTCTATTCTATTCTATTCTATTCTATTCTATTCTATTCTATTTTTTATTCCAAATATTGAAACAAATGTACATTAGCAATAATCATTGCCTATGCATTTCACTTTGCCAAATGTCACTCTGATCTTCAAAGACAATAATTTTACCTTTATAAATCCTAATATGAAAAAAATAATCTATTCTTTGTTTGGCCTCCACAAATAAAAGCATAGCGTTTGTCTTTTCATTGGAAACATTAAATTTGTCTGATCTGAGTGATAAAACCCAGAAATGACCTATTACTCTGTCATTTTTTGCAAACTTGTGAACTGTAGGAGAATGACCTTGCCTGCTTACTGTGCTAAATAACAGTCTCCCACACAAATCCAGATAAAGACTTAGCACAGGAGATTAAGCTACTGGCAAAACAGAAGAGTCACAGTCTCACAGTATCACCAAGGTTGGAAGAGACCTCGAAGATCATCGAGTCCAACCTGTCACCACAGACCCCATGACTAGACCATGGCACCAAGTGCCACATCCAGTCCCCTCTTGAATACCTCCAGGGACGGTGACTCCACCACCTCCCTGGGCAGCACATTCCAATGACAAATGACTCTCTCAGTGAAGAACTTTCTCCTCACCTCCAGCCTAAACTTCCCCTGGTGCAGCTTGAGACTGTGTCCTCTCGTTCTGGTGCTGGTTGCCTGAGAGCAGAGTCCTGTAGATCTACTCTGTTGTTGCTAACAGTCTTCTCTGACATTTAACAGTCCCCCCAAGGTGGGATTTGAGGCCATATAGCTTGTGGGGAGCACTCAGTCATAATTCTGGAAGTATTCAGTGTGAATTTACAAATTCTTAATTACAAAGCTGACATGACAATGCAAGCATTTAAACACCCCACAATCATACTGCCTGTAGTTCTGATCAACACTGTTTGGAGAATGCAAGGATAATGATGAATAAATTTAAACATTTTGCTGCAGAGAGCAGCAGATATGACAGTGAAGGAAGTAGCTATTGTTAAAAGAATTGTCTGTGTAGCCTGCACCAATATTTTCTTTCTCCTTCAAATAAGAAGTAAAGAAAAGATGTATCCAGGAAAAGTTAGAAACTGATTTGGGCATTGCAATGAGCCATTACATAAATAACTGACTAATGCAGGTAAATCCATGGAAAACCACTGAAATTTACAAAGAAAAAGATAACTTCCCTCTCTTTAGTGGCTATACTGTTATTCTTGTGGGGTAAAATCTCCCACAGCATCTATGAAGGAGAGACTCATCACCACAGATAGCTTAGAGAAAAGGGCAGGATCCCTTTATTATGGGAACACAGCTTATTTATTCTTTCTACCACAGTACAAAGCAAGCCTGATTCTAGCAGTACTTTTCCATTCTAGCAAAACAAAATTTATCTAAACTGTCACTGAGCATTTCAAAACTACTTTCACCACTGAGGTCTACCAGAGGTGTTTGTTGTCTTGTCCAGTTTCTATCTTAGCGCCTCCCAAAGTTTTGTTTCGATTAGCAAGTCTGTTTCTTTATCAGAACACCATGCTCCAGACTCAAAAGTCATTAACTTGTTTTCTTCAGTCCCCACACTAAGTTAATACTTATTACTAAATCAAAGTGTGTTTCTGGTATTAATGATCAGCAAAAAGTCCAACCCCAAACCCTCAAGTCCCTGAATTTCCAGGAGCATTTTGTTTAGGCAGAAAGAATATGGTACAGGGCTCAATTCTCTTCCTCTCAAAATGATAACATTTTCAACCTAAATGCATAAAACCAGTGCAGAATTAGAAGAAAGACAGATGGGGAAATGGTGGAATATTTATGAAGACAACTATAAAGGAAAACTGATTATTTTGGAGGAAAAGGAAAGGAACAAAATACAGAATTACAATTCTGGCACATTGTAACTAACTGGTCTGACCAGATGTCTTTAATTCTGTCTTTCTTTCCCCCCCTCCTCCCAGTAGATCAGCCTTTATTCCCTTGCATTTGTTCTGCATATTTTGAAGAACATCGTCATACCCCAGGCTCTTTTCTCCTTTTCTTTGCATTTGCTTACCACTCTCTTCATTCTTCATGCCTGTCTAAGAAAAACCTCTCTCACGTGGAGATTATAAACATCAGATGGAAAAATAGGAAACTATTTTGGCCTGGTCTTTCAGATCATACTGATCACACTGCAGCCTGCCTGAATAGGTGTTAATTAGCTTTGTAAGTATTGGAATGTTTATTCCTGTGTAATTGAATACCATTTCAACTGATTTTAAAAAACCCAACCACCACCAAACAACAACAAAACCACAAAAATCTCCCCCATGCATATGAAACAAACCAACCCCCCCAAAGAAACACCTATGATCATCGGTCTCACCTCGACAGGCTGGACAGACAGGCAAAATCCAACGGCATGAGATTGAACACATCCAAGTGCTGGATTCTGCACATTGGCCACAGCAACCCCATGCAGTGCTACAGGCTGGGGTCAGAGTGGCTGGAGAGCAGCCAGGCAGAGAGGGACCTGGGGGTACTGGTTGATGGTAGGCTGAACATGAGCCTGCAGTGTGCCCAGGCAGCCAAGAGGGCCAATCAGGAACAGTGTGGCCATCAGGAGCAGGGAGGTCATTCTGCCCCTGTACACTGCACTGGTTAGGCCACACCTCGAGTCCTGTGTCCAGTTCTGGGCCCCTCAGTTTAGGAAGGATGTTGACTTGCTGGAACGTGTCCAGAGAAGGGCAATGAAGTTGATGAGGGATTTGGAACACAAGCCCTATGAAGAGAGGCTGAGGGAGCTGGGGTTGCTTAGCCTGGAGGAGACTCAGGGGTGACCTTCTTGCTCTCTACAACTACCTGAAGGGAGGTTGTAGCCAGGCAGAGGTTGGTCTCTTCTCCCAGGCAACCAGCAGCAGAACAAGAGGACACAGTCTCAGGCAGTGCCAGGGGCAGTTTAGGCTGGATGTTAGGAAGAAGTTCTACACAGAGAGAGTGATTGCCCATTGGAATGGGCTGCCCGGGGAGGTGGTGGAGTCACCATCACTGGAGGTATTCAGGAGGAGACTTGATGGGATGCTTGGTGCCATGGGTTAGTTATTAGGTGGGTTGGATTGGTTGATAGGCTGGGTATGTTGATATGAAGGTCTCTTTCCAACCTGGTCTATCCTATTCTATTCTATTCTATTCTATTCTATTCTATTCTATTCTATCTATGCAGTGAAAGGTCTTTTTAGAGTTTGCTGCAAATTCAAAGGAATTTGAAAGGAAAAATCAACATTGTTGATTTTTCCATAATTTACAGCGTCCAGAGTGTGTCTGCACTACTAAATTGAAAAATCACACTAAAGCACCTGAAAATATTTGTAGATACACAACACTGTCACCACAAGGAAATGATAAATGGAGAAATAGTACTTAGCTCTAAACATTAAAATATACAGCTACACATTTCTACAAATGACCAAAGAGTGCATGATATTTATATGCTTCCTACATCTAATCAGAAGCCGTCTGTATATCTAGTCTGTGTGCCTGTAGTTATTTCAGCATTGTTTGACGGAGGAATCTGACAATATAAATTGCACATTGAAATGGATTCTAAAGACATGCTGAAGGAAGGGATCCATCCAGAGGGACCTTGACAGGCTGGAGAGGTGGGCACAAGCCAACCTCATGGGGTTCAACAAGACCAAGTGCAGGGTCCTGCATCTGGGTCGAGGCAATCCCAGGCACAAATCCAGGCTGGGCAGTGACTGGCTGGGGAGCAGCCCAGAGGAGAGAGACTTGGGGGTGCTGGTGGAGGAGAAGCTCAACAGGAGCTCTCAATGTGCACTTGCAGCCCGGAAAGCCAATCAGATCCTGGGCTGCATCAGGAGAAGTGTGGCCAGCAGGTCAAGGGAGGTGATTCTCCCCCTCTCCTCAGCTCTGGTGAGACCCCACCTGGAGTACTGCCTCCAGTTCTGGAGCCCCTGTTCCAAGAGGGATCTGGAGGTGCTGGAAGGTGTCCAGAGAAGGGCCACGAGGAGGAGCAGAGGGCTGGAGCACCTCTCCTGTGAGGACAGACTGAAGGAGTTGGGGCTGTTGAGTCTGGAGAAGAGAAAGCTGCGAGGTGACCTCATTGTGGCCTTCCAGTATCTGAAGGGGGCCTACAAGAAGGCTGGGGAGGGACTTTTCAGACTATCAGGGAGTGATAGGACTAGGGGGAATGGAATGAAGCTGGAGGTGGGGAGATTCAGGCTGGACATGAGGAGGAAGTTCTTCACCGTGAGGGTGGTGAAGGCCTGGAATGGGTTGTCCAGGGAGGTGGTTGAGGCCCTGTCCCTTGAGGTGTTTAAGATCAGGCTAGACGAGGCTCTGTCCAGCCTGATCTAGGGTAGTAGAGTGTCCCTGCCCATGGCAGGGGGGTGGAACTAGATGATCCTTGTGGTCCCTTCCAACCCTAACTGAAACTATGAAACTATGAAACCACAGCTGTATACCTTCCAAAGTTTCCATGGCTACCCATGGTTTAATGACTTCATTAATTTCCTCAAGCTTTTAGTTATAAAGACTGAAAATCAGAATCTGAAAAACAAAATCAGAATTCCTAAGGAAAATAGTGAGAAAAAATTGCTAAACAGAATGCAGAAATTATTTTTCCCTCCAAATAAAATTAATTAATTCAGAGCATTTCTAGTACTCTTTATATTTACTCAATCATAAACTATTCAATGATTTCAGCTGTGTAGCTATAGGAACTTTTATGTTTCTTTCTCCTTTTAGGGTTTTGTCTATATTTAAAATATAATTTTTCCAAGACAGGAATAGTGCTCATATCTAATTTTGCAGCAAGGCACTCAGTATACAGAAAAAACACACCAAAACCCAAACCAATGAGTATTAATAACTCAAAATTACAGTGTATATTTAAAATAGTAAATAAAAATGTTTTGCTACTGGTATGTTTCATTATTTCCTCCAGAGGCAGGACTGGGCCTAATCAAAGATATAGAAACTGAAGAGAAGTAGAAGCATTTTTTTCATCTAAAATGATACTCAAGTGCACAGAATTCCTGTGCTCTTAAGGGCAGTGAACGTCACTACAAAACCCATTGGCTGTACTGGGCTCATTGAATAAGCCATTGACCACTAGGCAGTAGGATAAATTTAGTTCTTTTTTATTGACATATGTGCATATGTGGATGTGATCCATATCCACAAGAAGGGTCAGATGGAGGAACCTGGAAACTCCAGGCGTGGCAGCCTGACCTCAGTGCCAGGGAAAATTATGGAGCACATCATCTTGGCAGCAATCACTGCACACCTGAAGGACGGCCAAGGGCTCAGGTCCAGCCAACATGGATTTAGGAAGGGCAGGTCCTGCCTCTCCAACCTGATTTCCTTCTGTGATCAGGTGAGCCATCTGGTGGATGTGGGGAGGCCTGTGGATGTGGTCTACCTGGACTTCAGCAAGGCCTTTTACACCATCCCCCACAGCAAACTGCTGGCTCAGCTGTCAGCCCCTGGCTTGGACCGCAACACTCTGCGCTGGGTTGGGAACTGGAGGGCTGGAAGGGCAAGCCCAGAGGGTGGTGGTGAATGGTGCCACCTCCAGCTGGAGGCCAGTCACCAGTGGCATCCCCCAGGGATCAGTGCTGGGCCCCATCCTCTTTAATATCTTCATTGATGATGAGGGGATTGAGACAGTCATCAGCAAATTTGCAGATGACTCCAAGTTGGGAGCGGATGTTGATTGACAGCTGCCTAAACATGAGCCAGCAGTGTGCCCAGGGGGCCAAGAAGGCCAAGGGCATCCTGGTCTGCATTAGGAATAGTGTGGCCAGCAGGAGCAGGGAAGTCATTGTGCCCCTGGACTCTGCACTGGTTAGGCCACACCTTGAGCCCTGTGTCCAGTTCTGGACCCCTCCGTTTAGGAAGGACATCGAGACACTTGATGTGAAGGTGTCCAGAGAAGGGCAACAAGGCTGAGGAGAGGCCTTGAGCACAAGCCCTATGAGGAGAGGCTGAGGGAGCTGGGGTTGTTTAGCCTGGAGAAGAGGAGGCTCAGGGGCAACCTCATGGCTCTCTACAACTACCTGAAAGGTGGTTGTGGCCAGGAAGGGGTTGGCCTTTTCTCTCTAGCAACCAGCACCAGAACAAGAGGACACAGTCTCAAGCTGCACCAGGGGAGGTGGAAAAAGCCCCCCCAAACCCAGAAACCAAAAGCAAAAACTGGAACAGGAAGTCTCTCATGTTACCATCTGAACTTGAAGCCTCATAATACTTTGTTCCAGCCAGCACTTTCATTTTGAAGCTGGCATGAAAACAGCCTGGTATTGAATATCCATCAGCAGATTCAACTCATCCCAAGACATTCTCCAGCCCTTATTCTATACTATCTACATGATGCTTAGCAGTGATTAACATCAAACAATATACCTCCTACATCATTCACTGACCATTCTCACTCAACATGCAATTGTGTTGCAGTATACAGAAGAATTCTCACTGCAGATACTCTGGAGCTCCACCCTGTTCCAGTACAGTATGGATCAGTCCTTGACCAGTCCAAATGGTGGGACTGTGGTTCCACCCCTGGGGCAGTCAATTCCAGGACTCCTTCCACTTCTCCAAGCAAAAGCAAACTGTGGCTTGCCTTCTGGTGCTCTGCTTCTAACATATCCAGCATTTGGCATCCCCCTGTTACACCAGAAATACAGATGGGTTCCACCCCTCATAGTTTGATGGCATCAGCTTACACTGTGTGCGTGTATCTTCTAAAGCTTTACACTCTCATGACTTCAACTTGCCAAGCCATTGGTTTTGTACAGTCCAATAAACCCAGTTGTCCCTGTCCCCCGTCTGGGTGGAATCATGGTCCCTCTGATTCTGACCAGAATCACTTTCATCTTGTGAAAATGCTTCAAGAGTCCATTCAGGAGGATCAGAGGCAGTAACAGCTCTTCTGTGCTTTTGAGTGATTTTCCACTGGAAACTGAGGATGTGTTCCTCTGGGGAGAATTTCCTTGTAATTCATGTACTTGGGCAACTAAGTCTGAAGGGCATTTTCCATCCCACTTCCTCATGTCCTCTCCATGGTCACATAGGTTAAAAAAATGTGGTGCACTGTGGTGTGTACCTCCCAGATACTCTCCCTTGGACAGGGAAGTGCCACCTGCTTCTCATGGCTAAAACATGTGACCATAGAGGTGGGAAATAGAACAGGTTCTCTTGGATTCTCTCTGTGTTCTGGGACATTTCTTTCACAGCTGAAACACAGGCCTGTACAAAGGAAGAGATACTTCCCTCTCACTGGGAGTCATTTTATGAACCATTTGTCCTTGAGCATCTTCCAAGCAAAAAGGCCTGGCTCTTTCTCTTGTTCCTGTGATAATCTTGGTTCCTCCTCATCCTTTGCCCAAGGAGCTGCTCGCCTTGTGTATTTCTTTTTCTGTACAGGGGCAGCTAATACTGGCACAGGCTGTTTCTGTGCTGCAGCTGCCATGCCCGTTGGTCTGCCTGTAGGCCCAGAGACCTTCTCTTGCCCCTGAGCACTCTGAATAGTGATGAGAAGGGCTCAACAGGCACAGGCCCCCAACACATCACAGTGTCTCTCAGCAGCTTCCAGGATGACAACAGACTTTTTCCAAACATTCAACGTGCTTGTCAGGATTTTGCACTTCCTCAGGGGTTAAATTTGAAACCACTGAAAGTGACCACTGTTCTATGGCACTTGCTCTCCCACACATCTTGTCACTCAGAAGTATCCAGCCTTGGGGCACACCTCAAGGTCGTATTCTTGGGAGACACCTCTGTTGCTCTGAAAGAAATCTCACATGCCAGTAACCAGCACAGCAACAGCAAAACTCTGCACCATTCCCCTAAGGTAACACTCAGCACCACAGCAAGCTCCTACAGGACCGTAGCACATTAGCCACCCACAGAAAGCAAATACATCAACATAGCAAACACACCATAAGGTAAAACCCAGTTTACATAAAAGTCTCTTAACAATCCTCAAGCCTTAATTGAATCCTCGTGTTGTCTTGCTTCTTGGTATATCAACCCTCTCATCTCCTGCCAAATCTGACTTAGTTGTGACAGCTGCTTTTTTTGAGCCATACACTGGGATGCCAAATATGGACTGTGTTGGGTTAACACAGCCTACTCTGCCCCCCCACTCTCTACACACAGATGAGAGAGAAAGCAACACACCACAAAAAACCCCTCTGGGTAGAGATAAGGAGAGTTCAATGAGATGACAAGATGTGCAATTTACCCTAGCCCACTTGCATAAAACACAGTAAAATGCAGGAGCAGCAGCAGAAGCAAGCAACCTACCTCACCCCTGCAACTTGCAGCGTGCTCTGTGGAAAAAGCCAACATTCTAAATCCAGAAACCAAAAGCACTAACTAGAACAGAAAGCCTCTCATGTTACAGTCTGAACTTCAAGCCCCATAATACTTTTCTCCAGCGAGCACTTTAATTTTGATGCCGACATGACTGCAGCATGCAATTGAATATCAGCAGCAGATACAGCTCAACCCATGACAAGAGTACATTTATAATGTGTTAACAGCATGACTAGATATTTTAAGCACTCATCAATGATAATTGAAGCCCAGTCAAAGTAGCAGAAATGATGTTGGTGGTGGTTTGTCTTGGTCATAATATCTTCCTGTGATTTTTCATCAGTGAAAGATAAGTGGATTGGAAATGTTTTAATGTGAAATATCCATCTTCTGTACTGTTGAAAAACAAACAAATCCTGGTTTTCATGACCAGAAACCCCACATAAAGTCAAACAATGTCAAACCAGATTTGACTCACCTCATCTTTCCACAACTAAACAACTTCTGACCTCTAACATTCTCAGTGGACTATGCATATTTATGTTGATTAAGCTGAAGGGTGTCTGTTGTACACACATTTCCCTTCTTCCTGTTCTCAGGTTTTTTTATATCTGAAATGCTTGCATTTGTAGTATAACAGTAAATAGGCAGAGGAAAACCTGGTAGTGATTTCAGTACCAATTTCATAGTTCAACATTTCCATGAAAACTGCATTCATTCTTGTGGCAGTATATCCAAAGCCCATCCCCTCCTCACCCCCTGCCAAAGCCTCCCGGGATAGAGAGAGCCAGGGTAAGACACCTGCCCCCTCCCTTTGCTATGGCTCAGTTGACTTACACGAACCCTTCCCCCAGGCTATGTGCCCTTCCAGGTAGGGTAAGACAAAGGCAACACGTTGGGACATGTTTGGGCATAGGGCAGATGCTTATCTGTCCCTGGTACCTACTTTCTTTCATCTGGTTTTGGACATGCTATTTGGCGACAATGCAACGAAATTAGATTGGCGTCGATAAAAGAAGTGAGCTGCAAAGCAAACGAGCTCTTTTCTCTTGGGTCTCCGCCCCCCACACACGTGGACTAAGAGGCAGTAGGAGTTCAGGAGGATTTTCTGATAAAAAGAGATGATAAGAGGAATTCCCATAATCAGCAAACAACACTGTGAGTATTTGATATATTCCTAAAGTCTCTGGGAAATTCCTTCCTTTTGTAAGTGGGGTAATATTCTCAACTCAAGTACCAAACCTTTCTAATCTTTGTATCACATGACGTGGGAGGTGAAGTCAAATTAATAAATAATTAAGATATTATTATTTTCTCACCTTATTCATAACAATTCTCTAGTCACAAATTCAGAATTAAGATTAGAATCACAATGGATTCCTAAAATATAGTTCAATCACTTTAATTTACCAACTTCTTATTTCCTCTTTGAAACTCTCCACAGATCACTTCACTCTCAATCACTAACTGTACTCCTAAAAAGGGAGCGAGGGCTTTCTTCAAAAGCATCTCTTGCTACAATCCCCAGCCTTTAGGTACTGCAAATCAAATTTAAGTTTGGACTACTATTGCTATTCAGAACTCCTGCCAGATAGTTTCATGTCTTTATACTTCACTCATTGAACATAAAATGCAGACAAAATTACTTTTCCTCACCAGACAACTGTCATGAGGTTCCATGCAATTACTCCATGCTTTGGAATAATTGAACTAAATTGCACTTGGTTTTCATAGTATCATAGTATCAGTCAGGGTTGGAAGGGACCACAAGGATCAGCTAGTTCCAACCCCCCTCCCATGGGCAGGGACACCCTACACTAGATCAGGCTGGCCAGAGCCTCATCCAGCCTGGGCTTAAACACCTCCAGGGACAGGGCCTCAACCACCTCCCTGCACAACCCATTCCAGGGCTTCACCACCTTCATGGTGAAGAACTTCCTCCTCACCTCCAGCCTGAATCTCCCCACCTCCACCTTCATTCCATTCCCCCTAGTCCTATCACTACCTGAGAGCCTGAGAAGTCCCTCCCCAGCCTTCTTGTAGCCCCCTTCAGATCCTGGAAGGCCACACTTAGGTCACTTCTGAGCCTTCTCTTCTCCAGCCTGAACAGCCCCAACTCCTTCAGTCTGTCCTCACAGGAGAGGTGCTCCAGCCCTCTGCTCATCCTCGTGGCCCTTCTCTGGACACCTTCCAGCACCTCCAGATCCCTCTTGGAATAGGGGCTCCAGAACTGGATGCAGTACTCCAGGTGGGGTCTCACCAGATGCAGGACCCTGCCCTTGGTCTTGTTGAAGCTCATGAGGTTGGCTTGTGCCCACCTCTCCAGCCTGTCAAGGTCCCTCTGGATGGCATCCCTTCCCTCCAGCGTGTCTCCTGCACCACATAGCTTGGTGTCATCAGCAAACCTGCTGAGGGTGCACTCAATGCCACTGTCCATGGCACCCACATAGATCTTGAACAAGACTGGTCCCAGGACTGATCCCTGAGGGACTCTGCTTGTCCCTGGCCTCCACTGGGACATGGACCCATTGACAGCCACTCTTTGGGTGCGGCCATCAAGCCAGTTCCTTACCCATGTAGTGGTCCACCCATCAAACCCATGTGTCCATATCCCTCTTGTAATAGGGGCACCAGAACTGGACACAGTACTCTAGGTGGGGTCTCACCAGAGTTTTCATTCTTAAGTGTAAATTAGCTGAGAGAAGCAACTGAAAGAGAGAGGGAGGCTCAGTTCCTTACGTTTCTCTAAAATTAACCTAAAACCAGAATAACTGAGAACTGGGTTAATACATCAGTCAGAATATGCAAACACTTTCCTTTTTCTGGACATGGAAAACTGGAACATAGTGTTTAAAGCAAAGGAGGTCATACTTAAACTTTTCAAAGAGAAATACATACCAGCTTCAGTTTCCAGGTGTAAAGATGGCACAATGTAAAAAATGTTGATACCAAAAGTGTTACAAGTCAGTTTTAATTGAACAAGAAGACTGTTTCCCATCATTTTTTGAAAGAGTCTTGCATCACTCTTGCTCTTGTTCCATCACGAGGTTCAGATCAGGTTGAACTGTACAATCTTTTGTGACCTTGCTGTGTCCCTCCATTCAGCTGGGATTGCTCTTTTGGCCATAGTTGTCTTGAATTTTAATTTGAAAAACAGTTGCCACCAAGAAGAGTGCAAAAAGCTGATACAACATGATGAAATAATACAATTCAATATTACAATAAACTAGGTTGGAAGAGACCTTCAAGATGATTGCGTCCAACCTATCAACCAATCCAACCCACCTAAACAACTAACCCATGGCACCAAGCACCCCATCAAGTCTCCTCCTGAACACCTCCAATGATGGTGACTCCACCACCTCCACGGGCAGCCCATTCCAATGGGCAATCACTCTCTCTGTATAGAACTTCTTCCTCACCTCCAGCCTAAACCTGCCCTGGCGCAGCCTGAGACTGTGTTCTCTTGTTCTGGTGCTGGCTGCCTGGGAGAAGAGACCAACTTCCACCTGGCTACAACCTCCCTTCAGGGAGTTGTAGAGAGCAAGAAGGTCACCCCCTCAGTCTCCTCTTCTCCAGGCTAAGCAACCCCAGCTCCCTCAGCCTCTCCTCATAGGGCTTGTCTTCCAAACCCCTCACCCAACTTCATTGCCCTTCTCTGGACACATTCCAGCAAGTCAACATCCTCCCTAAACTGAGGGGCCCAGAACTGGACACAGGACGTGAGGTGTGGCCTAACCAGTGCCGTGTACAGGGGCAGAATGACCTCCCTGCTCCTGCTGGCCACACTGTTCCTGATGCAGGCCAGGATGCCATTGGCCCTCCTGGCTGCCTGGGCACACTGCAGGCTCATGTTCTGCCTACCATCGACCAGCACCCCCAGGTCCCTCTCTGCCTGGCTGCTCTCCAGCCACTCTGACCCCAGCCTGTAGCACTGCATGGGGTTGCTGTGCCCAATGTGCAGAACCCGGCACTTGGATGTGTTCAATCTCCTGCCCTTGGCCTCTGCCCATCTGTCCAGGGTGTTGAGGTCCCTCTGCAAAGCCTCTCTACCCTCCAGCAGATCAACTCCTGCCCCCAGCTTGGTGTCGTCCGCCAATTTGCTGATGATGGACTCGATGCCCTCATCCAGATCATCAATAAAGATGTTGAAGAGCATGGGGCCCAGCACTGATCCCTGGGGCACACCACTAGTGCCTGGCAGCCAGCTGGATGTGGCACCATTCACCACCACTCTCTGGGCTCAGCCTCCAGCCAGTTCCTAACCCAACGCAGTGTGCTCCCATCCAAGCCATGGGCTGCCAGCTTGGCCAGGAGTTTGCTGTGGGGGACAGTGTCAAAGGCCTTGCTGAGGTCCAGGCAGACCACATCCACAGGCCTCCCCACATCAACCAGGCAGTCACCTGATCATAGAAGGAGATCAGGTTGGTCAGGCAGGACCTGCCCTTCCTAAAGCCATGCTGGCTAGGCCTGATCCCTTGGCCCTCCTGTAAGTGCTGTGTGATCGCACTCAAGATGACCTGCTCCATAATCTTGCCTGGCACTGAGGTCAGGCTGACAGGCCTATAATTCCCTGGCTTGTCCATCCGGCCCTTCTTGTGGATGGGCACCACGTTGGCAGCTTCCAGTCTTCTGGGACCTCTCCAGTGAGCCAGGACTGCTGAAAAATGATGGAGAGCGGCTTGGCCAGCTCATCTGCCAGCTCTCTCAGCACCCTAGGATGGATCCCATCTGGTCCCATGGACTTAGTTTCATAGTTTCATAGTTTCAGTCAGGGTTGGAAGGGACCACAAGGATCATCTAGTTCCAACCCCCCTGCCATGGGCAGGGACACTCTACCCTAGATCAGGCTGGACAGAGCCTTGTCCAGCCTGGTCTTAAACACCTCAAGGGACAGGGCCTCAACCACCTCCCTGCACAACCCATTCCAGGCCTTCACCACCCTCACGGTGAAGAACTTCCTCGTCATGTCCAGCCTGAATCTCCCCACCTCCAGCTTCATTCCATTCCCCCTAGTCCTATCACTCCCTGATAGTCTGAAAAGTCCCTCCCCAGCCTTCCTGTAGGCCCCCTTCAGATACTGGAAGGCCACAATGAGGTCACCTCGCAGCCTTCTCTTCTCCAGACTCAACAGCCCCAACTCCTTCAGTCTGTCCTCACAGGAGAGGTGCTCCAGCCCTCTGATCATCCTCGTGGCCCTGCTCTGGACACCTTCCAGCACCTCCAGATCCCTCTTGGAATAGGGGGCTCCAGAACTGGACGCAGTACTCCAGGTGGGGTCTCAGCAGAGCTGAGGAGAGGGGGAGAATCACCTCCCTTGCCCTGCTGGCCACACTTCTCCTGCTGCAGCCCAGGATCTGATTGGCTTTCCGGGCTGCAAGTGCACCCTGAGAGCTCCTGGTGAGCTTCTCATCCACCAGCACCCCCAAGTCTCTCTCCTCTGGGCTGCTCCCCAGCCAGTCCCTGCCCAGCCTGGATTTGTGCCTGGGATTGCCTCGACCCAGATGCAGGACCCTGCCCTTGGTCTTATGGAAGCTCATGAGGTTGGCTTGTGCCCAGCTCTCCAGCCTGTCAAGGTCCCTCTGGATGGCATCCCTTCCCTCCAGCCTGTCTGCTGCACCACACAGCTTGGTGTCATCAGCAAACTTGCTGAGGGTGCACTCAATGCCACTGTCCATGTCACCCACAAAGATGTTTGAACAAGACTGGTCCCAGGACTGATCCCCGAGGGACTCCGCTTGTCCCTGGCCTCCACTGGGACATGGGCCCATTGACAGCCACTCTTTGGGTGCGGCCATCAAGCCAGTTCCTTATCCATCTGGTGGTCCATCCATCAAACCCATGTGTCACCAGCTTGGAGACCAGGATGTGGTGTGGGACAGTGTCAAAGGCTTTGCTCAGGTCCAGGTAAATGACATCAGTTGCTCGCCCCTCATCTATTAATGCTGTGGGGGTCCAAGCAGCTAAGAAGATCTCTAACTATCCCATCCTGGAACAGGGGAGAACTATGCAGCTCCCTGGCTCCTTCTGCCAGCTCTGCAGGCCAGCTGTCTGGAAGATGTTCTGCCATGCTAGGATAGATTGAGGCAAAGAAGGTGTTAAGCACCTCTGCCTTTTCCTCATCCTTTGTTACAACCTTCCCCTCCGTGTCCACCAGGGAGTGGAGGTTGTCCTTTCCCTTCCTCTTACAGTTAATATATTTGTAGAAGGACTTTTTGTTGTCCTTCACAGCAGAGGCCAGTCTGAGCTCCAAATGTGCTTTTGCCTCCCTAATTTTCTTCCTACATGACCTGGCAACATGCCTAAACATTCCATGGGTTGCCTCCCCTTTCTTCCAAAGATGATACACCCTCTTTTTTTCCCTTAGTTCTTTTAGAAGTTCATTGCCCATCCAGGCTGGCCGTCTGCCCCGGGGCTCATCTTCCAGCACGTTGGCACAGCCTGTTCCTGCACCTTCAAGAGTTCTTCCTTGAAGCAGCTCCAGCTCTCCTGGACCCCTTTATTTTTAAGGGCTGTTTCCCAAGGAGCCTTCTGAGTTAGTTCCTTGAGTAACCTGAAGTCTGCCCTCCTGAAGTCCAGAGTGGAGGTCTTCTTGCTGCCCCTCTTGGCTTGGCTGAGTACTGACAATTCAATTATCTCGTGGTCACTGGTGCCTAAACACCCTCCGACCGCCACATCCCCACCAGCCCTTCCCTGTTGGTGAAGAGGAGGTCAAGCAGAGCCTCACCCCTGGTAGGTTCATGCAGCACCTGGGATGAGAAGCTGTCCTCCATGCACTCTAAGAACCTCCTAGACTGCCTCCTCTCTGCTGTGTTGAGATCCCAGCAGATATCAGGCAGGTTGAAGTCACCCATGAGAACGAGGTCAGGCGATCTTGAGACAGCCTTCAGCTGCCTATAGAATGCTTCATCGACATCTTCCTCCTGGCTGGGTGGTCTATAACAGACTCCAACCAGGATGTCTGCCCTGCTGCTCTTCCCTCTAATTCTCCCCCACAAACACTCAACCCGATCGTCCCTGATCTCTAGCTCAATGGCATCTAGTGCCTCCCTGATGTACAGGGCCACCCCTCTACCCCTTCTTCCTTGCCTGTCTCTCCTGAAGAGCCTGTAGCCGTCAATTGCAGTGCTCCAGTCATGTGAGTATTCCCACCAAGTCTCTGTGAGGGCAACTACATCATAACTTTCCTGCTGCAACAAGTCTTCCAGCTCCTCATGTTTGTTGCCCACACTTCGTGCATTAGTATACATGCACTTCAGCCGGGCTGCTGGTTTCACCTCTGACTCCAGCTTACCACCCTCAGACTCCTGTCTGGGTGTTCAGAAGGAGACTTGATTGCATGCTTGGTTGCATGGTTTAGTTGATTAGGTGGTGTTGGATGATAGACTGGACGTGATGATCTTGAAGGTCTCTTCCAACCTGGTCTATTCTATTCTATTCTATTCTATTCTATTCTATTCTATTCTATTCTATTCTATTCTATTCTATTCTATCATGTCCAACCTATCATCCATCAATCAACTAAACCATGGCACCAAGTGCCCCATCCAGTCTCTTCCTACTTATAATCAAGGACACAAGTTTTTCCATCACAAAGAAAGTGATCAAGTTTTGCTAATAGTGCGAGGAAATAAAGGTAGATAAACCATCTGCTTTCACCAGAGGTTCTTTCAACCAGCTGTTAATGCTATATGTGTTAGTAGAAGCACTTTGATTGTGTGTGATGGCTTCATAGAGAAGTAATTAAGTGAAATTTTAACCTCATTTAGTTTCAGACTGTGACTACTGAAGACAAAGAAGTTGGCTCAATACATCTAGTTTAAGATGCAATATGTACAGGTCAGTAGTGGGGGGGGGGAAATCAAACAATAAACAATATAGAGTTTTGTGATTGCCTCCACATAGACCTAATCAGATCTGCTTTCAGAAGCTGTCCTGCAATAAAATAAAAATGCCTTTTGATTATAAAAAGCATCAAGTACTGGGGGTCTTTTAGAGAAATCTATTTGGTTTCTGGCTGCATGGCTTGCAATGACTGGGGCATACCATAGTGAAATATTTTCTATTTAATCCAGATATGCTTTTATATTTACATAACACTAATGTGCATATTAAAAAAAAAGAAAAAAGAGCAAGGAATAAGCAAATATTGAATTCCATTGTTATGTAATCCTTCAGCAACTGTGCATTTTAAACTTTTTTTATGGATAGTGCTGTTAAATATTTTTGGGAAGTGGGTCTGCTCAATATTCAAACTTGTTATTTGAGATGAAACATTTACCAAGTTCTGGTACAGATCCTTCAACGCTCCCTGTGCAGTTATATAAACTCATTTGTAGACATAAAATCCATCATGATGCTCTTAAAAAAATATCTTTGAAATATAAGCATTAATTTTCCTTCCAAGATTAACTGAAGCTGAATATACCTAATGGAAGTCTCCACTTTATTAGCTCTGGCAATGGCTCAGCACTTAGCAATGAGCAACTATGCAGGATAACAAATGTGTGCAGCTGGTGTAGATAACTACCACTTGCCATTTTGTTGATTGAGTCTTAGTGGAGCTGCATTCCATGGCAATGTTCCAAGAATTTTTAGGTATCAGCACCAAAAAGAAACAGCAGCAACATCCTGAAATAAAGCACCACAGGGATGCAACTACAGGACTCAGAAAATATTAGTCCCTTTATAAAGGTTCATCCCAGGTCAAAGAAGTGATAGCCACATACACTAAAGGAACAACAGATATTGCAGGTAATGAGAAATGCCATTACTGCTGCGCTGCTGGGAAAAGAAAATGAGTAATAGCTGAAGGTTTTCAGCTGAAGATTTTTTCCTTTTTCTGGTTGTACCATATGCATTACATTTCTGACAACTACTTGTCCTGGTTATTAATATGAAATATGAAACATTAATAAAAACATGAGTAACTATTTATTAATATTAACATTATTACTAAATTATTTGCATATTCTAGTGTATGTTTGTTGTGAATATGCCCTCAGAAATGAGCGGCAGAGATATCAATGAAAATATACATACATTTATATATATATATATATATACACACAAACTCTGCAACGGGGTACGTACAGTCCCCTTCACAGGTATCGATATTCAGTTAGTGGAACTATCTTTACAGAATGTTTATGTGTGGGCACTTAAACCAAATGATTCACAGAACTTAGAATCGAAACTGATTTGGAAAGCGGCGGGGGAGGGGGTTGGTCAGTGACCGGCGATCCTCCACCCGCAGCGATTTGCACGCTACCCCAACTGAAACTCTCTGAAGAAAGGCTTGGCTTACTCACAAGCTGAGAACTTCGTGAAGACTTCCCTTAAGAATGCTTATAGTCCACAGAACGTGGCACGGATGTGCCGTAACAAGGACACAGGAAATGGCGCCGACCGCGTGGCTGCGCCGCCTGGCTGCTGCTGCTCCCAGGATACAGAGGTCCCCCGCTCGAGGAGGGGGGGCACTGTGGCAGTTCAGCAGCACTGGTTCACACAGGCTACCAGGTTTTCTCCTGCAGCATTGGATCACACAGCAGTTGATCCCATGGGGTACTGTCCACGGCACTGCACGCAGCTGGGTGGCAGTGGCAAAGTACCACGAGGCCTCTTGGAGCACAGGTTTGAGTCCCGGGCAAGGTGAACCACAACAGCAGTGGTACGCGCACAGATACAGGCTCAAGCATGAATGTGGGGGGGCTCATTTACCAAACAAGCCCTATTGACCATTTGCCCCAGTGAATACTGGTCCAATGAGCATCTGTTGCTAACACTAAGGTTAACCAATGAACTGGCAGCTACCAAATATGGTGTAAGCTTATGCTATAAACAGGGAAACAAACATAGAGCCTGGCCCTTGCCTACCACAGGGGTGAGACCACGCCCAGGCAGGCAGTTTACCTGGACTCAGTGGCGCCAGGATCCCCCCTGCCGCCTCCAGAAGGGAGGAGGAACAAAGGAGGGTTAACACAAAGAGAAGTATGTCCTAGAAATATTTGGGGCACAATTCTGGCCATAAGCATCATCCACTACAATGCTCATGGGTAGAATTTCCATAGACAGGACAGTTAGCTGATTTTGAACCAAATTAGAAAATTACAAAACAGTTATTCAACGAGGAAGATAACTTGGTAAGGTACAGTATACCACTTGCCCACTAGAGAAGGACTTGGGAGGAACCTGGCTACTCAAAGCAGCAGTGAGGATAGGAGTCAGGGGACACCTACAACTAAAGAAACTTTAAAAGTTCTAACTCTGGGAGTTACCAGGGCTGCTGCATCATAACCCACAGAGAAAAATACATGAGGAAAACCAAACAAATAACAGCATACATTTCACTTTCTTTTTTTTTCTTAATACTTTCTGAAGTTCAGAATAAACAATAATTAAACAAACAGCAAAAAACAGAACTGTTCTTCCTTTTAGATATCAATACTTTCTTGAAGCAAAGTCTTTCGCTTTGACTCTTCAGGTATCCTCCAGGTGCAAAAATTAATACTCCCAAGGAAAAACTGTAATAAATCTTAAGCTCCTGAAATACCCTCAACTGAAAAAAAACCCAACAAACAAAAAACAATAGGAGAAGCTTAGGCTAAGAAACCTGCAAAAATGACATGGGAGAAGGGTTTCAAATGTTGTATCGTTCAATTTACCCAGTATGTGACATTGTTACCTACACCCAGTGTTAAACTTCTGAGAGTATTGTAACAAATATTGCAGTTGATGTAAAATATCATAGTATCATAGTATCAGTCAGGGTTGGAAGGGACCACAAGGATCAGCTAGTTCCAACCCCCCTGCCATGGACAGGGACACCCCACACTAGAGCAGGCTGGCCAGAGCCTCATCCAGCCTGGGCTTAAACACCTCCAGGGACAGGGCCTCAACCACCTCCCTGGACAACCCATTCCAGGGCTTCACCACTCTCATGGGGAAGAACCTCTTCCTCACCTCTAGCCTGAATCTCCCCACCTCCAGCTTCATTCCATTCCCCCTAGTCCTATCACTACCTGAGATCCTGAGAAGTCCCTCCCCAGCCTTCTTGTAGCCCCCTTCAGATACTGGAAGGCCACAACGAGGTTACCTGGGAGTCTTCTCTTCTCCAGACTGAACAGCCCCAACTCCTTCAGTCTGTCCTCACAGGAGAGGTGCTCCAGCCCTCTGCTCATCCTCCTGGCCCTTCTCTGGACATGCTCCAGCACCTCCAGATTCCTCTTGGAATAGGGGCTCCAGAACTGGACACAGTACTCCAGGTGGGGTCTCACCAGAGCTGAGGAGAGGGGGAGAATCACCTCCCTTGACCTGCTGGCCACACTTCTCTTGATGCAGCCCAGGGTCTGATTGGCTTTCTGTGCTGCAAGTGCACACTGAGAGCTCCTGGTGAGCTTCTCCTCCCCCAGCACCCCAAGTCTCTCTCCTCTGGGCTGCTCTCCAGCCAGTCCCTGCCCAGCCTGGATTTGTGCCTGGGATTGCCTCGACCCAGATGCAAACTTGCTGAGGGTGCACTCAATGCCACTGTCCATGGCACCCACAAAGATGTTGAACAAGCCTGGTCCCAGGACTGATCCCTGAGGGTCTCTGCTTGTCCCTGGCCTCCACTGGGACATGGACCCATTGACAGCCACTCTTTGGGTGCAGCCATCAAGCCAGTTCTTTATCCATCTAGTGGTCACCCATCAAACCCATGTGTCACCAGCTTGGAGACCAGGATGTGGTGTGGGACAGTGTCGAAGGCTTTGCTCCGGTCCAGGTAAACGACATCAGTTGCTCGCCCCCTCAGCTATTAATGTTGTGACCTGTTCATAGAAGGCCACCAGGGTTTGTCAGGCAGGATTTGCCCTTGGCAAAGTCATGCTGACTGCTCCCAATCACCTCTTCACTATTCTTCTGAGTCAGTAGCTTTTTTTTTGTAGCTTTTTTTTTTTTTTTTGTAGCTTTTGATGTAACCAACCATAAGATAATAACTTGCTATAACTGGTAGGAAGAATTGAGCTGATTTAAACATATTTTAAATTATTTGTATTTGCTTTCTCCTGATATTTTAACATTTCCTCTATTAAATTTTGAAAGAAAACAAAATCATTTTGAGCACTAATTATTTGTAATGCTTGGCTTGCAGAATAATCTCCCTTTTAAAGTGACATTTCTGTTGCAAATGAAAATATTATAATCCCCTTCTTTCCAATGAGGCTCACCATTATAAAGTTCTTGAATGATTATTTATGTAAGCATCACTTTGACAGTGTGCCATTGCTGTATGAATAACCTCTGAGACCCCAAAACCTTGCAGGATAATAATAGCATATTTCAAGAGCAGCTAACAGCAACCTTGGGACAGTAAACCAGGTAGGATTGTGAGCTCCAAACAGGGTAGCACCTTTATCGTGTATTGTATATCAGCGTGTCTAGATGGGATTTGAAAGAGAAGTTGTCAGAATTCACCTGCAAATTAGAATGATTAATGTGTAATAAAATATGGAACATGTGATGTTCTCTCACATTAAATACTTTGTATAATATCTCAAAATTACTGTGACTGAGCACCTCACAGATGTCTGAAAATAAAAGTTAAAGTGGACACAATAGCCGCTCAGGAAAACTCACATCAAAAAATAATCAACTCCCCATGTCACACATGAAAGTAAATATATAGAATTGATAGTCTAGGTAGAAACATTTCCAGCTATGACATACTGTTTTGATATCTACAGTAACTCTCAGAATAAGCTGTCCATATTTCTCAAAAAGCCTGGAAGCACAATACATTTGAAGACGGTTTGACAGCTCATAACGATAGTCTCTGCAGGCTCCCAGGGTAAGAACTGCCTCTGCAAAATGTTGTGATAAAAATGGACTTGGAACTATGTCCACAAATATTCACAGCATCAGAAGCTGCTAAGATTACTTCAGATTTGGTGATGAAGCACAGAGAGTAAGATACTGAAGCTTCTTACAGAGATTTGCAACTCAGATCTTCCTTTCAGAGTTGTCCTTTAGCACAAGCTGCAGATTTATCTTTTCCTTATTTGCAAAGTTGTTGTACTACTTGGACAGGAAGGAAATAAGAAATGAGAATTGATGTGGGCGCTTCTGGAGGATTTCAGCTCATGGTGATTATCCACTCTTTACACAACATATATCAATTGATACGGCCTGATGAGACATGTTAGCAAAGATCATTTAAGAGGTCTGAATGCCTGCACAGCTCTGGGGATACGTTACTCATACGATCTATCTATCTTACAGCTGTTTCAGTTCAAGGCTACTATCAACTTCTGAGCTGAGAACAGCTTCTCAAAAATTATTTTCTCATGCATTCATTTGACAACAACTAGTACCTTTAACAGAGCACAGAGATACTTGCCTGTTTTGTCACACATCAGTAACTAGTGAGAAAACTTTCTGCAGTATAACTGCCAGTATTCTAGAGGCCACCTTTGCTCTCAAATTATTTCTTCCTGTCAACATTCATTTTTCTGGAGCTTGCAGTGTTTTGAGTTCAATTCTTCATTCAGTAAGATCAAGTATATCTACTTGCAGGTGGCTGCAAGTTACAATTACCCTTTTTTTTTCTTTTCATAATCATTATCTGAAGGCATCTTTTTCATAAAAAAGAAGTGGTGATATTTATCATTAGAAGAACAGCCCTTTAGCTCCAGTCCTCACTGCACCACGCGCAACTAAGAGCCGCTCATTTCTTGCTGAGGGCCACTCTGTAAGGGTCACTCTTTAGGACAGGGTAACATCTTTAGGACAGAGAACACCAGGGACAAAAAATCAGCACCTTCTTCACAGAAAATAAAAAATTTAGAAAACTAGTTTGTTACTTTCTCATGTGTAGACAGAGCGAAGCGAGTGTATTTGTGCTGGTGTGCAATGTAACCCATGGTGGCCAGCAGGCGAGGCTCAAATCCGATGCGAGCTCTCACAACTTTCTCAAATTGCAAATGCATTGGACTTACCTGCTAAATGACAAGACTGAAAGTCAATGGAAATGCTGACTTAACAAGGAAAATATTTGCTCCAGATAAGCCCTAATCTACCCTGTGTCTAACACTGCTCTACAATGGGCCTATTGCATGGGAAAGGAGTCCAGTGTGGGGTGTGGGGGCTGCAGAGCATTGCTGTGGCAACCTAGCAGCACAAGGGAGGTATAGTCATGGAGTGGGAAAGTTTTGGTTAAGTAAGACAGCATGGAGCACTGCAATGGAGTGGGAAGAGGAGATTGCTGGTCACTAAAGCTCACCAGTGCACATCAGGATCATGCTCTGCAAAAGCATCTCTACATGAACATGTCACTGGATTATCGCCCTTTCAGTCACTTGAAATTGAAGATACAATCAACTAGCTAGAAAAATCAAGTCCTGTCTATTTAGAGCAACTGTTTATGTGTTTCACTTCTACCTATTATCTGCTGTAGTTCTTGGCACTATAAATTAAACACAAAAGTCTTAAATAAACACCTGACTTCCACTTACTCTTTGGTATGATGTAACATGTCACTTTTTTTTCTTTTATCCTACAGCTCAGAAGAATTGTACCCATCAGACAATATTATCATAAGACATTTCTAGTAGGCATAAAATTACCTGGGTGTTGTGCAAATAAATATAAAATGCAGCATGTCAAATTCCAGTGGAAGACATATCCACTGGTGGGGAAAAAAATAAATGGCTACAGTTCCCAAGTGTTGTGGGTTTTGGAATTCATCGTGCAGAGCTTAGCTCAAACGTATGAACTTCAGGGGTAAGAAGTTTCCCTAAGTAGAATAGAATAGAATAGAATAGAATAGAATAGAATAGAATAGAATAGAATAGAATAGAATAGAATAGAATAGACTAAACCAGGTTGGAAGAGACCTTCAAGATCATCGTGTCCAACCTATCATCCAACACCACCTAATCAACTAACCCATGGCACCAAGCACCCCGTCAAGTCTCCTCCTGAACACTTCCAGTGATGGTGACTCCACCACCTCCCCGGGCAGCCCATTCCAATGGGCAATCACTCTCTCTGTATAGAACTTCCTCCTAACCTCCAGCCTAAACCTGCCCTGGCACACCTTGAGACTGTGTCCCCTTGTTCTGGTGCTGGTTGCCTGGGAGAAGAGACCAGCCCCCGCCTGGCTACAACCTCCCTTCAGGTAGTTGTAGAGAGCAAGAAGGTCACCCCTGAGTCTCCTCTTCTCCAGGCTAAGCAACCCCAGATCCCTCAGCCTCTCCTCATAGGGCTTGTGTTCCAAACCCCTCATCAACTTTGTTGCCCTTCTCTGGACTGCCATTACCTGACTGAATTACAAGCTTTGCTCTAAACTCTGCAAGGCCAAGAGAAAGCAAATTTCAATCCTGCTTTTTGTGCCAACAGCATTACATAATGAAATAACCATTGGTAATTTGGTTTAGTTCAATAACACTTTCAATTATAGTTGAGATCTCCTTTAAGGCATATGGATTTTACTGATGCAAAGTAAACAGCTGAAAGCCAAATTAAGGCATTCTCATAGGTTTCTACAGTCCAATTAAAGTACAGAAACACTGCTTAACTAATTTGTCATTCAGAGGGAAAGGGGGAAAAAAGAAAGCTCTTTGCACTTTTACACAGGATCTCAGGCAACAAAGTTTGTTTTACATCAGAACAAAATAATTGTAAGTCTGGGAATTTAACATCTCTCTTGTTAAGCAGGGCAAGCAAATCATGAACAGTCCACTCTACTTGTGTGTATAAAGATAAGGAAGTTCCATCACATCTCCTGAAGGCTGGATTCAGCAGTATACTAATTCACATTCCTAAACTTTAATCATGCCAGCAGTCCTACTAAGCTGTAAAATATTGTGGTGGGTTGAAAGGTGGGATGTAAAGGCATAGCCTAAAACTACCACAAATATCTACCTCCACACATTTTTTTGTTGCATTAAGGTTTAATTTCTGATAACAGAATTACTGAAGGGAGTCAGATTTCTCATATGGCTTCTTTGCTATGGTGAAGAGATTCCGCAGCAATCTGCATGCATAACTGTCATGGCTGGCACTATATAAAATTCACGTACAATAGAGGGCTTCAGAGTGACAAACTGCTTATAAAGAAATACTATGAGCCTTTCACACACAGAGGAAAAGTAATACCCAAGGTATTCACTATCATCATGAATTTTAACCAAAACATATTTTAAATTAAAACCAACAAGTAGTTCTGTTTGTTTGGGTTTTGTTGGGGGTTTTGTTTGGGTTTTTTTGGTGGGGGTTTTGTTTTGTTTTAAGCAGATAGAATACAAAAAAATACAGAATAAGAAATTAACCAGGTTGGAAAAGACCTCTGAGATCGAGTCCAACCTATCACCCAACACCATATACTCGACTAAACCATGGCACCAAGTGCCTCATCCAGGCTCTTCTTCAACACCTCCAGGGATGGTGACTCCACCACCTCCCTGGGCAGCATATTCCAATGGCCAATCTCTCTTCCTGGGAATAATTTCTTCCTAACCTTCCTAACCTAGCCTGAACCTCCCCTGGCACAGCTTGAGACTGTGTCCTCTGGTTCTGGTGCTGGGTGACTGGGAGAAGAGACCAACTCCCACCTGGCTACAGCCTCCCTTCAGGGAGTTGGAAAGAGCAAGAAGGTCTCCCCTGAGCCTCCTCTTCTGCAGGCTAAGCAACCCCAGCTCCCTCAACCTCTCCTCACAGGGCTGTGCTCCAGACCACTCCCCAGATTTGTTGCCCTTCTCTGGACACTTTCCAGCAACTCCACATCTTTCCTAAACTAAGGAGCCCAGAACTGGACACAGGACTCAAGGTGTGGCCTAACCAGTGCTGAATACAGGGCAGAATGACTTCCCTGCTCCTGCTGGCCACACTGTTCCTGATGCAGGCCAGGATGCCATTGGCCTTCTTGGTCCCCTGGGCACACTGTTGGCTCATGTTTGGCCTAGAATAGAGTAGAATAGAATAGAATAGAATAGAATAGAATAGAATAGAATAGAATAGAATAGAATAGAATAGAATGGAATAGACCAGGTTGGAAGAGACCTTCAAGATCATCGTGTCCAATCTATCATTCAACAACACCTAAACAACTAAACCATGCAACCAAGCACCCTATTCGATCTCCTCCTGGACACCTCCAGTGACAGCAACTCCACCCCCTCCACCGGCAGCCCATTCCAATGGGCAATCCCTCTCTCTGTGTAGAACTTCTTCCTAACCTCCAGCCTAAACCTCCCCTGGCACAGCTTGAGACTGTGTCCTCTTGTTCTGGTGCTGTTTGCCTGGGAGAAGAGACCAACCTCTGCCTGGCTACAACCTCCCTTCAGGGAGTTGTAGAGAGCAATAAGGTCACCCCTCAGTCTCCTCTTCTCCAGGCTAAGCAACCCCAGCTCCCTCAGCCTCTCCTCATAGGGCTTGTCTTCCAAACCCCTCACCAACTTCATTGCCCTTCTCTGGACACCTTCCAGCAAGTCAATATCCTTTCTAAACTGAGGGGCCCGGAACTGGACACAGGACTCAAGGTGTGGCCTAACCAGTGCAGTGTACAGGGGCAGAATGACCTCCCTGCTCCTGCTGGCCACACTCTTCCTGATGCAGGCCAGGATGCCATTGGCCCTCTGGCTGCCTGGGCACACTTCAGGCTCATGTTCAGCCTACCATCGACCAGCACCCCCAGGTCCCTCTCTGCCTGGCTGCTCTCCAGCCACTCTGACCCCAGCCTGTAGCACTGCCTGGGGTTGCTGTGGCCAATGTGCAGAACCCGGCACTTGGATGTGTTCAGTCTCATGCCGTTGGATTCTGCCCATCTGTCCAGCCTGTCGAGGTCCCTCTGCAAAGCCTCTCTGCCCTCCAGCAGATCAACTCCTGCCCCCAGCTTGGAAGACATTTAATCTGTGATTTGTCTCACCAGTTACCATTATGTACCAGTAACAAAGAACATCAAGTATTCGGAGTGATCAACCTTCTTTGGCTCTTCTTAAACTAGTAAATTAAACAGTGTCCAGTTCCTGGCTATTAGAAAGACAATTGTATATAAATTTAGATGATCTTCATCCATAGTTTGATGTAACTGAATGGTCCAAAACTATTCCCACTCACATGCCAAAGAATATTTCCATTTAACATCGTAGCTAATGCTGTAAATGCTTACATGCCTCCTCTGGCACAGTCCTTCAGCACTAAACCAGCAATCTCATGGTCGTATTGCTTTGTCATCACTTTTGAGTCTGTATTCTTTTCATTGGAGCTTCAATTTGGTTGAATGGAAATTGTTGCTATTGGTAATGATGACCATGATGCTGCTAGATCTAAAAACCAAATATTTTTTTCCTCTTAGTGTTGTGCACATAATTGCACGTAGGCTGCTGTACTGTTTCATAGATATGGTCAAGGTTAAGCAGGGATGATCACAGTCTCAAGCTTCATTTACACTATAAACATGCATACTACAAAAGGATGAATTGCATGTTTTCATTGTTGCTGATTATAATTTCAAATGCATACAGTTATTTTTAAGAATAATCTTAGATCTGTTCGAAGTGGGAGTTATAAAGAGATGCTAGTTCCATGTTGAACTCACAGGGGAGCTCTTAGTCAGCAGTGCCACACTGAGAAATGTTAAAACAAATTTAGGGAGGGTTGTGGAAAAAATTGAGAAAGGAATAAAGCTCAGAGAAATTGAAGCTGTGTTAGAAGAAAATGGGATTCCCAGTGAAACAGGAGATATGTATGTTTTATTTGGTAAACCATTAAGGAGCTGATCCAAACAGAGGACTGGTTTAGAAAGTCTTCAGGATGCCTCTATGAACAGAAAAATACCATTCTCTCAGGAAAGAAAAGTAGTTGAAAGTTAAACTACACTGACCGTATGCCTCTGGCAGTTCAGGCTTCCAAATACTACCATAGAATCATAGAAGGGTTTGGGTTGGAAAGGACTTTATGGATCATCTAGTTCTGCAACTCTCAGTTTGTCTTCAAAGGAGAGGTGCTCCACCCTTCTGATCATCTTTGTTGCCCTCCTCTGGACCAGCTCTAACAGTTCCATGTCCCAGGATGGACACAGTACTTTGGGTGGGTCCAATTTTGCTATCAATTGCTATCAAAACAATACCCTGACCAGCTTCTCCTATTGCCTTTATACATGGGAACAAGCTCTAGAGAGTCCACAGAGTATTGTGTCTGGTTCTGGGCTCCCCAGTTCAAGAGGCACAGTGTCCAAGGGAGGCTAGGAGGATAATGAAGAAACATCCATCTGATGAGGAAAGGATGAGAGACCTGGGGGCTCCTTAGACTGGAAAAGAGGAAACTGAAAGGAGATCCAATCAATGTTCACAAATATCTAAAAGGTGGGTGCCAAGAAAAAGGGGGCAGACTCAATTCAGTGGTGCCCTGTGATAGGGACAGGAGCCATGGCCACAAACTGGAATACAGGAGGTTCCAGCTCAACGTGAGGAGAAACTTCCTTACTGTGAGCATTCTGGAGCCCTGGAACAGGCTCCCCAGAGAGGTTGTGGAGCCTTCTTCTCAGGAGACTTTCAAGACCCATCTGGGTGCAATCCTGTGTGACCTGCCCTAGGTGATCCTGCTTTGGCTTGGAGGTTGGACTGGATGATCTCTGGTGATCCCTTCCAACCCCTAACGTTCTGTGTTGTTAGCCATTGGGATGTGCTGCCCAGGGAGGTGGTGGAGTCACCATTCCGGGAGGTGTTCAAGAGGGGATTGGATGTGACACTTGGTGCCATGGTCTAGTCATGAGCTCTGTGGTGACAGGTTGGACTTGATGATCTTTGAGGTCTCTTCCAACCTTGGTGATTCTGTGATTCTGTGATTTCTGGGTTCCTCCAATCAGCCTACTCTCAGTAATGTAGAGTCAAGAGTGGAGCCAATATTTGGCAGTCAAGCATTCATTATATTGTAATTTTGAAGACAATCAAAATAAGCATTAGTGATAGCAATGATCAGTGGCTGGAATCCAGAGTTCAGAACATTGGACAAGTGCCCCAAGGTACAGAATTCCAATTCTGTACTTCTTCATAGGATGAAACTCTGTTGTTTCTTCGTTTAATCAGAGGAGTTGCTCTGGCACTGTATTTCAAATTTTAAAGCAAACAAACAAACAAACCCCCAAAACCAAAACCAACCAAACAAATCCGAAGCAAACAGCCCCCCAAAATACCAAACAAACAAAAAATCAGTGAAAGCTGTTGTAAATTGAAAAAAATAGATACATATTTTTAAAACTTTGTTTGCTTTAACTGATTTCAGGAAGCAGAAATAGTCTGCAGCAGCCAGTCTCACATGTGGAAATCTTACAGTAACACTGAGTTCTCCTTAGGATTGTACACCTTCATCCACAGCAGAGGAAAATTTGATCTTTGGACTCTCATTTTGCCTCATTCTAAGTGGTCAAAGGCGGGGGGGGGGATGTGTGTGTGGAGGGGGAACAAAGCAAACCACAATACAATAATACAATACAATAAACCAGGTTGGAAGAGACCTTCAAGATCATCGCGTCCAACCTATCAACCAATCCAACCCACCTAAACAACTAAACCATGACACCAAGCACCCCATCAAGTCTCCTCCTGAACACCTCCAATGATGGTGACTCCACCACCTCCACGGGCAGCCCATTGCAATGGGCAATCCCTCTCTGTATAGAACTTCTTCCTAACATCCAGCCTAAACCTGCCCTGGCACAGCCTGAGACTGTGTCCTCTTGTTCTGGTACTGGCTGCCTGGGAGAAGAGACCAAGCTCCACCTGTCCACAACCTCCCTTCAGGTCACCCCTGAGTCTCCTCTTCTCCAGGCTAAGCAACCCCAGCTCCCTCAGCCTCTCCTCATAGGGCTGTGTTCCAAACCCCTCACCAACCTTGTTGCCCTTCTCTGGACACGTTCCAGCAAGTCAACTTCCTTCCTAAACTGAGGGGCCCAGAACTGGACACAGGACTCGAGGTGTGCCTGCAGCAGGGTTTCTCAAAAGAAACCAAAAGTATAATCTGGTCTCCTTAAAAAAAGAAGTCAGTTTTTTTTTTTTTTTGTTATTCCAGAAATCCAATTCCGTTATTTTCTTTCCAAAGACTGCATGGTTTTTGGCAGTTTCTTGTCCCCTCTTGAGGAAACTGCACAGAAAACTTTACAAAAAGGCTTTGTAATCTCAAAACAATAATGTGAATGCTTAAGCTAGAAATGGTAAGAATAAAGTACTGCATATTCCAGTGTGAAGAAAAGGAAAGCCAAGACAGGCTACCTCCCATGTTTGCTAAAGCTTTTTAGCATGCTGATGTAAGAAAAGTGTTCAGAACTTCAAGCTTAGAAACAATTGAGATATTATGGAAAGAAAATCCACCTATTTTTTTGTTTGGTTTTTGTTTTGTTTTGTTCTGTTTTTAAGGAAAAAATAGTAAGGGTGTTTCAGAAAAGAATTTAGAACAATTAGAAGATTTATGGAACCTATACAGAAAGCCTCTTAGGGAACTGTGTGCAGTGTGCATACTTTTGCTCTCCTCTTTGATGGAAGGGAAAAATAAGAAAGTTTAAATTCTAGCAATAAACAGGAAACCTTGAAATACTGTAAAAAACTATTCAGCTGCAGGAGGAAGAATCTTAGAAGAATCCTGCTGTGTTGAGATAATTAGAACATTAATCAGCTCCCTGAATAGGGCGAAGATAACATTCATAAATCCTTAATGGTGGTTCTCACTCAGTTTTTTACTTTAATGCTCACACCTCCTCTTTCCCCTCAGCTGTCACCTACAGCATCAATGCACCTACAGTATGAAGACTGATGGGCATCAAAAGTTAAGCAGTTGCAAGCCCTTCAAAAGACATGTGAAGGCTTGTGAGCCTGAAGAATGGCTGAGAGCCCAGCTCAGCTCTGGTGGACTGTGCTGGTGTTCATGATTTACTGTTGTTTGCTGCCCTTCATATCCAACCTAGTCACTTAGTTTGGAATTAGTTCAGTTCAAATCCCTCTGCTGTCTTCACCTTACCCATATTGTTTCAGGTCTCAGTTTTGGCAGAGGAGAAACAATCTGGTTTCAGACAGTGGTGAAGCAGCTGTCCCTCACTCACTGTACTCACTCTCTAATGGGGACACACTACTCAACCCACAGGTGGTTCCTTTCAGGAAGAGTAATTAAGGACAACTTCCATCCAAATCTTCCTGTTATTCAGGTGTGGTGGAGAGTGCATTATGCCCAGAATTATGCCCAAAATATTGCCAAAACATGTCACAGAATCACAGAATCAACCAGGTTGGAAAAGACCTCAGAGATCATAAAGTCCAACCTGTCACCTGACATCACCTGACATCACCTGACAACTAAACCATGGCTCCAAATGTCTTTTTTGAACACCTGCAGGGATGGTGACTCCACAACCTCTCTGGGCAGCACATTCCAGTGGCCAATTACTCTTTCTGGGAAGAACTTTCTCCTCACCCCGAGCCTAAACTTCCCCTGGAGCAGCTTGAGACTGTGTCCTCTTGTTCTGGTGCTGGTTGCCTGGGAGAAGAAACCAACCCCCACCCATCTACAACCTCCTTTCAGGAAGTTGTAGAGAGCAGTAAGGTCTCCCCTGAGACTCTTCTTCTCCAGCCACGGTGCTCCACGGCCCTGGGAAGAAGCCCCGGCAAAAGCAGCTGCTCCAAGATGGGGACTCCTTCCCCTTCCCCCCAGCTCTGTAAACTCCACAGCGCCACCAGTACTGAGGAGCCTGAGTGCCTGTTCTAGATGAACTAGCCTCTGGCAGCCTGAATGGTTGCCTAGCAGAGGAGCTCAAGTCACACCCCGCAGCAGCAGGAGAAAGGTCTTTCTGTGTGTTTGGAAGGGACCCCTCCCTGGAGCCAGCCCCAACCCTGCCAAGCCCCGCAGCCTTGGTGTCTACCAGCTTAGCAATCAGCTTAGCAAGAAGCTACAAGTGAAGCTGTATCTTTTGCAGTGCTCATGTTTAACACCAGTTCTGGTTCTGTTTAAACTCCCTGTGCTTTAGCCCCCGTGGTACTGTAACCTGTGGATTATAATGCAGCAGCCCAAATAACTCTCGGAGTTAGAACTTGTGAGTAAAAATTGGTTTCAGTCTCTTTGAAAGGTTCTTTAGTTGTAATTGTCCTCCCTGACTCCTAGCTTTCAACAGCGAGCAGCAAGGTGCCTGTTAAGTCTTTCCCTAGTGGGCAAGCAGCAGACTGCACCCTGGTTTGCTTCCTTTCTGAATAACTGTTCTGTATTTTTCTAATTTGGTTCAAATTCGGTTAACTGTTCCATTTAGGGAAATTACTTCCCCGACTGCACACTAGAGTCGGTACATACACTGTCAGTAACTTACTCATATTTTTAATATTAATAACTAGTAATAAACATTTTTCTTAATATTTCATAATTCAGATGCATGACAGCAGGTTATTCGTCTTGTGGACCATGCTGCCTCCCATACCTTTAATTTTTGTGCAGTCCTGTGCCTCATCCTGATTGTGGCATGCTGCAATCAGTTTCAGGTTTTTTTGTGTTATCCCCCTGATTTGTAACATAGACACTGGAATAAACTCCCAAGGGATTCCTCTACATCAGGCAGTTTCACAGCCCAGCTTGATAGGGTGCTGGACCATCTCATTTCAACTATATTCCCACTCTGACAGGTTGAACTAGATGGTCCTTGAGGTCCCTTCCAACCTGGTAGTCTATGAATGAATCTGTGAATGAATGAAATCTGATCTGAGGAATCAATCTCTAGACAGAAGCAAGCACAGCTGATCACCTCAGCCTGAAAATTACCTGAGAAAAGGTGCAACATACAGCTTTGCTCACCAAAAATGTCAGCATTGACAGTCACAGGTGATCACAGAGTAAGATCAGGTGTCCCTGAGCTCCCTGACAAATGTGAAAGAAGGAAAAGTGTCCTGACATTAATACAGCCCTGTAGTCCAGTGTCCTGTGAGGCACTGTGGTGGGTTGAGAAAGTTCCCTCCCCACACACAAGGAAAGAAACCACAGCTGGCTCAGTCGGAAAAGCAGATGAAAGCTATATTTACAAGCATAAATGGAATGCAATGAATATGTACACAAATATGCAATATTTACAATATATACAGAAATACACAGCAATGAACACAATGCAGAAAAGCCTTTTCCCTCCAGCCGGCCAGGGGGGTTCCCTGAACCCCCCTCTCTCCCTCCCCACCTCCCCTTTTTCCCAAAAAGGGTTAGAGAGAGAGAGAAAGGCAATTAAGGAGAAAAATTCTGTTAGCTCAAAAGCACATGCAAGAATTAGCTTTCTGATCTGGTTAGCTGTTAACTCAAGGCCGTTCCTGCTTCAGAAAGAGAGAAGGCGTCCAGCCCACAGGACAGAGAAGCACAGACTGCACCCAGCCTGAACCCAGACCAGACTGAACTGACAGAACCCAAACTTAAAATTGCATTCTACAATCTACCAATGAAATTAGTTTAGACTATCTTTTTTTTGCTTAAATATCAAAACATTCAGCCAGAGTGTCCAGCAACTGTCTCCCTCTTAAAGGCACAGCCCCAACCGGTCGCAGGCACGAGACTTGTATTTTTTTGGCAGTATACTAAAACAAAGACACATGTGTAGAGGAGGTGTGCCTCAAAAATTAAGAAGAAAGTGAAAAGGAAGTAAAGGTCTGAATAAGAGGCAAAATCCCCTAACTGCAGTGTGGCATAGAGAATCATGTGATGAAGGAAGGTGGCTTTTGAAGGTTGTGAAGGGAATAAACAGAGGCGAAGTGGTAGCAACAATGACTATCTATGAGGAATGGAGCTCTTGACATTCTTGTGGAGGAAACAAGAAGAGAAAGAACCAGAATTCCTGAGTTTAAGAAAACAATTTCTGAAATCCATTATATTTTGCATTCAGTTGAGGTATCTATAATCTGGTATCTTTAATCTAAGCACCACTGCTCTATTTCAGGAAAGGAAGCATAAATGCACAGTCTACTCATATCAGTCTCCCACTCAATTATTATGGCCAGTGACTAAGGTTGTGACAAATTGGACATGTAATTAGTGCTGGTTTCATTCTTCAGTCTTCTCCTGTGGCTTGTAAGCCCAGTCCCCACAGAGACTGTATGGAAGAGCAGGCTTCAATTATATTGTGACTGTTGGGTACACTTGCATCTCAATCTCTTATCTTCTACTGACGACTAAGTGCATATTTAACTGCCCTATAAGGACAAAAGGAGGTAAGCAGTATCTCCCATTTGCTGATCTGCTTTAAAAATGTATGCTATATTTCCTGACAAGAGAGTGCCTATCTCCCCTACAATAGAGAGCCCTGAATTTTGCAAGCTGTTTCAAGACAACCCAGAGAGTCTCTTACTTATCTAGAAGGTAAAAGGGTAGTAGAAATCACAAAATAAGTTCTATGTTCACAGAATCACAGGAACATTCAGGATCACCAGGTCCAACCCAGAACCCTATTCTACAAGGCTTACCCCTAAACCATATCCCCAAGCACCACATCCAAACCACCTTTAAACACATCCAGGGTCGGTGACTTCACCACCTCCTTGGGCAGCACATTCCAATGAGATTCCAATTCCAGGGAGAGAGACTGGTTTTGTATTCTTGTTTTTTTTTTTCCCCTCCCATCCATCCTTGTTCCTTGCCCTTGTGAACCTTGCCTGTTATTGTTATGTATATATTGTTTAAAGAAAACTCTTTACTGCTCTACTTCCAGGCCGACTCCAAATTATTGCTTGGTGGATTTGCTCTTTTCCTTTCCCATTTTTCCCCCTCTCTGTTGGGAGGGAGGAGGGGGGAGCGGGAGAGAGATTCTCAGCCTTGCCCCTGTCTGAGCTCTTAACTCCCAGTTAAGGCTCAAACCACTACACATGAGCTATCCCCTCAGCCTCCTCCAAACTAAGCAACCCCAGCTCCCTCAGTTGCTCCTCATAGGATTTTGTCTTCAGACCCTTCGCAGCTTCCTTGCCCTCCTCTGCCCTGGCTCCAGCACCTCCACATCTGTCCTGTATTGTGGTGCCAAAAACTGAACACAACAGTCAAGGTCTGGCCTCACTAGAGCTGAGTACAAGGGGACAATCACCTCCCTACTCCTGCCACACACAGCATTTCTGACAAGCCAGGAGGCCATTGGTTTTCTTGGCCACCTGGGCACACTACTGGCTCTTATTCAGCTGCTTGCTGATTAGAATCCCCAAGTCCCTTTCTGCCAGACAGCTTTGCAGCCACAGGCCCTCAATTCTGTTGGGAAGCAACCTCTGTGTTTTACCTGCCATTTGTTGACAAGAAAATATAGGGCTTGGAATTGATCCTTATTATCTGAAAGCTCTTCACCCACTTCTGGTCGCTGTGCCACAGACACAGTGCAGCTCATCCTGCAAGATCAGAGCCTCTGGCAGCTATAAGAGAAGCAGTAGCAGCAACTATTTTTGCTGGGCCTGGTTTGGGAGCACTAAATTGTATAATTTTTTAAACTCACATGGTGGAGCCAGAAGCACCAATCTTTTTTTCTTCTTGTAGATCCATATACTCTAAATTCAGCAGATAGAGGTATAAGGAAGCAGTGCCACAATGCTGTAGTGATATGACCATGAGCAAGTGTCATGTTGTAGAACTACAAGACACAGCACCTGCTTCAGGCAGAGGGAAGGTTGTTTCACATTCCAGTTGAGAGTTGTTCCTATACTATCAAACAACTTTTTGTGGTTTTCACATTTCGCTGTTTGTCTGGGATAAAATGCTTTCCAGGAGCCCCATAACTGTGAAATAGTCACAAGAATATCACAATGACCTTCACAACCCTTACCTTTCTTCTTTGGAAGGATCATGGGCTAGAGAATTCGTCTCTGCCCACTGTGCTCTGGTGTGCAAGCGCTGACCTCATCATGCTGCAAGCAAACCAGATACCCAGCTCTACTTGTAGCCCACGGTATGGCGTGTCTTAGGGTATGGCAGGACTTGTCGCCCTGACATCTCAGGGAGTGCCACGCACTCATGTAGAAATATGGAGTCATCTGATGTGCTCTGAGACATCTGAAACATCTGATAGTGAAAAAGGTAGGCAGAAAAGGAACGTTGCACTCTTTCCAAGAGAAATCCTTAGTTCACAGTGTTTCCCAAACCATTTGCTGCTGCAATCCACTCTGAATACGTCAAGCATCTACAGCTTGCCGGACTATTTCAATGTGTGACGAGTTCTTCAAGGGCAAGGGAGCGAACATCCACTGTGGGTGAGAATTAGAGGGAAGATCGGCAGGGCAGACATCCTGGTTGGAGTCTGTTATAGACCACCCAACCAGGAGGAAGATGTCGATGAAGCATTCTGTAGGCAGCTTAAGGCTGTCTCAAGATCGCCTGAACTCGTTCTCATGGGCGACTTCAACCTGCCTGATATCTGCTGGGATCTCAACAAAGCAGAGAGGAGGCAGTCTAGGAGGTTCCTGGAGTGCATGGAGGACAGCTTCTTATCCCAGGTGCTGCATGAACCTACCAGGCTCTGCTTGACCTCCTCTTCACCAACAGGGAAGGGCTGGTGGGGGATGTGGCGGTCGGAGGGTGTTTAGGCACCAGTGACCACGAGATAATTGAGTTTTCGGTATTCAGCCAAGCCAAGAGGGGCAGCAAGAAGACCTCCACTCTGGACTTCAGGAGGGCAGACTTCAGGTTACTCAAGGAACTAACTCAGAAGGTTCCTTGGGAAACAGCCCTTAAAAATAAAGGGGTCCAGGAGAGCTGGAGCTGCTTCAGGGAACAACTCTTGAAGGTGCAGGAGCAGGCTGTGCCAGTGTCCCGGAAGATGAGCCGCTGGAATGGGCAATGAACTCTTAATAGAACTAAGGGAAAAAAAGAGGGTGTACCATCTCTGGAAGAAAGGGGAGGCAAACTACGGAATGTTTAGGGATGTTGCTAGGACATGCAGGAAGAAAATTAGGGAAGCAAAAGCCCATTTAGAACTTAGACTGGCCTCTGCTGTGAAGGACAACAAAAAGTCCTTCTATAAATACATCAATAGCAAGAGGAAGGGCAAGGACAACCTCCACTCCTTGGTTGACACAGAGGGGAACGTTATAACAAAGGATGAGGAAAAGGCAGAGGTACTTAACACCTTCTTTGCCTCAATTTATACTAGCAGGGCAGAACATCTTCCAGACAGCTGGCCTGCAGAGCTGGCAGAAGGAACCAGGGAGCTGCATAGTTTCCCGCTGCTCCAGGAGGTAGTTAGAGATCTTCTGAGCTGCTTGGACCCCCACAAGGCCATGGCACCGGATGGGATCCATCCTAGGGTGCTGAGAGAGCTGGCAGATGAGCTGCCAAGCCACTCTCCATCATTTTTCAGCAGTCCTGGCTCACTGGAGAGGTCCCAGAAGACTGGAAGCTGCCACCGTGGTGCCCATCCACAAGAAGGGCCGATTGGACGAGCCAGGGAATTATAGGCCTGTCAGTGCAATCACACAGCACTTACAGGATGGCCAAGGGATCAGGCCCAGCCAGCATGGATTTAGGAAGGGCAGGTCCTGCCTGACCAACCTGATCTCCTTCTATGATCAGGTGACTGCCTGGTGGATGTGGGGCAGGCCTGTGGATGTGGTCTATCTGCACCTCAGCAAGGCCTTTGACACTGTCCCCCACAGCAAACTCCTGGCCAAGCTGGCAGCCCATGGCTTGGATGGGAGCACACTGCATTGGGTTAGGAACTGGCTGGAGGGCCGAGCCCAGAGAGTGGTGGTGAATGGTGCCACATCCAGCTGGCAAGTCAGTCACTAGTGTTGTGCCCCAGGGACCAGTGCTGGGCCCCATGCTCTTCAACATCTTTATTGATGATCTGGATGAGGGCATCGAGTCCATCATTTAGTAAATTTGCGGACGACACCAAGCTGGGGGCAGGAGTTGATCTGCTGGAGGGCAGAGAGGCTTTGCAGAGGGACCTCGACAGGCTGGGCAGATGGGCAGAGTCCAAGGGCAGGAGATTGAACACATCCAAGTGCTGGGTTCTGCACATTGGCCACAGCAACCCCAGGCAGTGCTACAGGCTGGGGTCAGAGTGGCTGGAGAGCAGCCAGGCAGAGAGGGACCTGGGGGTACTGGTTGATGGCAGGCTGAACATGAGCCTGCAGTGTGCCCAGGCAGCCAAGAGGGCCAATGGCATCCTGGCCTGCATCAGGAACAGTGTGGCCAGCAGGAGCAGGGAGGTCATTCTGCCCCTGTACACTGCACTGGTTAGGCCACACCTTGAGTGCTGTGTCCATTTCTGGGCCCCTCAGTTTAGGAAGGATGTTGTCTTACTGGAGCGTGTCCAGAGAAGGACAATGAAGTTGGTGAGGGGTTTGGAAGACAAGCCCTATGAGGAGAGGCTGAGGGAGCTGGGGTTGCTTAGCCTGGAGAAGAGGAGACTGAGGGGTGACCTTATTGCTCTCTACAACTACCTGAAGGGAGGTTGTAGCCAGGCAGAGGTTGGTCTCTTCTCCCAGGCAGCCAGTACCAGAACAAGGGGACACAGTCTCAGGCTGCGCCAGGGGAGGTTTAGACTGGATGTTAGGAAGAAGTTCTATACAGAGAGTGATTGCCCACTGGAATCAGCTGCCCGTGGAGGTGGTGGAGTCACCTTCATTGGAGGTGTTCAGGAGGAGGCTTGATGGGGTGCTTGGTGCCATGGTTTAGTTGTTTAGGTGGGTTATATTGTATTGTATTGTACTGTATTGTATTTAGGTGGGTTGGATTGGTTGATGGGTTGGACGCGATGATCTTGAAGGTCTCTTCCAACCTGGTGGTGTATTGTATTGTATTATTCAACACTAGTATATGCTGTCTATACCAAAGAAAATGATACATTGCCAGTAGCTAAAAGTAGCTAGCAGTTTCCTGGAGAGAATGAACTCCTACAGTCAGTATTTCATATTATTCTCATCCTCCACTTCTGGGGAAAAAAGAAAGTACCAAACCCAAGAACTACTGCATGTTTAGAAGGTCTCTTCTAACCTGGTGTATTGTATTGTATTGTATTGTATTGTATTGTATTGTATTGTATTGTATTGTATTGTATTGTATTGTATTTAGGGAACTGAATTGCTGCTATCTGTGGCTGTCTAACAGCTGGCAATCCTCTTTGAGGTACTTTACAGTCCACAGCTTGAGGACCTAACTAGAGGCTGCCATAAAGAAAGCAGTTAATGGCAGGGAAAGAGGGAACATGTAAGTGCACTTACTTAACTCAACTGAAGGCTCAAACACAAAGAATAATCATGTAATACCTAGGCTGAATAATAGCACTTACTGCAAACTCTAGTCAAAATAGGACTTCCAAAGTCTTTGTTTTTAATGATGGATTAAAGTGTTGAATAATACAGAGAAACAGTGACTTTTAAATGCCTTGGAGTTTTCCATTTTCTTTGCATAAGACACAGAAACTAAATTGGTACCTTCTCAGCTCTTATTTTATTGACTAATGCTACACTATTTCCAACCTGCCAGATCACACTCAAAAAGGAATATAAACCAAAAAGGAATGTAAACCAAAAGTAATAATAATAATAATAATAATAATAATAATAATAATAATAAATTATACATATCTTCTCTTCCCAGAATGCTGAAGAGCTAGTCACATTACCATCAGTGATGCAGAAGCATCATGGCTATCTGAATAAGAGATCTATTTCCCCAAACTGCTGGAAAATGTTCTCATTGCTGATAAGTCTTTCAATTTTCAAAGCTCTGCAAATGCAGAATCTCTAATTTATCTTATTTCCATAATTGCATCCCTTTTTCCTTGACAGAATGATCTTAATAATATAAGCTCTACCAGTTACTAAAGAACTATATGCAGCAGAGTACATGACAAGAATGTGTAAAACCTACCCGCTGTCACTTTCTCTAAGGCATTAATGAGCCTCTAAAATAGGATTCCTAAGAAGTTGTCCAATAAAGCTCATTGATTGAAGATGACTTTTGCTTGCATAAGGGCCGGCTCAGACTGGAGACACAGGTGTGCCTTATAAGTCTTATGTCAAACTGCCTAATTACAAATATTCCAGTTTATTTTAGGATTACTTTACATTAAATAGGTCACTGCTGCTTAAGTTCTAAAATACACACTTTTTAAATGCTTGAGCAAACTTGCAAGTCCATAGATTCCAAGGCTAAGTTTCTATTGGATGCTATTTGTACTGTTTAATTTTTATCCTATTGTTAATTAGAATTTTGCTCTTAAACCAAGTGATGTCACAGATTTAGGATTTTTTCTTTCCTAACTGCAAAACTGGAGTTAGTATTGAGTAATTTATTCATATATTTGCTAGTGGGTGAAGCCTTTTATTCACCTGCTTCTCCTCTAGAGCAAAAATATCTCTTTGGTATTTCCTCAGGTAAGATATTAAATTCACATTATAATTTAGATGTTGCACTTTCCTCATTCCAGCTGTTCTTCAATAGATCTGTTTCAGGCGGATTTATTCATTCTTGGGTGAACATATCATAATCAGTACAACATCACCAGTGTTTCCTACAAGTGCTTGTAAATGCATTTGTTTTCTGGAATCTCTGTATTTGCCTTCTTTCACATCTCAAAGACACCTCACAATCATCCCTTAAGCAGACAACAGACAGGCTTTTTTCCAAGTCTTTCTGAAACAAAACATTTCCAGTTTACAAGCCTTTTCAGTACTTTTCCCTGTTCACTTAGCCAGGGTGGGGAAATACTGAACTGGGATGGAAGGACGGTTATAACCATATCTACCACTGTACATACAGCTCATCTTATATATTTATAATGTCAAATCTTTGTATTGCTGTTTATTAAAGCATTTGCTGGTTTTACCAAGACACATAGCAATCACGGTTAGGGAGGCAGACACACAGAAAACAATGAGAATTTTTTAGGGCCTTGTTATGTTTGGGATTTTTTAATAACACATGCAGAGGGAATCCATGGAGCAGAGTGTGGCTTGCAGGAGGCAGGAGGCAGAATTCTGAGAGCATAAATGGAGAGAAATGTGCTGCACCTTGTTCAGAAAACTGAGGAAAGAACAGCTCTAGAAATGAAAACCCAAACACTCATCTGACATCTGGAGGAGGAAATCTTTTCTTGATAATGAAAGGGCTAAAGAATAAAGGCTCTCTGGGGCCAAGAGAGGAAGTGAGGAAATTTTTTCCCAGTAATCAGTTTGTTCTGCCTAAATGTTAGCCACATATTTCTGGTCTGGCATAATTAGGCTGCAGAGTAAGGGCAGGAGGTCCTGTAAGCAATTTCTGGTTGCAGGCCTGGACACATACCCAGCAGCCTAGGTAGCTGAGGAGTATCATTCTCTGGCTGTCTGTGTTGGCCTATTGACTTTATGGGTATAGTATGCAGAAGCTGCAGTTTTTTGTTTCCCTGTTTGTAAATATTGTCCCAACCATTATAATGCAGTTACAGTGGCTGTTCATGGACTCTGTCACGTAGGGATGTTGGCAAAATTTTCTGTCACTGTTGGAATATGATATGTTTGTTTATTTTTCCAGGTTTGGTGACAGCAAAGTTATTTGTCTGCTTAGAATTTGGAAAAGCAAATAGTGTATCAGGTTTCCACCAGACTGTGCTGTGAAAGTTTTGGGGAATGAGGGAATGGGATAAAGCTTGTTTGGGTAAGGATTGTCTGTCACGCATCTTAACTTAGGTTTTTGATGGCTTTAGTTAAGCCTTGAGCACCTTATCTTGGCAACAGCAGTGACGTATGTTCAGTTAATCCTTTACCATACTAGCAACAAAGTGCATAAAAACTATAGGCGGTTATATTGAAAGGAAGTATTCAGGAGTTTTCCCTCAGCTTGCAGTCAGCAGTAGGCTGTTTGCATATATTTTATTCAATATTTATAAGTTCAGCTATCTATGTGCATTAAATATTTGAGGTAAACACAAAACTCACTGCAAAAAGAGTGGGAAGGTAGCTAGCAGAGATAGCAACTATGAGCTATAAACAAAGCTAGAGGTTTTTTACATAGTTTCACCTTACAGTAAGGAGACCTTCCTGAATTTGTGACAATTTGGTCTTTTTATTATTTACCTCTCGTTTCTGCATCTGTGTCCATCCATGTAACAGCAAAACTGATTGCCTCCTTAGGGTGCTGATGAAAGCATCAGAAAAGGAAGTAACAAGGACAATCAGTTCTTTGAGTGATTCCAGGATATGGTCTCTCCCGCAGTACATTTGTTAAGGCATGGCACTAAGAAGGAGAAATAACTGACTACCACTTCTCCCTTCTCCTTCACTTTTCATTGAATGGGTAGAGAGGAGTAGTTGTAGAGTCTATTCAAAGGAAAATATCTTTGCCTTCCTGATCTGCTCACTTGCAGAATTTATTTGCCTATGCTAATGCTTGGAATTTGTGACATCTAGCAATGCATATTACATATTTAACTGTCTGCTGCATAGGTATTGAAAGGTTGCATTCTCCTCTGTCACAGTGGTTGTCCTGGTTAGCAGTTTTGATGACCACTCAGGGTACACTTCCATCAATATGTAAATGTAACTCCATCTGATTCAATGTGCAACTTAAGAAGTCAGTGCTTTCTCTTTTGGAGCTTTCTCAGAATTGTTTTCTGCAGAGCTCCTTTACTCTGAATAAATATTGTTGGTTACCTTGAAGTTTTTCCACCACCTGAAGAAGCACACTAGGTAGACATTTACCTGTTGTCTTTCTGAACTAATTAGCAAAGATTTGTCACTCAGTGGCTTGATATACCTTCATTAGCCTAGAGAATGGTTGGGTGGGCACCTCTGCTGAAAATAATGTAGTAACACCCATAAAACAGTCATCTTGACATAACCACATGCTAGTCAGCAACAATCAACAGCTGCCCAAATGTGTATCCCTCCCTGCTAATAAATGAGGATCATAGCAGGCTGTCTGGATCCTGAAGAGGGGGTAACATCAGGCACCCTAGATGTGAGCCTGGGCTAGGGGCAGCTCATGAGAGCTCTCAAAACGGGATCAGGGTTTGGAACACCTCTGCTACGAAGACAGGCTGAGGGAGCTGGAGATGTTCAGCCTGGAAAAGACGAGGTTCAGGTGAGACGTGATAGTAGCCTTCCAGTATCTGAAGAAGGTGGCCTACAAGAAGGATGGAGAGAAGCTGTTTACAAAAGCCTGCAGTAATAGGACAAGGGGTAATGGCTTCAAACTAGAAGAGAATAGCTTTAGATTGGATGTTAGGAACAAGGTCTTTACCATGAGGGTAGTGGAACATTGCAATAGGTTTCCTAGGGAGGTGGTTGGGGCCCCATCCCTGGAGATATACAAAGCAAGGCTTGACAGGGCTCTGGGCAACCTGGTCTAGTTGAGGATGTCCCTGCTGACTGCAGAGGGGGTTGTACTAGGTGACCTTTGGAGGCCCCTTCCAACTCAGACTATTCTATGATGATTGTGATTCTATGATGATTGTGATTCTATGATTCAATTCTGTCTTAGTTCTGCAAGCACATTGACAAGCCCATTGATTCTCAGCAGTACAACTCAACCCAGTCTTTGGGCAGAGTTCAGCTGTACTTTATAGCAGTTACAACAAGAGGTCTTTTACATGGTTGAGATGGCAGTGAAAGAGGCAAGGGGAGTAGAAGCTATTTACAAGTTCATGCTACAAATGAACAAAGAATCTATGTATGAGCCTGTGAAGAGGTGTGAACTTGTTTGAGGTTTGTATAGGTTTGTATGCAATGCTAACAATATTAGTCCTATTTAGTAAAAGCTGTGAGGATGTTACTATATGCTACACAAACTCTGTGCAGAAGCATTCTACATTAGTCTCTATGCAGAATGTAAGTTTGTGGTATTTGTGGCACCAGCCTACATAATTGGTACCCAGGTGTGCTGGTTTGAGCTTTACCTGGAGTCCAAAAGCCCAAATGGAAACAGATGCCCTCTCCTCTCTCCCTTTTCCTGGTAAGGTAAAGCAAATTAGACAGGAGAAAGGAGAGGTAAAGTCATGAAAGAAAACAGTCTGGAATTGGTTTGGAAGTAAAAAGGTAATTTTTTAACAATATGTGCAGCAGTAACAGGGAAGGTTACAAAGGTATAGGGTAAAGGGTAAATAGAAAAATATACAAACCCAGGCCCAGCTGGCATTGCATTCCCTTGATGCAAATGAATTGAGTTCTTTGGAAAGAGTGGATGCAGAAACAGCAGCAGATGACCTCCCTTAAGCAGGTGATGTGCAGGGGAAAGAGAAAGAGGGGAGAGGTGCCTCTCCTTAAATAGGCTATCCCAGACAGGAAGGGGGAGTGGCATAGACCACCTTTGACCCAGGGGATCCCTCCTCCTGGGAAGGGGAAAACCAAGTCTCTCTCTCTCTGCCCACCTGGATCAGGTTTTCTTTTGTCCACCTGGGGGCTGGGTTCTTTTCAGCCCCCACCAAGAAGGGGTGTAGCCCAGCGCACCAGGTCTGGACCATACAAATTTTAAGGTCTTTCCAAATGTTGTGGTTTAAGAGCTACCAGGTGGAGGGTAGAAACCCAAAGCCCCTAAGTGGGCGGGAACCTGACACCCCCCCACCATGAAATCTGACTCCAGAGGGAGGCACCCTGGCCCCCGGGGGTGGGAACTTGACCCCAGGGGTGTTACCAGATCAGGTTATTCCCGCCCCTTTCCCTGCCTCTTTTAAGGAGCAAGAACTGCCACCTAGCTGTCTCTTGCCCTTTGGCTCCCTGAGACCTGCTGACTGCAGGGCTGCACCTGCCAGGTGGTCCTGACCTACCTCCACGTGTCAGGGCCTGAATCCAAAGAATGCCATCCATGGCCTGGTTCTGTATATCTCTATATGTCCCCTTCCCTATATCTCTGTCCATCCTTTTTCCCTAAATACCTTTTATTCTTTTGTAAAAATAACTTTCTTAACTGCTAATTTCTGTTCTTTTGTTTACCCTTTCACTTTCCCTTCCTACCATTTCTGAATGGGGGGATTGGGAGGGGGAAGAGGGGCATAGCCTACATTCTGTCCCATGGGCTTGAGCCCTGGCAGTTCAAGTGGTGACAGAAGAATTGGCGCCCAACTTTTGAAAGCACGGGGCTCAAATGTGAAATAATATTTCTTGGTTTGGGAAAAACAATTGGAAGTTAAAATGGTGATGCAGTTTCTACTGACCCTGGTGCTTCACAGCTTGGGTTGCCTCTTTTGCAACTGACTGTTTACATGTGTGTCTTACATTCTGTCCCATGGATTTGAGCCCTGGAAACTCAAATGGCAACACTATAATCCCCAAGGCATTAGAAATTCTCAATTGCTGCCTAATTAGTAACTTAGTGTGGTATCCTTCTGCATAGTAGCAGCTGGGATCCTCAGAAGCAGCTGAACTGGACCAAGACAGTACTCTTTGGTCCTCTTTGCAAGTGTAAGGGGTGAAGGGAATCATCTTGATACAGTATAAACAGTGCCCCAGATGCTGAAATACTTTCAGTTTGCCAATATTCTCCTTTCATCATTTTATAAAGTGGCCATCCACATGGGTGGCAGTTGCAGCTGACATCCGTGTCTTTCTTCTTCATTTGGGGAAACCAGCAGACAAAGAGCAGAGTGTTAAGCTGTGGCAGCAAGGGGAGAGGCTTAATGTGTAGAAAGGGAGGATCTTTATCTTGTCAGACTGACTCTGTCACTGTTATCACAGGCCTCTCTGCCTTTACTGGAAGACAGCACAGCAGATTAAGAACTGACTCTGAATGGAGATGAAACCATAACGCCACATCAGGAGTTCTTCTGTTACCAAAATAGGAGAGCTCAAAGCATACTATAAGTTTCAAAGTGATCCTAAACCCTAAACCCAAACTCCTAAAGAGGAGCTGGAGAGGGTGTAGTAGATTCATACCAAAGGGACAGGATGATGCTTCTTTATTTAAGACTCCTGTCTCTACCCACAGAGAGAACAGAGGAAGCAGGAGATTGTCAGGCCAGCTTTAAGCAGTTTTGGCTTCAAACAAACTAAAAATAAAAACACAACAAAGAAGAGCTAACCACTACCTTGTTGTTTTAGCTCCTGGTGATGATGGTCTAAGTAGCACATGATAAAACTGTTGGGTTGAAATAGAAATAGTAAGTAATGAATAAATGAGGTTGCAAAGTGTGTGGCAAGAGGCTGTGCTCTCAAAGTTAACAGGCAGACCTTCAGCCCTAGCCAAAATGCGAAGAAGTATGCTGGAAATCTTATTAAACCACTATAAGGGACGTATTTGACACATTGTCTAAGAGGGAAATGCATCAGGAGTTTATGGCATCCTGGCTGCTGCAACGGCTAGCAAAAGAAAAAGGAGGGAGGACAAGTTGCTGCTTAAGTAATTATTCTTAATGGGCCCAGTCTGGGTAGAAAGTTTACTTTCTTCCAGGGTGAAAAGACAGAATGATATTTCCTTGATAACATTAGACATAGTCTTCAGAGTCCCTGACCATCTAGAGCGATGACCCAATCTACTTGCCCCCTCTGTTCATCCTTAGGTAGATAATGCTTCACTGAACCACTCGTGTGATCTGAAATATCCAGTCCATTTCACCCCAGCACAGGTTGGACAGTATTTCTCAGGACATGTATGAAGACTCAGACCTGTTAAGAGATCTGATTCCTCTGGGAGGATGAGGCTGCTAAGTGTCTCTTGTACTGTCAGGTTTCCAGACAATATGAGAATCATAGATCAACCAATAAAGCTAGTAAATCTCCCTCAATGGTCCATGAGCCCCATGGACAGGAATGCAAAACCTGAAAATGGATCCAGAGAGCTGTCAGTGGGATGAAGGTTTGTATGACTCAGTGCTCTCTAAGGGTACTGTTAGGAAAAGAGAGAACTAACAGCCTCAGAAGCCTCAATTGCCACTTTGCCAGAGGTAAGTTTCTGCACTCCAACATGACTAGATAATGATTGGCAAAAGTCAGCATAGCTGCACAAACAAGGCTGCAGAATATAATTATCCATAGAATCACAGAATGTCAGGGTTGGAAGGGACTTCAAGAATCATCCAGTTCCAACCCCCCCTGCCATGGGCAGGGACACCTCACACTACAGCAGGTTGCTCACAGCCACATCCAGCCTGGCTACAAAAACCTCCAGGGATGAGGCTTCCACCACCTCCCTGGGCAACCTGTGCCAGGCTCTCACCACCCTCATGGGGGAAGAACTTCTTCCTAACATCCAATCTGAATCTACCCATTTCTAGTTTTGTTCCATTCTCCCCAGTCCTATCACTCCCTAATGCCCTAAAAAGTCCCTCCCCAGCTTTCTTGTAGCCCCCTTCAGATACTGGAAGGCCACAATAAGGTCTCCTCAGAGCCTTCCCTTCTCCAGTCTGAATAGAATCATAGAGTCATAGAATCAATAAGGTTGGAAAATACCTCAAAGATCATCAAGTCCAACCTTTCACCCAATAGTCCCAACTCCCTCAGTTTGTCCTCATAGGAGAGGAGCTCCAGCCCTCTGATCATCCTCCTGGCCCTTCTCTAGACATGTTCCAGCACCTCCAGATTCTTCCTGGCATAGAGGCTCCAGAACTGGACACAGTGCTCCAGGTGGGGTCTCACCAGAGTGGAGCAGAGGGAGATAATCCCCTCCCTTGACCTGCTGGCTACGCTTCTCTTGATGCAGCCCAGGCCCTGCTTGGCTCTCTGGGCTGCAAGTGAACACTGCTGGCTCATGCTGAGCTTCTCATCCCCCAGCACCTCCAGGTCCTTTTCTTCAGGGCTGCTCTCAAGCCAGTCCCTGCCCAGCCTATATCAGTGCTTGGGATTGCCCTGATCCAGCTGCAGGACCTTGCATTTGGTCTTGTTGAACTTTATAAGGTTGTCTTGGGCCCTGCTCTGCAGCCTGTCAATGTCCCTCTGGATGGATCCCTTCCCTCCAGTGTGTCTGCTGCACCACACAGCTTGTTGTCATCAGCAAACTTGATGAGGGTGCACTCTGACATTGGGAAAGCAAAACCTTGGCAGAGCGCTCTGGACGTCAGTATTCCACTTCAGAAAAATTTGTGCTCACAGCTCTTTATAGCCAGCCCATATCACAGTGGTCCTACAGGACTGTGCTGTCTTTGCAGTACAGAGCAGTGTATTTGCTTTCTGCTTCATGTAACTTCAGCACAGCTGGAGAAGGTGAGGCCATCCAGAGGTTGAAGGTCTGTTGAACAGCAGTTTCTCTGAATACTTCAGGATTTTGTTATCTTGAAGGATATGTGTGGTGAATGCATACCTCCCAGCAAAGAGTATTTAATACTGAATTAGCAGACTGAATTCTGTAAAGAAATTCAGGATCAAGGAGCTTGGCTCAACGAGATAAAAAATCTCTCTGTTTCCTCTTTCTAGACAGCTCAGCTAACAGAAAAAAAAGCATTGGTTTGGGGATTGTTGATAATTTATTATTTAAACTAGTATTTTATTAGTTTTACACTCATGCTTCTCAGAAGTGCAACCCATGTCATCACTGAAGCACACTCATCAGTTCCCCACACCACTTAATATACCACATGTGACTACAGACAGGGGAATACTTTCCAAGACACAAGGGCATGAGTAAACCAGGAGCTCTACAGGCTGAGCCTCTGATCTGAACCGAGTGTATACACGTGCATGTTTACCAGAAGAAGGAACCATTCCTTACTCGCTGGAGTCATCCTGCCAAGCAAGCAAAGTTCTGGCATTCAGTGAGTGGTGTGGTTCTATACTATCAGCCACTAGGCACATTCCCATGACATGACTGTGAATCTGTCAACTGTGATAATGGCAGAATTTTAGAAGTATGGTCTCTACCACCCTCATAAAATGAAATTGATTTAATTTCTTAGATAACAATGAATCATATTTGCCATGAGCCTTCTCATCTTAACAGCAGGCCTATTTGATGGAAGAAGTACGTCTGCTGAGACAACTTCACAGAGAATGTGCAACTACTATGTGGTGTGGTTTTCTTCCCTCAGCAGAACAAATCTATTCCTGACTGTTACAGGTTGAGAGACTAACGTCCTAATTGTAAATAAAAGTTTTCCAGAGAATTCAAGAGAGTCCAGGAGGATGGATGTCTCCAAGAGGCTGAACAGAACAGCTTTATCCCACTCCACTGTCTGTAAAATTTCTACATAATCTGAAGCACAGTTTGTTTTCCCTCTTCTTGCTTCTTTTCCCTCTTTCTCTCCTTCTGGCTTTGCTTCCTCTCTTATGTTTGGGTTATGGTAAGAACAGTGGTGGGGACGGGAGAGAGATAACATTTGTTGGCTGACAACAGCCTTCTGGGCTTTGCCCGGGGGGGTCTGGGCTATTGTTGGCTTATATGTATGCATATGTTTATTATCTTTCATATTTAGTTGCTTTTGTATTTAGTCTATTTGGTAAATATTATTTTCATTTAACTTCCAAATTCTGAGTAAGCATGGTATTTACAGCAACCCCATGCAGAGCTACAGGCTGGGGTCAGAGTGGCTGGAGAGCAGCCAGGCAGAGAGGGACCTGGGGGTGCTGAATGACAGCTGCCTGAACATGAGCCAGCAGTGTGCCCAGGTGGCCAAGAAGGCCAAAGGCATCCTGGCCTGCATTAGGAATAGTGTGGCCAGCAGGAGCAGGGAGGTCATTGTGCCCCTGTACTCTGCTTTGGTTAGGCCACACCTTGAGTCCTGTGTCCAGTTCTGGGCCCCTCAGTTTAAGAAGGACATCGAGACACTTGAAGGTGTCCAGAGAAGGGCAACAAGGCTGGGGAGAGGCCTTGAGCACAGCCCTGTGAGGAGAAGCTGAGGGAGCTGGGGTTGTTTAGCCTGGAGAAGAGGAGGCTCAGGGGAGACCTCATGGCTCTCTACAACTACCTGAAGGGTGGTTGTAGCCAGGAAGGGGTTGGCCTCTTCTCTCTAGCAACCAGCACCAGAACAAGAGGACACAGTCTCCAGCTGCACCAGGGGAGGTTTAGACTCGAGGTGAGGAGAAAGTTCTTCACAGAGAGAGTCATTCGCCATTGGAATGGGCTGCCCAGGGAGGTGGTGGAGCCACCGTCCCTGGAGGTGTTCAAGAGGGGATTGGACGTGGCACTTGGTGCCATGGTCTAGTCATGGGGTCTGTGGTGACAGGTTGGACTCGATGATCTTCGAGGTCTCTTCCAACCTTAGTGATACTGTGATACTGTGATACTGTGAAATTTAAACTGTACGAAAGAAGGTGCAATGTGCAGAAGATGACCTTAACGTAGGTGCTGAGAAGAGCAGTTGAACTAGTCTTACTACTTGCAAACTGTAATCTAAATAGAGATTTATGATCTTTAAACAGGACATAAATGATGTGTTTTCTGAAAGACAGTCCCATCATACTTTTTGTGCAGGCCTTTTAGCCCAAAGGATTGCAGAACTAAGATCATTTAGTCCCTAATTGAGACAACAAATTCCAATTTGGCAAAAAATAGAAAGCACAGATGTAGCAAACAAGATTTGCTAATATGTGCAGGCATAGGTGGCCATTTAAACATATTGCTGTTGTCTTGTGTCTGCTCAGTTCTCAAATGGAAATTTTAGAAGCTGTAGCTAAGACACTCACTCCATCAAGGGATACTAACTTCTTATTAAGTGGTAGAACTAGCCAGTTCTGAGGCCCAGAGAAACCAAGAGGATTACTTATTTTTTGCTTATTACACTTCTTATTTGCTCTCAGTTAAGACTGGTATTATATAAGAAATGAGAATGAAAATCCACCTGTCCTTGAAAGGAGTTGTTCAAAACCCTAATGGGACCAGTTCAAATGAGGACAGTTTTCCTACTGTCATTTTGTCCTGGACAGCAGGGGTGATGCTCATAGGAAGATATTTCTAAAGGTTTTCTGAAGATCTCTCCAGAACATTGTTGTCTCCCTGCTTTTCTTGAACATACCTGTAACCCATTTGCTTGCCATTCAGGTAGAACAAATTACAGGTAGAAACTGAATTTCCCACATGAACCAGTTTGCCTTTCCTGCCTCCTATTAACCTACCAAAGACATGTACAAGGAGTCAAATTTTATGCAAAGAACCAAAATGCAGGAGACACTCAGGTAGGGATGAGATAAAATGCCACATATAAGACGAAGATTGATCATCTGTTCAATTTCTTTATCGATGATCTGGACCAAGGGATCCAGTGCACTCTCAGTAAGTTTGCAGATAATGCCTAGTTAGATGTTAGTGTAGGATAGGGAGGCTCTGCAGAGGGATCTGGACTGGATGGATCAATGCACTGAGGCGACTTGTACAATGTTCAACAAGACCAAGTACCAGGTCCTGCACTCTGGTCACAACAAGCCCTGCAACCCTACAGGCTTGGAAAGCTGCTCAGTAGAAAAGGATTTGGGGATGATGGTTGACAGGCAGCTGAATATGAGCCAGCAGTTTGCCCAGGTAAAAGTCAACAGCATCCTGGCTTGCATCAGGAATAGGGTGGCCAGTAGGACCAATGAAGTGATTGCCCACATGTACTCAGCACTGGTGAGGCCACAACTTGAATACTGTGTTGACTTTTTGTCCCTTAACACAAGAAAGGCATTGAAGTGCCTTTAGTCCACCCCTACTAAATAATTCCATTGTTTCCTAATGCTATCCATCTAATCTAAACCAGTATCTACAATAATGAGCAGTTCATCTTCCATTCTGGCTATCTCAGATGCAAATGATTCAAAAGTTCAGAACTGGGAAATAAGCAAACAGTTTGTCTCTTCGCAGATGAGACGCAGAACACGGTCTCCCAGGTGACTCAGGAGTCTCAGGGGTTGTGCTTGAGTAATGTAGATTCCTCGTGGATTCTTCTTTCGGGCATGATGTTGTACCTGAAACAGAAACTCCTAACAGCGTGTACTACACACTCTGAATTTATACTCTCTCAGCTAAAGTTAGATTTCTTTGTGGAATACATTGAATTTCACCATTGTCTTGCATTACCCACTAAGTGTGACCAGGACCTTCAGCAGAAACCACCCCTCGGACAGGTTTGGCCTCTCCTGAAAGAAGAAAATACCCAAACAGTTCTCCCTAACAGGTTCTTTTCTTGAGTAGCAGAAACTCTATCACCTTCTACTTTTCGTAGCAGATCTGAGTGTGCCGGTCCAGCTCGGTTCACTGAACCTCTACTGTTTACCAGCCAGGTTGCTTGTGCTACAATTTTCTGAAGTTCCACCCCCCATGGCTTTGAGAGTGGTCTTCAGCAAACCGTTGTAGTGTTCAATCTTCCCTGCAGCTGGTGCATAGTAGGGGATGTGGAATATCCACTCGATGCCATGTTCCCGACCAGCCGACAGGAACCGTCTGTGAACAAAGCATGTTTCTTTTCATCATCAGAAAGGTCATTGTAAGGAGGAGCTTCCTCAGCACGAGTTACTCTCTCCTCTGGAGGTTTAGTACAGTTGGTGCCTTCAGGCCAATTTGTGATCACCTCCACCAGACCAGGTCTTTCAAGATTTCCCTTTCGAGCTCTCTGTGTTATCAGAGACATCCACTTGGACCATGTGGAATCTGTTGCATGATGTGGTGTGGAACATCCAATTAAAAACTGGCAATCTAGGAGCTAGAAGAAGTTGTGACTCAGTTCCAATCACTTCAGAAGCTGCTTTCACTCCTTCTTGCAGCCATGTACAAAATGTTCTTAATGTCTGGACCATCTCAGACAGGTCCCAGACCCATTGCTTGAACCACCTCTTGCTTTATCTGGTCAAAGGCTGCTTGTTGTTCAGGTCCCCAGTGGAAATTGTTTCTCTTTCGAGTCACATCATACAGAGCTTTCACAATCTGACTGTATCCAGGAATGTGCAGTCTCCAAAATCCCACTATCCCCAAGAAACGTAGAGTTTCTTGCTTGTTCATGGGATTGGCCATGGTAGAGACTCTATTTACCACATCCACTGGAATGTGTCGGCGTCCATCCTGCCACCACACTCCCAGAAACTGGATCTCTCTGGCAGCTCCTTTCACCTTGTCTCGCTTGATGGCCAAACAGCTTTCAGGAGAATGTCAATGACTTTGTTACCTTTCTTGACGACTTCCTCAGCAGTTTTACCCCAGACGATGATGTCATCGATGAACTGGATGTGTTCTGGAGCACCACCTTTCTCCAGAGCATCGTGGATCACTGCATGACAAATTGTCCATCTGTGTTTCTGCTTCATCTAAGACTGGTTTGTTTGTCATTGCCTTTGCTTTACATGGAGGTGGATTTGGAGCCGAATCAGAGGGTCTTTTTCAACAGTAGCAACCAGGTTAACAGACACTGGCGCTGCTTGCAGACTCACAGCTGGTTCGACAGAAACGGTTGGCATAGAAACAGTGTTACTGGGCGCTCTTTGGGACCCTACCGTTCCAGCTGCTGCAGGTGGAAGCATCTCTGCCTCGCCCATGGCCGCTGCCGGTGAAGTTGCCACCGCTGCCACTTCCGCTTGCACAGGGTCTGCAGGCAGCCTCATACAGCATTTAATACAACGCAGTTCTTCCACCATGTCCTTATGAGCGATTTTACCACAGGGATCACTGCCCACAGCAGCGCTCTTGGACGCCGTTCCTGGTTGGATAGGGGCGGGAGGCGAAACTGCTGGGAGTGCTGCCTTTACAGGTGCAGCCGAGCTTACCGCCACTTGCTCTGTGGTTGCAGGCTCAGCCGCCGCTTCTGCAGAGCTTGCCGGCACAGCCGGGCTTGCCGCCGCCTGAGCGAGGGCTGCAGGCAGAGCTGGCCCTTGGGCAGGGCTTGCCGCTACCGCCCCAATGGCTTTGTGTCAGCCGTGCCGCCGCTTGTCCCTGCCCGTGCTGCCGGGCGTTTGCTTTGCTGTCTTCTATCAGACACCAGAGGGACCCACATTGCCTCTTGATTCCAGACCTCTGGGTCAGTGGGAAAATGGGGAATCTGGACATTTTCTTTCCCTAAGGGTATTGTAGGTAAGCGTTTCTTAGCTCTGTTTTTTCCTCCCTCCCCCACTGTGATCTGAAACTGTTTCTTTGCTAATTCTTAGCTCCCTGCTGCTGCCTGCAGAAAAGGTAAAAACCTGCCTAGTCTTACGTTTTTCTCTCCACAAAGCTATAGCCAACCCTAATGTAACAACTAAAGGCAGCAAATTCAGGCACAGAAGACAAACCACTGTAGGATTCTAATTAGTCAAAACACTTGCAGTTATGGGGACTGTAAATTCCAGAAACTCAGGTGGAATATGTACTGAAAAGTTATCTCCCATAATCGACAAAACCAAGGCAATAATTACCAACACCTCCAAACACTGCCTTCACCAAGTTCCACAGCTTCATTTTGGCTTCCTTTCTCTGAGCACTAATTAATTAATCAATCGAGCAACGCCCCACGATTGGATAAGTGCCAGTTAATAAGAATGTGGTAGGTTGAAATTACCCCCCAACATAAAATTTGCCAGACCAGCTCAGTTGGAAGCAAATGAAGCTGTGTTTACAAGCACAACTACAATCTAAAATATGGAATGCAGTGAGTAGGTACAAAATACACAGTTTTCATGTACTTACAATTTATGAACAGCACAAGAACTCCCCTGGACAAAACCAGGGGGTTAGCAACAACTTCCTCCTCTTTCCCCCCCCTTCCCCCTGTACATGGGACCAGAGAAAGAGAAGAGCAGGTCTTGTTAGTACTTAGCCACAACGGAGAAATGCATCCAAGGTCAGCAAGCTAGCAGAAGCAACAGTTCGTATCTGCCAGAGGGAAGGAAGCCAAAAAGAGAAAAGGTTGGTTTACAAAACTAGCTTTATGTTAGCTATCAGACCCATGGGTTTATTTTTAGACCTTATCAACATTTTCCTTTTGCATCCAATGGTAATTTAGTTGCATTCTAGCCCTTTCTATTCAAGATCTGTGGAAAATTTTCCTGTGCACAGCGTAAAACTACCACTCATAAAACAGCATAGTCACAGCCAGAGAGATCAAATGCCACAAAATCCACAATAACTTCATTTTAACTTCCTAATTCTGTTTATCAATCAACCAAAACCCATCAAATTATAATTGCCCCACGGTGGGTGCCAATTAAATTGTGTGCTGGTTTTGCACCAGATAGAATCTATGGTCTACCCCTAAAAAAGAGTAAATAACAGCACTTAATCAGAATTTGGAAGTTAAATGAAAATAATATTTACAAATGTAGACTAAATACAAAAGTAAAGATAAAAGGTAACAAACATATAGTTTGTGGCCAGAATAGTGTGGCCAGCAGGAGCAGGGAGGTCACTGTGGAGCAGGGAGGAGCAGGGAAGTCATTGTGCCCCTGGACTCTGCATTGGTTAGGCCACACCTTGAGTCCTGTGTCCAGTTCTGGGCTCCTCAGTTTAGGAAGTACATCGAGACACTTGAACGTGTCCAGAGAAGGGCAACAAGGCTGGGGAGAGGCCTTGAGCACAGCCCTGTGAGGAGAGGCTGAGGGAGCTGGGGTTGTTTAGCCTGGAGAAGAGGAGGCTCAGGGGAGACCTCCTTGCTCTCTACATCTACCTGAAAGGTGATTGTAGCCAGGAAAGTCTTGGCCTCTTCTCTCTAGCAACCAGCATCAGAACAAGAGGACACAGCCTCCAGCTGCGCCAGGGGAAGTTTAGGCTGGAGGAGAGGAGAAAGTTCTTCACAGAGAGAGTCATTCATCATTGGGATGTGCTGCCCAGGGAGGTGGTGGAGCCACCGTCCCTGGAGGTGTTCAAGTGGGGATTGGACGTGGCACTTGGTGCCATGGTCTAGTCATGGGGTCTGTGGTGACAGGTTGGACTTGATGATCTTTGAGGTCTCTTCCAACCTTGGTGATACTGTGATACTGTGATTTTATATTACACCTATTTACTCTAATTTTAAATTTATACAGAAGAGCCTGCAATTAATTTTAAATTGCATGTGTGTGTATTTTTGTGCCGGAGGTAATAGGTATCTAAGTTATTAATGACTGAAACAAGATTAGGTGATAATAGAGACTGATGACAGGTCCTGAAATAATTTTCAATTAACCATTAGAAAAAATCTCTTTGGAAAAGTCTATTACTGCAAATTTTTCACATCAGATGCAAATTCATAGTACATGTCAAGCGCTGATGTGAATAGGACTTGAAAAGTCTCTTCAGTGTTTTCTGAGTAGGCAACAGGTCTGACAACACGACCATAAGAACCCTTGCTGATTGAAGCAAAATTTCAACTTCAGCTTAAAGGAAAATTGCCAGTGGCAAAACAAGCACCAACAATATCAGTAATTGTAATGTGGAATGCATATGTAAGCATTTGGTAATCCTTTGAGAGCAGTATTATCTATGAGAGCAGACACTCAGGGCTGAATGTCACTGGAGCTGATTTTGTGGTTTCTAACAACCGGAGTAAAGAATTCTAAGAACACAAGTCACTGGAAGAACATAAATCACCAGAGGCAGCAGTGATGAAGAAGAATAGAGGAAGTAACTGACCACCAGAGGTCCTTAAAAGACCGCCTAAGGACTATAGTATGCATGCGGGAAAAGGTGTTACGGTATGATAATGCATTCGTGCAAAGATAATGGCTATGTGTGGTGGTTTGGCCCTGGCCTAGAGGCCAGATGCCCACCAAAGCCACTCTATCACTCCCCCTCTTAAATGAACAGGGGAAGATGGGAAAAATGCAACAGGAAGCCAGTAATAAGATAGAAGCAATTTTAATAAAAATAATAAGAAAAAGCAATAGATGGCATGGAAGTGAAAAGCAGAGAGAAAGAGATCTTAGTCTCCACTTCCCATTAGCAGGATGATGGTCAGTCTTGGGCAGCAGGGCTCTTGAAGCTTGGTGGTTATTTGGGAGGATAGATGCCATGGATCAATCCCTCCTTTCCCTTCATTCATAATACAATACAATAAACCAGGTTGGAAGAGACCTTCAAGATCATCGCGTCCAACCCATCAACCAATCCAACCCACCCAAACAACTAGACCATGGCACCAAGCACCCCATCAAGTCTCCTCCTGAACACCTCCAATGATGGTGACTCCACCACCTCCCTGGGCAGACCATTCCAATGGGCAATCACTCTCTCTGTATAGAACTTCTTCCTAATATCCAGCCTAAACCTCCCCTGGTGCAGCCTGAGACTGTGTCCTCTTGTTCTGGTGCTGCCTGCCTGGGAGAAGAGACCAACCTCCACCTGTCTACAACCTCCCTTCAGGGAGTTGTAGAGAGCAAGGTCACCCCTGAGTCTCCTCTTCTGCAGGCTAAGCAAGCCCAGCTCCCTCAGCCTCTCCTCATAGGGCTTGTCTTCCAAACCTTGTTGCCCTTCTCTGGACACCTTCCAGCAAGTCAACATCCTTCCTAAACTGAGGGGCCCAGAACTGGACACAGGACTCTAGGTGTGGCCTAACCCAGTGCAGTGTACAGGGGCAGAATCACCTCCCTGCTCCTGCTGGCCACTGTTCCTGATGCAGGCCAGGATGCCATTGGCCCTCCTGGCTGCCTGGGCACACTGAGCAGGGATTATATAGCATGGAGCACCCCTTTGGCCAGTCTGGGCCAGACAACTTAGCCATGTCCTCTCACAAGATCTTGCCCACCTCTCAGCATACTCTTGGAGCAGGGAAATGTTGAAGGGACGCAGCCTGGATACTTACTCAACAGTAGCCAAAACACTGCTGTGTTATCAACTACTGCTGCAAAACACAGCACTAGAAAGATGCTGAGAGGAGAATTAACTCCAGCTCAGACAAACCCAGCACACTGTTAATTGTTTCTTGGCAATGTCATGAATATGCATGCTTTGGGGCTATAAAATCTTTGCTCATTTGAGGTTTGGGTGGCACAGACTCTGGAAAAGATTCCTCTGTATCGCAGGGCTGAAGTAAAGAATACCTGTTTAGTCATCTTGGCTATTGATTTTGATTTCATGGCATCACATTTATCAAACATTATACAGAGTTTGAAGGGAAGTGATATTCCAAAAACAGTGGAATTTCAGCATTTCTTCTGCAGAAAACTAATTATCCCATAGGTTTCAAACTAATCAAAAATACTTAATTCAGAAGCTTCAAAGAACATACTTAGTACCTTCAGGGTAAATATTACCAGAAGTATCATTAGATACTAAATTCAATGGCATCACCTCAGTACTTCAGAAATCTAAAATGATATAAATTCACAATATAAGTGTATTTAAACATGATGAAATATTTCAAAGAACATGAGTTAGACCAGCACCGATGTCTATGTATTTAAGGAAATGAAGGTTTTATCATTTTATTCACTCTATTATATTTAAATACATTTTTCATTCTTTCCCCACCTGTAAAAGTGACTCCCAATTCTGAATACATTTCCAGTAAATAGGGCTCGTATACAAAATGTATATGTATCATTAAAGATTTAAACTAACATAATATTAACAGACTGCACAGATGTATTGATTTCTGTATTGATTTCTGTATCATGACTGAAATAACTGCAAAGTTTATGTGGGCATTTGTTTTTGTTTGGTTGTTTGTGGCTTTTTATTGGTTCTTGGGATGCAGTTTGAACTTCTGTGAGAGCAGCACCTTCTAGTGTCTCAAACAAGGTGTGACCATGCTTGGTCTGAATAGACAAGGCCATGGTTTCTGATGGCTCTTTTTGGTTCTCAGGGAGACCCGTTGGATGTAGTTGTTCCAAACCATGTGTATGATCTCTGTGATTTCGGAAGATCAACCCCCATGCCCCAAAAGTACAATAGTACCACAACTTCTTGCATCCACATATCGCATCTTCCACAGAAGTACTTACTGGATGTACACACCCACAACCACCAAAGAACTTGGGCTAGTCCCATGAAGACATCACTGCATCCAAGTGTAGTGATATCTTCCTTTCTCTCTTCTTAGTTTCATAGTTTCATAGTTTCAGTTAGGGTTGGAAGGGACCACAAGCATCATCTAGTTCCAACTCCCCTGCCATGGGCAGGGACACTCTACACTAGATCAGGCTGGCCAGAGCCTCATCCAACCTGGTCTTAAACACCTCAAGGGACGGGGCCTCAACCACCTCCCTCGACAACCCATTCCAGGGCCTCACCACCCTTACGGTGAAGAACTTCCTCCCCACCTCCAGCTTCATTCCATTCCCCCTAGTCCTATCACTACCTGAGAGCCTGAGAAGTCCCTCCCCAGCCTTCTTGTAGGCCCCCTTCAGATACTGGAAGGCCACAATGAGGTCACTCAGAGCCTTCTCTTCTCCAGACTGAACAGCCCCAACTCCCTCAGTCTGTCCTCACAGGAGAGGTGCTCCAGCCCTCTGCTCATCTTCGTGGCCCTTCTCTGGACACCCTCCAGCACCTCCAGATCCCTCTTGGAATAGGGGCTCCAGAGCTGGAGGCAGTACTCCAGGTGGGGTCTCACCAGAGCTGAGGAGAGGGGGAGCATCACCTCCCTTGACCTGCTGGCCACACTTCTCTTGATGCAGCCCAGGATCTGATTGGCTTTCCGGGCTGCAAGTGCACACTGAGAGCTCCTGTTGAGCTTCTCGTCCACCAGCACCCCCAAGTCTCTCTCCTCTGGGCTGCTCCCCAGCCAGTCCCTGCCCAGCCTGTATTTGTGCCTGGGATTGCCTCGACCCAGATGCAGGACCCTGCACTTGGTCTTGTTGAAGCTCCTGAGGTTGGCTTGTGCCCAGCTCTCCAGCCTGTCCAGGTCCCTCTGGATGGCATCCCTTCCCTCCAGCGTGTCTGCTGCACCACACAGCTTGGTGTCATCAGCAAACTTGCTGAGGGTGCACTCAGTGCCACTGTCCATGGCACCCACAAAGATGTTGAACAAGCCTGGTCCCAGGACTGATCCCTGAGGGACTCTGCTTGTCCCTGGCCTCCACTGGGACATGGACCCATGGACAGCCACTCTTTGGGTGCGGCCATCAAGCCAGTTCTGTATCCATCTGGTGGTCCATCCATCAAACCCATGTGTCACCAGCTTGGAGACCAGGATGTGGTGTGGGACAGTGTCAAAGGCTTTGCTCAGGTCCAGGTAAACGACATCAGTTGCTCGCCCCTCATCTATTAATGTTGTCACCTGTTCATAGAAGGCCACCAGGTTTGTCAGGCAGGATTTGCCCTTGGCAAAGCCATGCTGACTGCTCCCAATCACCTCTTCACTACTCTTCTGAGTCAGTAGTGCCTCCAGGAGGATCTGCTCCATGATCTTTCCAGGCACAGAGGTAAGACTGACTGGCCTGGAGTTCCCTGGTTCCTCCTTCTTACCCTTTTTGAAAATGGGAGCAATATCTTCTTACCTCATTCTCTTGCCCTCTATAATCCCTTTCTATTCCTATATCCTTCTCCTTTGGTCCAATCAAACATCCTTAAGATGCAAATGACCAAGAGCTTTGATTGGATCAAATAAGCATAGCTCATCAGTCATTTGTGTTGGTTCACCTTAATTTACTCTGAGGGTATTTTCAAATCTCAGCATAACATCCTCCTCTGCCCACGACTGGTTCGGGAAAGCAGATTGTGACAACTTTCTCTTGTTGTTTTACACTCAGTATTAAACATTGTGTCAACAACATCTTGTCATACATTTGCATGATACTTATATGTATATAGGGAAGTGATTTAGTAAAATTTGCTTTAAAAATAGGTTTATATCACTAAAAACTCTTCCACCTGAAGTGTTTTTAGGCTTGCCATGGCAGGATTTCAGCATGATATCAACTGACAGATTTGTTATCTGTGTCCTTCCCTTTCTGTCCTGTTTGTATGATAGGGTGTGAGTGGATTTTTTTCTTCTTTTATTCTTTGCAAAACCAGAGATTATCTGAAATGAAAACTCCACAGCATTTAACACAGTTTTAGCAGGTCACCAGCTTGACACTGTATGTTGCTGTACTTTTAAGTGTAAACTTCTTTGAAGAGATGGTGTTAAGTTTTAAACCAAAACATTATAAACCACCACCTGCATTGCAAAGCACTGCATGGGATTGTTGTGACCAAAGTGCAGCACCCGGCACTTGGCCTTGTTGAATGCCATCATGTTGGACTCTGCCCGTCTCTCCAGCCCGTCAAAGTCCCTCTGCAGAGATCTCCTACTCTCTAACAGATGAACACCTGCCCCCCAGCTTGGTGTCATCTGCAAATTTACTGATGATGGACTCAATCCCCTCATCCAGATCATCAATAAAGATATTGAACAGGATGGGGCCCAGCACTGATCCCTGGGGCACACCACTGGGGCCTGGCTGCCAGCTGGCTGTAGCACCATTCACCACCACTCTCTGGGCTCAGCCCTCCAACCAGTTCCTAACCCAGCTCAGAGTGCTGCTGTCCAAGCCAGGGGCTGACAGCTTGGCCAGGAAACAACCACACTTTTAGAAGTCATATATTCATGTGGTACATGTACATGTGGTACATACATGTGGTATGTGGCTTTTCACCTGCCTGGGACTGTCAGAGAGTGCATGTGGCTCCTGTGGTGCTGGGAGTGAGGGCTGAGTGAGCAAAGAAGCCCATCTGCAGTGTGAATCCATCCTGCTGTGAATTCATCAGTCTTCCCCATAACATCATCCTCTCCAAGTTGGAAAGACATGGATTTCATGGGTGGGCTGTTCAGCAGACAGGGAATTGGCTGGATGGTCGTATCCAGAAGGTCAGCAATGTGAAATTGCAGCATATTGGGCTGCATCAAAAGAAATGTGCCAATTTATTCTGCTCTGGTGAGACCTTACCTGTAGTAGTTTGTCCAGCTCTGGGCCCCTCAACGCAAGATGGACATGAAACTTATGGATCAGGTCGAGAGAGGAGAGCCCCCCTCTCCTACAAAGAGAGTCTGAGAGAGTTGGGGTTGCTCAGCCTGGAGAAGAGAAGGCTCCAGGGAGACCTTATAGTGGCCTCCCAGTACCTGAAGGGGGCCTACCAGCAAGCTGGGGAGGGACTGTTTACAAAAGCATGAAGCACTGGGACAAGAGGCAATGGTTTTAAACTGGAGAAGGATAGATGTAGATAGGGCATTAGGAAGAAGTACTTTTACTATGAGGGTGGTGTACCCACTCGGACAGGTTGCCCAGGGAAGTGGTAGAAGCCCCATCTCTGGAGACATTCAAAGTCAGGCTTGATGGGGCTCTGAGCAACCTGATCTAGTTGTGGATATCCCTGCTCACAGCAGGGGTGTTGGACTAGATGACCTCTAGAGGTCCCTTCCAGCCTAGTGCATTCTATGGTTCTATGATTCTATGGTCTGCCTACCCCTATCTTGAAATCCTCTTTCTTTCTAAGGAGCCCCTGAGGTCAGCAGGGGAGCAGATTTTCCTGTCCATTTACTCTGTCTACTGACTGATGGATCATAATGTGATTTACATATGACTAATGGGCTCATTCAGTGGGTTCTTATTCTCCTACTATTTGTAAACTGTATTTAAATGCTGATAGCTAATGGTATGCTTTAAAATATTTCAATATACCATTGCATGCACAGTATTCCAAGTAGTGGCTCGTGTTTCTTTCCTTAAATGCTTGTGTATTGTGCCTACATCATACACATGAGTTTGTGTGGTACACATCCAGCCACCAATTTTCATATCCAAACAGTTATTGATTCTAAGACTGACTAAATGCCACTAATGAATGATATTTCTACCAGTTAGTCTTACAGCATATAATTTCCAGTGTTAGGAGATGCCTGATGAAGGAGTACCTCTATATAGAATATGGAGTGGGAGAACTGAGATAAAGAGGAGTGACACTGGCTGGTTCACTAGTCCAACAGAGGCAATCTGGTCCCTGTGGTTATCTCTGGTTCTTCACCAGCAGGAGGGGCTTTTCTTGTTTTGTGCTCAAGGCAACTGTATATGATTGCAACATCCTTACTGACACTAATGCCAAATGCTTTGAGGCATTGAAAGGAACCCATACATACTGTAATTCTCAGTCTGGCTGGGACTATCAAAAATTCTTTTCACATTGCTCTCTACAACTACCTGAAGGGAGGTTGTAGACAGGCAGAGGTTGGTCTCTTCTCCCAGGCAGCCAGCACCAGGACAAGAGGACACAGTCTCAGGCTGTGCCAGGGGAGGTTTAGGCTGGAGGTTAGGAAGAAGTTCTATACAGAGAGAGTGATTGCCCATTGGAATGGGCTGCCCGTGGAGGTGGTGGAGTCACCTTCATTGGAGGTGTTCAGGAGGAGACTTGATGGGGTGCTTGGTGCCATGGTTTAGTTGTTTAGGTGGGTTGGATTGGTTGATAGGTTGGATGTGATGATCTTGAAGGTCTCTTCCAACCTGGTCTGGTCTGGTCTGGTCTGGTCTATTCTATTCTATTCTATTCTATTCTATTCTATTCTATTCTATTCTATTCTATTCTATTCTATTTGATATAGAACCTAATGACATCAGCCACTTATTTCCCTTGATAATCCTGCTCACCCCCTGACAGGCTGTCCATCAAGCCATTTGTTGGCAACTTCCCTCTTCTCCCAGGAATTTACTTCAGCTGTTCCAGCTTCTAGGCTATAGCTAAATGTGCATCTCAATAGATAATGGAAGGCCATTATAGAATCATAGAATCATAGAAACAACCAGGTTGGAAGAGACCTACAAGATCATCCAGTTCAACCTATCACCCAGCCCTATCCAACCAACTAGACCATGGCACTATGTGCCTCATCCAGTCTTTTCTTGAAGATCTCCAGGGATGGTGACTCCACCACCTCCCCAGGCAGCACTTTCCAATGGCAAATCACTCTCTCTGTGAAGAACTTCTTCCCAATATCCAGCCTGAACATCCCCTGGCACAACTTGAGACTGTGTCCCCTTGTTCCGGTGCTGGTTGCCTCGATGAAGAGACTGACCCACACCTGGCTACAACCACTCTTCAGGTAGCTGTAGACAGCAATGAGGTCGCCCCTGAGCCTCCTCTTCTCCAGGCTAAACAGTCCCAGCTCCCTCAGCCTCTCCTCACAGGGCTTGTGATCCAGGCCCCTCACCAGTTTTGTCACCCTTCTCTGGACACGTTCCAGTACCTCAACATCTCTCTTGAATTGAGGGGCCCAGAACTGGACACAGGACTCAAGGTGTGGCCTGACCAGTGCTGAGTACAGGGGAAGAATAACCTCCCTTGTCCTGCTGGCCACACCATTCCTGATGCAGGCCAGGATGACATTGGCTCTCCTGGCCACCTGGGCACACTGCTGGCTCATGTTCAGTCTACTATCCACCATCACCCCCAGGTCCCTTTCTGCCTGACTGCTCTCCAGCCATTATACTACCGTTCTAAACTTCAGTTATTGAGTAAGATTTCTTATTGTAACCTGCACTGCTACAGTTGCTTGAGCAAAGCAAGGCAGATGGAAAGGTGGGACTGTTACAAGTGGGATTACACATATGTACAACTATATGACCCAATGCTTTTTACTCACAAATCTGAATTAGGTATTGTTAACCCTGATGAGTAGTGCCACTAAAACCTTGATAGGGGCTTTCAGCAGAGCTATTCTACTTCTTAGTTTTGAAGACTAGTAAGAAAATTCCAGTTTATTATTGAATAACAGGATTATACAAGCTTTAAGTCTTCAGCATTTGAACTGTGAAATTAGTGCTCTGAACATATGTCCACACTTTATTTCATGTCCATCAGTTTACACTGTAATATGATTTTAAATCATATGGTCATCAACTATCTCACCAGCAAGTACCAAAAAAACCCCTAGACTTCCTACTTTTACTTTCAACTGCTCTCTACCATCACACCTACCTCTTAGCACTGGGAGACCTGCAGAGGAACTGCAGATGCATCAAAAGGACTATACCAAATTTCTAAAATTTTATTTTATTATATATAACTCCAGCATTGCTTTAGAAAACTTTAAATAGTTTGATTCTAGCAACACAAATATCTTGGTATGTTCTCAAAACCCATTTAATATCTTGAAGCTAATGGCCTACATCATATGCTCACAGTCTGTAGGAAACTAACCACTGATTTTCAGGCACTTAAAGAACATAACTGCACAATTAGTTTTGACATGCCACTTTGTCTCGTGTCTGAAGACAAATGCAGTACTGAAAAAGTAGATGGGTTCTCATTTTCAGGCCTAGCATATGCCATAGCCCATCCTACATGATCACAGTCACTCACTTGAATCATCATTTTTCAGTTGTGAGACATTAAGTAAAACAAGTGTTATGGTCAGTCATGGGACAACAAGAGCAAGTGTGGGAGATGTTAGGTTTATATGGAAGTTCTGGGTAAAGTATGCACATCTTCTATTTTCCCAAGCCTGAGAATACACACAACTATAAGCCTATGATCCTTTGTGTAGTGGTGAGAGAAAGTTCTCCCACACACACAAAGAGACCGCAGCTAACTCAGTCGGAGAAGCAAATGAAATAAGCTGTATTTACAAGCAGGAACGAAATGCAGTGAAGAGGTACACAATATACAGCATTTACAATATATACAGAAATATACAGCAATGAACCTAATTCAAAAGACCTTTTTCCCTCCTCCAGCCATGAGGGTTCCCCCCTGTACCCCCTCTCCCTCCCTCCCTCCTTTTTTTCCCAAAAAGGGTTAGAGAGAGAGAGAGAAAGGCAATGAGGAGAAAATTCTGTTAGCTCAAAGGGTGTGCAAGAACTAGTTTTCTTATCTGGTTAGCTTTGTTAATTCAAGGTCGACTCCATCCGGCAGCGGCTGCTTCAGAGAGAGAGAAACAGACAGGCCCACAGGAACAAAGAGAACAGACAGAACTGACTGAGACTCAAACTGAACTAAAACTTAAAAGTTGCATTCTACCAATCTACCAATGAAATTCGTTTAGACCTTATCTTTATTTTTCAAAGCATTCAGCCAGAGTGTTCCAGCAACTGTCCCTTTCTTAAAGGCACAGCCTAAAATGGTCACACTTTGCCTTGCTTGTTTTAACATGTGGTCTCTCCCTTGCTTCATTACTGTGCATTTTGCATTTTCACACCCAGATTCCCCAGATGGCATGCATGTTGCAGCACAGCATGTGTTCTGCTATTACCATCTCAGAAGGGGCTATTGATGCTTAGAACAATGAAAGAAAAGAGACAACCAAAACAAACAAACCCCTAAACTATGATATTTAGAAAAGGAAAACTGTATTTGTCCATCATAGCTCTTCAGGAAGCATTGTAAGATTGCAGTTACAGGGCTTACATTCCTTGTTTGGCCTTTGTTGTTTCTTCTATTGTGTAAAATAATCTGTGCTGGGCCCCATCCTGTTCAATATCTTTACTGACGATCTGGATGAAGAGATTGAGTACATTGTTAGTAAATTTGCAGATGACACCAAGCTGGGGGCAGGACTTGATCTGTTAGAGGGTATGAGAGCTCTGCAGAGGGACCTTGCCAGGCTGGACAGAAGGGCAGAGTCCAAGGGCACTGATCCCTGGGGCACACCACTAGTGACTGGCCACCAGCTGGATGTGGCACCATTCACCACCACTCTCTGGGCTCGGCTCTCCAGCCAGTCCCTAACCCAGCACTGAGTGTTGCTGTCCAAGCCACAAGCTGACAGCTTAGCCAGCAGTTTGCTGTGGGGGACGGTGCCAAAGACCTTGCTGAAGTCCAGGTAGACCACATCCACAGCCTTCCCCACATCCACCAGGCAGTCACCTGATCATGGAAGGAGATCAGGTTGGAGAGGCAGGATTTGCCCTTCCTAAATCCATGCTGACCTGATCCCTTGGCCATCCTGCAGGTGTGCAGTGATTGCCGCCAGGATAATCTGCTCCATCATTTTCCCTGGCACTGAGGTCAGGCTGACAGGCCTGGAGTTTCTGGGTTCCTCCATCCGACCCTTCTTGTGGCTGGGGACCACACTGGCCAGTTTCCAGTCATCTGGGACCTCTAGGAATTTGGCAATTCCACAATTAATGTATCTCCCCATACTTCGCTGTCCCTGATTTTCACAAGGCAATTGTGTTTGCACATGAGAAAGAAGTTTTCATGAGACAATGCGTCGTAGTGAAGCATGCCGCCACACCTAAACAACCAGAGAAAGCTTATGTCCCTGAGGCAACACTTGTTCACCCGTTTTTCTTAAAGAAATAAAGCTGAGCTGGTATTGGGGATATACAAAGACCAACAATTATAGTAAGGATTTGAATGTTTGCTTTAGCTTGCTTTAATATAATAGGCTGGAAAGATCTCAGTGGCTGACTTCTGTTACAGAACAGAATGGACCTGTTATGGATTTTCCTGAGGACTGCAGTGCCAATGATATGCCACTCTTGGCATGTGCTAGCATAAATCTGGTCAGTAACATAGCTTATCTATTATCTGAAAGCAATTTCCATCTGTTTTATCATTCAACTACTGTTTAAAGACACTGCAGCTTCCTGTTTTCATCCAATGCTTAACTCCACCTTACCTCTGCTTAGAGAGAAAATGGGAGGGTTTATAGTGATGAGGACTCTCTTAGGCACAAGAGATGCTCTGTAATGTCTGGTGAATTAGACCTGAATTCAGGAAATAGTTTTCCTTACTAGGCATTCCTAAAATCACTAGAATGAAGAAGGGAATGATATATTGGTTTGGGGTTTTTTCAAAGCATAATTTTCTGGGATAAAGCAATCATTTCTTGCTAAAGTAAGGCAAGGAGTTTGGCACTTGTATTCATGCCACTTCCACTGGAACGTCTGTCATGCATGTGGTGAGCAGTCCTGCTGTGGTGGAGAGAACACCCCAGTGTTCTTCCATTAACAACAGAGTCGAAATACTTTCTATACAACCTGACGAGCAACAAGTGCTCTGGAGAGTGAAGTCATAATTTGAATTGATTAAAAACTCGGTTACTCGATCCTTAAGATAAATTCCATTGATTCGCTAACGATTTGAGAATCCATTTTTCAAGAATTCAGTGAGGTTGAATGATATCCATCATTAATTAAATCACCTCCACCATCAAGGTCCAAATTCTCTGATTTAGTTTTTTCAGTAATTTCATGGTTAACCTAACATAATATGCCTTTGATTGTGAACAGTTTATAATCGGGAGAATTATTGTCACAGTTCATAGTCAGAAGGCTCAATGCTCTGTGCTTTTGTTCCCTGCTGGGTTTGAGTTTCTTTGTATTCCATTCTCAGCTTGATAGTTTGTTGTCTAATATTCCAGATATATTCTCTTCCTCCTTCAAATGATTTGAAACTTTTAAAACCTAAGCTCAAATTCGGTACAGCTTAATAAAATAGTCTGACACCTGAGTAGTCATAAACAGATCTGACCCTCCTGCCGTGGGGATAATGACAGCTGTCCAGGCAAGGAGGAAAGCCAAGGGCTTGCTGCCAGTCTATCTGTTTGGTTTGCATTTGACAGAAGCCTGCCAGCGACCGAACGCAAGTCATTGTTGCAATACGGTGCCTGCTCAAAACACAAATTCTGCTGGTTTTGTGTAGCCCAGGAATCCTAGGACACTGTGAACTGTGAACAGAGCAAGCCTTTGACTCCTGTCTGAAGGAGGTCAGTTAGATAGCATGATCTGTTTATTCCTCCTTACATTGTGTTTAGTCTAGAAAGATATTTTGAAGCGTTAGAGAGCTAGAAATGAGGAAAAGTTATTGCATTAAGTTTTCTAATGATACTTACAGTGTTTAGTCTACTTTGGGTTCACTAGATTTTCTCATCAGACACTTTGCCTTCTGAGTGGAAAAAAAAGTCTACATAAAAAAAAAAATAGTGTTCTTTGTGTTCTGACAAGTGCTTCCATTTTTCACTAGTGCCTTCTACTGAACCTGAAGGAACAGAAGGGCTAAGCAGGCTGAATGTTAGCCTGCCTTACTTTCAATAGGGAGGTATTTAGCTGAAAAAACGTCAGTAGTGCTGCGAAATTATGAAAAAGCAAAACTCCTTAAATGTCAGACATTGCCAACTGTAGTGCAAACATGTTTAGGATCCTTTTGGAAAAGACTTATGCAGGGTTTTAGCTTCTCTGCTAAGGAAAGCTGTCCTGCTGTTAATATAGACGTATTAGTTCTATCTGTTGCCTGATGCTGTGTGACACGAGCTTTAAAATAGTACTCCTTGGGTACCAAAAGATGTTTGGTTGCAGCAGCATGAGAATTTGTGTGTTAATTTACTCTTCTTGTTGGCCAGTGTTTTGTAATGAAAAATAATCTTACGGACCATGACAAACAAGCATCTACTTCCTCTTGGGGAGAAACCGCTCCAAGTCGAGGATTATTTGCATATAAATAAAATCCAAATGAACACATACACATTCATCCACTGAGTGAGGTAAAACACAGTCTGGAAATGCTTCAGGACACAAACAGGCCTGGAAAATTACTAGCTCTCTTTCTCTCAGTAAGGAGAGGAGAGGAGAGGAGAGGAGAGGAGAGGAGAGGAGAGGAGAGGAGAGGAGAGGAGA
>CM037636.1:4635233-4760594 GCA_015227895.2 Colaptes auratus
GCCCCATCCTCTTTAACATCTTCATTGATGATCTGGATGAGGGATTGAGACAGTCATCAGCAAATTTGCAGATGACACCAAGTTGGGAGCAGATTTGGTCATTTGGAGGGTGAAGGGCTCTGCAGAGGGACCTCGACTGACTGGACAGATGGGTGGAGTCCAACAGGATGGCATTCAACAAGTCCAAGTGCCGGGTGCTGCACTTGGCTACAACAACCCCATGCAGAGTGTTCTGCCGCAGGTCAGCTGCCTATAGGCTTTCTTTTTCCTCTGCCACCCACTCCTCTTCCAGTCCTTTAGCCAACCCCACAGAGCATTGGCTACCATCCATGAGTCGGTGTATAGATAAAGCTTTGGCCACCTCTCATGTTCAGCTACGTCGAGAGCTAGCTGGACAGCTTTTACCTCTGCGAACTGACTGGATTCTCCTTCTCACATCCTTTGCCTCTGCAACTCGGCGTGTTGGACTCCACACTGCAGACTTCCACCTTCGCTTGTTCCCGACAAGGACGACAGGAACCGTCTGTGAACAAAGCATATTTCTTCTCTCATCATCAGAAAGGTCATTGTAAGGAGGAGCTTCCTCAGCACGAGTTACTCTCTCCTCTGGAGGTTAGTGCAGTTGGTACCTTCAGGCCAACTTGAGATCACCTCCACCAGACCAAGTCTTTCAAGATTTCCCATTCGAGCTCTCTGTGTTATCAGAGCCATCCACTTAGACCAGGTGGAATCTGTTGCATGATGTGGTGTGGACCTTTGCCTTTGAACATCCAATTCAAAATGGTAATCTGGGAGCTAAAGAAGTGTGATTCATTTCCAATTACTTCAGAAGCTGCTTTCACTCCTTCATAGGCAGCTAGAATCTCTTTCTCTGTTGGAGTATAATTAGCCTCTGAACCTCTGTAACCTCTACTCCAGAAACCAAGAGGTCGTCCACGTGTCTCACCTGGAGCTCTTTGCCACAAGCACCAGGTTGGACCATTGTCACTTGCAGCTGTGTACAAAATGTTCTTAATGGCTGGACCATCTTGGACATGTCCCAGACCCTGCTTGAACTACCTCTTGCTTTATCTGGTCAAAGGCTGCTTGTTGTTCAGGTCCCCAGTGGAAACTGTTCCTCTTTCGAGTCACATCATACAGAGGTTTCACAATCTGACTGTATCCAGGAATGTGCAGTCTCCAAAATCCCTATCCCCAAGAAAACGTAGAGTTTTCTTGCTTGTTCATGGGATTGGCCATGGTAGAGACTCTATTTACCACATCCACTGGAATGTGTCGGCGTCCATCCTGCCACCGCACTCCCAGAAACTGGATCTCTCTGGTAGGTCCTTTCACCTTGTCTCGCTTGATGGCGAAACCTGCATTCAGGAAATGTCAATGACTTTGTTACCTTTTCGAAGACTTCCTCAGCAGTTTTACCCCAGACGAGATCATCGATGACTGGATGTGTTATGGAGCACACACCTTTCTCCAGAGCATCGTGGATCACTGCATGACAGATGCTGGAACTGGTGGATCCAGCCCATCGGCAATCTGTTGAAAGTGTACTGATTCCTCTCCAGGTGAAAGCAAACTGAGGCCTGCATTCCTCTGCTATGGGATAGAGAATAAGGCATTAGCAATGGCTATTATGGTAGCATACCATTGGCACTTTTGGATTCCAGCTCATACTGGAGTTCCATCATGTCTGGTACTGCTGCACTCATAGGTGGAGTTACTCATTCAGAGCTCGGTAGTCGACTGTCAGACGCCAGTCTCCATTCTGCTTTCGCACAGGCCACACTGGACTGTTGAAAGGAATGACTTTTGCTGATGACTTTCTGACTCTCCAACTGACGAATCAGATTCTGAATGGGCAACAAGAGTCACGGTTGGTTCTGTATTGTCTGTGATGCACAGTCTGAGAAGCAACCGGCAATTTAATGCCCTGAACCTTGTGTTGTCCCACAACTGCAATTCATCAAAGATCAGGTCTAACAGACAGCTTCAATTTTTGTCCATCAATTTCTACAGATGCTACTCCAAAAGCCCATTTGTAACCTCGGGGTCTTTGAAACGCCCTTCTCTCAGAAAATCATTCCCAGAATACAAGGTGCGTCAGGTCCGGTCACAACTGTATGCTTCCTTCACTGTTTCCAGTTAAACTTATATCAACCTCCCTTAGTTAACTTGAGATCCACCAGTGACTCCCAAAGTTTATAGCCTCTGATCCCTGATAATTTGATGGCATTATGGTGCACTGAGCCCCCGTGCCAACCAAGGCCCTGTACTTCTGAAATTGTGAAGTGCCAGGCCACTGGATGCACACGTCCCAATAGATTCTATTATCTCTGTTACCCCTCTCCTCCCCCTGGCGGGAGGCAGGGCACCCCTAGTTATGGGGAACATGCCCACATGTGCAATGAGCACAGTGTGCAGTGTTTAGAACTGGAGCCACTGTTGGAGCTATAGAGTTGTCCTAGGGAACTGTAGAAGTAACAGCTACCCTTCTGGTATTGCTACCTCGGGCTCTGCCACTTTGCAGTTCCCTCAGTCTCCTGAAAAATTTAGCAGTCGGTTGACCATCCCATCTGTTCATGTTCTCACCAAACTGATCACGCAGAGTTATCCAATACTGCCCACGTGACTGCCTTGGTGGTCTGTTTTGGTTGATCTGTTTTGGTTGGATCTGTTTTGGAATGACATCCTTGGAGGAGTGCTCTATTCCTCACAGAGAAACCTGTATCCATCTGGAAGAAGAATTGGAATTATCTCTCTGTGTCAATTGGGAGATGGTATTTTTAAATTCATCCTTCAGCTCTTTCATGCAATTCTCAATTTTTCCAGACAGAGTTTCAATGGCTGAAACCAACGAAACCGTGTCATGCTATCCTCCAATTGTCTCATCTATCAGTGAATTGGCCAACCGTAGGAGAAGCTCCCCATAGTTTCTTGCCACATTCTGCTTGCCAGAATTTTGCATAATTAGGAGGAGCAAGTTTGCTGAGCTTTTTAGCAAGACCAGTTCCTACAGGAATTTCATCAGGATTCAGAGTCACACACGGGTCACACCTACTTAGGCTTACGGAATATCATCTTTTTATTTCTCTGCATGCTTGTGTGCATGCATTCGGTTATGCATGTCTGTGTGAAGTTTGCCTACATGCAAATCACAATTTACACATCTCCTGGTTTGTTTAATAACTCTAAATATCATTCCTCTTTTAGTCTCTTTATTACCAAATCATGATAATGGCTTTCTGACAAGTTTTCTTGATGTCTTTAATTATAAATGATTTCTAGGAATCTTTTGAGAAGTTCTGACATCCTTAATATTTGCCCCTGAAATCGGATGTGGAGAAGCCCAGGGGTTTGAGAAGTGTCACTTCCTCTGTAATTCTGCTCAGGTGTGCTGGTGATATAATGAGCTGAAAGCTAGAATTCTTTCTGTAGCTTTTTTCCTCAGGAAGATACAGAAAACTGACCAAGATAGTAATTAAACGTGAACATCCTAATCTGTGGGTTTGGCTGGTGACAGCTCCTTGGAAACGGCACAACGGCACATGATGATCTACAAATACATCAGTGACTGAGGAGGAGATTTAAGAAGACAGAAAGGCTGAGAGGCTCTGATGCCTTTCAGTTCTAATTAACAACTCCAAACATGGTATAAAGAGAAGTATTTGTACCAAATGCAAGGAGAGAATAGAAGTGGATAAAAGTGGTCTATTCCTAGTTACCCAGTCCAGTGATGCCTCTTCTCCTTCCAACTGTTCACCTCCAATGTATATTCTACCTTACACACTATCAATAACAAAGTGCAAATGATAGTCAATGTGATCAGTTCTGAAAAATAAGAGGTAAAAATGGTGATCTCCACTCCTTTGACATTGTTCAGGCAGGATCTATGATCACAACAGAACTTAAGTGAGGCTGCAAGGGACCTTTGAAGGTCCTCTGGTTCAGCCCTCTGCTCAGGGCTTCAAATTTAAATCAGGTTGCTCACAACCTCTTTCAAATCAAAATCTGAATATCTCCAAAGCTGAAGACGCAGCTTATGTTATTTTCCTTTGAACCCTTCCCCTTAATAAAAGTTCTTAATTCAGTTCATTGAAAGCTCTATGATAAAATTGGAAAACAACAACTGTTAACCAGCAAAGTGAAGCACATCAAAACAAAACCTGTAATTCTGTCACTCTGGGGATCAAAAGCAGCTCTCAGTATCTGATCACATGCTTTTATTACAGCTCCCACTTTCACTCTGCCTCCTGAGCTCACTTAATGCTTAAAATGGGTACATAATGAGGCAAAAATAATTTTAGATAGATACATTGTCTCACTAATAAGGAAAATGTAATAACATTGGCAGTCCATGCTAATTTATTTTGTTTTAATGGTTGCACTTAATAAGCAATAATCAATATGACATCATTCATTTACTGTTCATTCTACAGAAAGTATGTGAATCCTTTTCAATGAATTCATAGAATCATAGCATCAATGAGGCTGGAAAGACCTCAGAGATAGAATAGAATAGAATAGAATAGATGATAGAATAGAAAGAATAGAATAGAAAGAAGAATAAACCAGGTTGAAAGAGACCTTCAAGATCATCGTGTCCAACCTATCATCCAACACCACCTAATCAACTAAACCATGCAACCAGCATGCAATCAAGTCTCCTCCTGAACACCTCCAATGACGGTACACTCCACCACCTCCCCGGGCAGCACATTCCAATGGGCAATCACTCTCTCTGTGTAGAACTTCTTCCCAACATCCAGCCTAAACCTCCTCTGGTGCAGCTTGAGACTGTGTCCTCTTGTTCTGGTGCTCGTTGCCTGGGAGAACTAAGGTATTGTAGAGAGCAAGAAGGTCACCCCTGAGTCTCCTCTTCTCCAGGCTAAGCAACTCCAGCTCCCTCAGCCTCAGTTCTGGGCCCCTCAGTTTAGGAAGGAGGTTTGTCTTGCTGGATTGTGTACAGAGAAGGGCAACAAAGTTGGTGAGGGTTTGGAACACAAGCCCTATGAGGAGAGGCTGAGGGAGCTGGGGTTGCTTAGCCTGGAGAGGAGGAGACTCAGGGTGTGACCTTCTTGCTCTCTACAACTACCTGAAGGGAGGTTGTAGCCAGGCAGAGGTTGGTCTCTTCTCCCAGGCAGCCAGTACCAGAACAAGAGGACACAGTCTCAGGCTGCACCAGGGAGGTTTAGACTGGATGTTAGGAAGAAGTTCTATACAGAGAGAGTGATTGCCCATTGGAATGGACTGCCCAGGGAGGTGGTGGAGTCACCTTCATTGGAGGTGTTCAGGAAGAGGCTTGATGGGGTGCTTGGTGCCATGGTTTAGTTGTTTAGGTGGGTTGGATTGTATTGTATTGTATTTGGGTGGGTTGGATTGGTTGATGGGTTGGACGTGATGATCTTGAAGGTCTCTTCCAACCTGGTGGTGTATTGTATTATTGTATTATCATCAAGTCCAACCTGTCACCCAACACTTCATGACTATTAAAACATGTTTTCAAGTGCCACATCCAATCCCTTTTTGAACACCTCCAGGGATGGTGACTCTATTTTCCCTCACTATTTCTACTACTCATATTCCATATATACATATAAATCATATGGGTATTGTGTATATATGTAATAAAGACAAGCATAACATATATTACAAAATAGAAAGAAATAGTAGATATAGATATATTAAATGTATTAGCAGAAGCAAACTGAAATGAAGCACTGAGAATATAGTATCAAATCACTCTGTAATTAAGAACACTGCTTCACTTACCTTATGCAGAAGTGCTCTGCAGCTTGAAGGAATAGCTAGCCATGTACCATGAAACTCTAAATCGACTAGGACTGCAGAAAATAACTACAGCTAGTTATATTCTTCTATTTGCCTTTCCGTTTTGACTCAGATACATACTGAAGCTATTTTAAGACAGAACTTTCCTTCCAAGATAATATCCCTGGTTTTATAATCAATAAAGAAATGTTAGAACTTTTGTTTTGTTTGTTTTTTTTTTTGGGGGGTGGTGGTGTTTATTGTTTGTTTGTTTTTCTACCAACCTCTTGCCATTGCTGAACATTAAGGCTTGCTATAGCTTTATAATCCTAGGCAACAGATCTCTTAAGATTTTGTTCTTTGCTCTTCAGTGTGCTTTTCCCCCAGCTATCCTGTTTCTGAGTCTCCTCGTGAGTTTTTTTTCCTCAGTGCTAAGGACTGCTTCTATTATTACTGACTATGTGGACCTGTATTAAAGTGTCAGCAAATGAAAAGAACTTCTTGAAAAGAAGAAATTAAATTCTAAGCCTCTTTTACTGGATGGAAATTACAGTAATAACAACCTCTAACCATCCCTAATTCTGTTATTTGTGGTATGTTTAATGGTTACAGAATAAAACCAAATTAGCAAAACCTACCAACCATGTGTTCATAAAAACAACTCTGGATTTCAGAACTGGAACAATCTAAATAGCTGACAGACCCATGTGGGTGTCAAACATGTCCATCAAATGCATTAAGAGCTGTAAAACCTGCTGTCAACATCCAGCAGGAATATTGTCATCCGTGAAAGTATGGTGAAGATTCAGAGCATAGGACTGATACTACTGCTAATTGATCTAAAATGTGCTTCAAATTCTTATCTACAAAGTGGTTTGAGTTATTGGAAAGTCTTATAATTATGAGGAAATAACTGTAATTTAATCAGACAGCAGTTCCTTTTCTACTCATAAATTTATCCATAATGGAGTAGCTTACCTGGTTTTTCTTTTGTTTCTTCCTGATCTGATAGCATATCACTGTTGCCCATTAGATTTATTACACATCTTTTTCCTCAGTGCTTCCCTTTATTTCTGTTCAACAGGAGCACACACATTATTTGTGTCTTTCTTTTAGGCTGGAGAATCACACAGTGGTGTTAAATAGCATCCAAAGGAAGACAAATAACAGAGTCACGGAATTAACCAGGTTGGAAAAGACCTTCAAGATCATCAAGTCCAACCTATCACCCATAAGATTCTTTTAGAACCTGCAAGTAGTTACAAAAGATGGAAATAACATGAACAGTTTCCAAATGATACCTCGGTGATGTTTTACAAACATTATCATGAGGCATGTTGTGGGGTTTTATCTTCAGTTTTGCATAGAGGAGATGCGAGAAGAATAGCAGACTTTGTAAAAAACATCCAGGTGTTTTTACTTTAAAATACAAAAGTACCTGAAATACAATCTTAGGGCACTTCAGGTTCATTAAAAATAGTACAACTAGTGATCGCTCTGTCCTGGCAATTCTTATATCTAGAAATTATCAAAAATGTTTCTGTTCTTTCTAGGTCCTTTTTTTTGGGTCCTATGGTGCTGAGCTTTTCCTGGAACTGAGCTTTTTCCCCTCACCCCCACCCCGAACAGAACTTCTGGCTGGAACCTTCATCTCCTTTCTTACTTCACTGTGATACTAATGATGCTGATGTCCTCATAGGGCTTGTCATTTTGCGATTGACATAACTATTCTTGCAGAGGCGGAAGATTTGCTGCTTGCCTCACTTGCAGCATGATCAGGAAAGCTTCAAATGGAACAGGTTGTTGGTTTTAGCAGATCATTACCTGCTAGCTACTCTACCCCTTCACCTATATGTACTCTACAGGCTGATTCGAACAAGAGGACACAGTCTCAGGCTGCACCAGGGGAGGTTTAGGCTGGAGGTTAGGAAGAAGTTCTACACAGAGAGAGTGATTGCCCATTGGGATGGGCTGCCTGGGGAGATGGTGGAGTCACCATCATTGGAGGTTTCAAGAGGAGACTTGATGGGGTGCTTGGTGCCATGGTCTAGTTGTTTAGGTGGGTTGGATTGGGTGATAGGTTGGATGTGATGATCTTGAAGGTCTCTTCCAACCTGGTCTATTCTATCCTATCCTATCCTATCCTATCCTATCCTATCCTATCCTATCCTATCCTATCCTATCCTATCCTATCCTCATGTCCCATGCTGCAAGAGTTCTCATACTGCTGGGCTAACTCTTGTGCTCCTACTGCACCCAGATCTGTCACATATATGGATTTAATTTTTTATTTTTAATTTGCTTATTTCCTTTTGTTCAGGTAGGACATAATTGTTTTCCTTAGATATATTTCCATATAGCAACCAGAGATCAAAAAGTGCTTGGCTTTTCTGGCTGAGGAAGAAAAGAATACTATACTTTCAGTAAATACTACTTTTAAAGTAATCTGTCTTCACAAATAAAAGAAGTATTTTTGCATGCCTGATAGCTCTAGGGAATATCATTCTCCATATGACCATGGAGTGTTAAAAATACCCATCAAGTGATTGTTCATTTTGATACATCCATATTCCACAGACTCACATGTCATAGTTGCATTATCTTTGCCACTCACCATAGCCATTAATTGGATGTAGTTCAGAAGTGCTGTTTGTTCAAATGAAAATCATCTATGCTTGTTTTGCTACCTAGGTGGTAAAACGTGGAAATAGGTCTGACAGTGGCTGTACTGCCTTTTTTTGGAGACTTACTGAGCAATTAAGTGACTCAGATTCATTAGTAAATGTTGATGCCAAAATCAGATACTCCTGCACAACAGATATGTCAGTTACTTCAGTTTTTACTACCTCCATCAGCATTTCTGCTCACCATCATTCCACAAGCTGTCATTCCTTAAGGCACAGTAAGCTCTCTTGCATGCTTGAATAGAGTATCATAAACCCTTGAGTGTCCACTGCCTCAAAGAACAGGTTTCACTTAAGGGAATACTTTCAGTGATGAGCACTTCAAATCTCCCCTGGGATCCATACTTATAAATAAATGTTGTATGTTTTACTGCAGGTTTTGCATTTCAAAAATGAACCAATGTTCTGCTTTCTTTGTATGATATTAAGCTTCAATGTAATGTATGTAGAGTACATTAAAATCATTTGATCCTACCACTATCCATTTGTGGTGGGTTGAAATTACCAAATTATCCCCCACCCCCAACATTTACTTTGCCAGACCATCTCAGGTGGAATCAAATGAAGCTGTATATACAGGCAAAACTACAATCTACAATGGAATGCAATGAATAGGTACTAAATATCCAGGATTTACAATAGTTACAGATATTTGCAATTAACAGATGGCACAAGACCCTCCTGGTCAAAGACCAGGGAAGCTACTTCCCTCCCTGCCTACGCAAACCCCCCTGGACAAAGGGAGAACAGAAAGGAGCAGAGGAGTGTTAATACCAAAACAATGCAGCCAAGGTCAAGCAGAAGGAAGTGAGTATCTCTCCAGAGTGAAGAAGTGAGAAGAGAAAAGAAAACTGTTTTGGTACCACCAAACTTATGGTAGATATCTCTCCAATGGGATTCTTTAGCATTATCTTTGTTTTCCTTTTTACACCCAATAGTGATTTGTGTACATTTTACTACTTTTCTGCTCAAGATCTGTGAAAAATTGTTAAGGCATAGCCTAAAGCTACCACACCATTAATGTTAAAATTTGCATTTTTTTAGGAATGGAAAAATGTTTATATTTAACAAGCAGTGACCTGTCAGAGGTTAAACATTTTTTTTGGTTAAAATCAGAAATACAAGCACTCCCCAAAGTAAATTATTTAAAAGAAATGGCAATTATTTCTTAACTATCTAAATTTGGGCTTTCCTTAAGAATCAAAATTAAACTTGCTTGGATCTATTTAAAGCTGAATTTCAGTTCTTGTTAAATGCTGATTAAGCTGAAAATATAATAGACATACAATAAACACATAAATGTTCAGTGAAAATTCTAACACAATGAAGGAAAGGATATAAATGCAGTCAGACAGTTGCAAGGAGCTGATAGCAGGATCAAGGCTTTCTGTGCTTCTCACTCTGTATCAGAATACAAAATACAGAATTAACCAGGTTGGAAAAGACCTTCGAGATCATCACGTCCAACCTATCACCCAGCACCATCTGATCAACTCACCCTGGCACCAAGTGCCTCTTCTGTCTCTTCCTGAACCACCTCCAGGGATGGTGACTCCACCACCTCCCTGGGCAGCACATTCCAATGGCCAATCTCTCTTGCTGGGAAGAACTTCTTCCTAACATCCAGCCTAATCTCCCCTGCACAGCTTGAGACTGTGTCCTCTTGTTCTGGTGCTGGAGATCTTTGTCCCAACATTTTCCCATGAAGATAGCTGCCTCGATTAGAGATGGGACTCATATTTCATAGTTTCATAGTTTCATAGTTCAGTTAGGGTTGGAAGGGACCACAAGGATCATCTAGTTCCAACCCCCCTGCCATGGGCAGGACACTCTACACTAGATCAGGCTGGCCAGAGCCTCATCCAGCCTGGGCTAAACACCTCCAGGGACGGGGCTCAACCACCTCCCTGGACAACCCATTCTCAGCCTGATGCGGGCCAGGTGTCCACTTTATTATGCAAAATCCTTCTTTATAAAAGCTAATATAACACAAAAGCAGTTTACTACTGACCAGGGACTCTGTTATAACAATCTGGTATGTGTGTGAAGTCTTACACTCTCAAGTCATAATAACCATTCATAATCAAGTATCTGCCCTCCTCCAACCACACTGCTGCACCGTGTTCCTGTAGTTCACAAGCCATCAAGGCCAACACTGTCTCCCCTTATCAGTCCAGCAGTGCTTGGAGCTCGGCTCTCCAAGATTTAACCCTTCAGATAGCCACTGAAGCAACTGAACAAGATCTCTTGTCCTGAGCTTAGCTCTGTGACTGCAGTAATTGACAACCGGACAAAACTGAATGCTAGTGCTGTTACTCCAGCTGGAGCTCGCAAACCCACTGTTTCCACATTCAAGAGTGTTGTAATGCAAGCCGAGGCTTGCTATGCAACTACATCCAAAGAGTATGGAATGGGCTGACAGTTTTGGGGTCCTTAGACAGAGAGAGACTCCCATAGATGAGTGACGCATGCACAGGTTAGAGACATCCAGCGTGCAACTAATTGCGGAGCAGTGTTGACATCAGTCGAATGTGCTATATAGCTGTGACAAATGAATGAGAACTTCAACTACGTATGAGATTGGAAAGGATACAAAAACTCCCCATGCTTAAGGCCTTCAGGATACATGAGATGTTGTTGCCTATGATGGTCACTATTTCTTGCTTTTACCCCTTTTCTCTATTTCTAACTTTTCTTCCTGCACATGCAAGTGAAATAAAATTCATGTGCTTTTTCTCAGTCCCTTCTCAGTTTCATTCAGGAAATCCCTAATAGAACATATCAAAGAATCACAGAATTTAGGGGTGTGGTGGGTTAACACCCTTTTCTGAGAACAAAAGAACAAGCAGGGGGGAGGGCTTGCAGGTACTTTTCATTCCCTGCAGGGCATCTTTCGCCTGGGAAGCTGAGTCTGTTCCACTCCCCCCCCTCCCTGCCCGGCTAGGGTATAAAAAGCAGGACACTGTAGCTGTTGGCCCTTCTTCTCTGGCTCCTGCCTCTGTTGGATGAGAGCTACTGCAGCTGCCCTCCTGCTCCTCTGCCACGTGGTCAGACCTGATCCTTCTCCCCCTGCTGCCTCCACGCTTCCTCAGAGAAAGGCTGGGTTTGTATTATTCTCTTGGTTTTTGTCCCCCTCCCATCCATCCTTGTTCCTTGTCCTTGTGAACCTTTTCCTGTTATTGTTATATATATATATATTGCTTAAAGACAACTCTTACCTCTCTACTTCCAAGCTGACTCCAATTATTGTTTGGTGGATTTGCTCCTTCCTTTTCTCCCCTCTCTGTTGGGAGGGAGGAGGAGGGGAGTGGGGGAGAGATTCTCAGCCTTGCCCCCACCTGAGCTCTTAACTCCCAGTTAAGGCTCAAACCACCACACTGTCTCAACTATTTCAGTTCTATTCCTGAGCACTATGTATTTTCATCCAATATTCTGTCACATACTTCCTTCTGCAGCAGACATCTGCACACACAAGGCTCAAACCACCACAAGGGGTTGAAAGGGTCCTCAAAAGATCATCTAGTCCAACCACCCTGCCAGAGCAGGATCAGGAATGCACCCAGGTGGGATTTGAGTATCTCCAGAGAGGGAGAGTCCCACAACCCCCCTGGGCAGCCTGTCCCAGTGCTCTGTCATCCTCACAGTGAAAAAAAAAATTCTCACGTTTCCATGGAACTTCCCATGCCTCAGCTTCCAGCCATTGCCCCTTGTTCTGTCATTTGTCATCACTGAGAAGGGCCTAACTCTATTCTCTTGATGCTCTTGGCACTCACCCTTTACATATTTATAACATGATTGAGGTCACCTCTGAGCCTTCTCCTCTCCAAGCTAAAGAGCCTCAGCTCCCTTAGACACTTCTCATAGGGAAGATGTTCCACTCCCTTAATCATTTTGTGGCTCTGCAATGGACTTTTTCAAGCAGTTCCCTGAGGTTCTTCTTGAACTGTAGAGCCCAGAACTGGACATATATTCCAGATGTGGCCACACCAGGGCAGAGTAGATGAAGAGAAGAACCTCTCTTGACCTACTGACCACACCCCTCCTAATACAACCCCAGAATGGCATTGGCCTTTGTAGTGAATGATGCTTATGGCCAGGATTGTGCCCCAAATATTTCTAGGACATACTTCTCTGTGTGTTAACCCTCCTTTGTTCCCCCTCCTTTCTGGAGGCGGCAGGGGGGATCCTGGCGCCACTGAGTCCAGGTAAACTGCCTGCCTGGGCGTGGTCTCACCCCTGTGGTAGGCAAGGGCCAGGCTCTATGTTTGTTTCCCTGTTCATTGCATAAGCTTACACCATATTTGGTAGCTGCAGTTCATTGGTTAACCTTTGTGTTAGCAACAGATGCTCATTGGACCAGTATTCACTGGGGCAAATGGTAAATAGAGCTTGTTGGTGATGAGCCCCCCCCACATTGTGTTCGAGCCTGTATCTGTGTGCGCACCAGTGCTGCTGTGGTTCACCTTGCCCGGATCTAAAGCCAGTGCTCCAAGAGGCTTCGTGGTACTTTGCCACCATCACCCAACTGCGTGCAGTGCTGTGGACAGTACCCCGTGGGATCAACTGCTGCATGATCCATCGCCGCAGGAGAAAACCTGGTAACCCGTGTGAACCAGCGTTGCTGAACTGCCACAGTGCCCCCCCTCCTCGAGCGGGGACCTCTGTATCCTGGGAGCAGCAGCAGCCAGGCGGCGCAGCCACGCGGTCGGCGCCATTTCCTGTGTCCTTGTTACGGCACATCCGTGCCACGTTCTGCGGACTATAAGCATTCTTAAGGGAAGTCTTCACGAAGTTCTCAGCTTGTGAGTAAGCCAAGCCTTTCTTCAGAGAGTTTCAGTTGGGGTAGCGTGCAAATTGCTGCGGGTGGAGGATCGCCGGTCACTGACCAACCCCCTCCCCCGCCGCTTTCCAGATCAGTTTCGATTCTAAGTTCTGTGAATCATTTGGTTTAAGTGCCTATACCTAAACATTCTGTAAAGATAGTTCCACTAACCGAATATCGATACCTGTTGAAGGGGGACTGTACGTACCCCGTTGCAGAGTTTGTATATATATATATATATATATATATATATATATATATAAACCTAACACCTAACATATATTTTCATTGTTATCTCTGCCGCTCATTTCTGAGGGCATATTCATAACAGCCTTCTTGGCCACAGGGGCACATTGCCATTGTTGCCTTCTTGGCTACACGAGCACATTCTCTTCCACAGAAGCAGATTGAGACAAAGTGTATTATGCCATAGGTATTAATTAGAATAGCAATTAAGAACTTTTCTTACAAAGTTATCTATACAGTAAAAGCATGCCAACAATTCATTTCAGAGGCAGAGCTGCATTTTTACCTTGAAATTACAGAAAGAACACAGTATGAAAACATGAGGAATCATAGAATCATAGAATCATCTATTCTATTCTATTCTATCTATTCTATTCTATTCTATTCTATTCTATTCTATTCTATTCTATTCATTTTCCCCTCTAAGACCTGATATGTGGGATTGTTATATTTTATTTTTATGGAGAGTTTTCCTTGATTCTCTATGTTACATTGCAATATTTACAGCTTTTCCACCACAAAATAAAGTAAGATCCTACAGATTGGAAATCAAAGCTGAAAAATAAACCCAAAAACTAAACCAAAGCCCAACTGTTTAGAATTGATATGAAAGTAGTACTTGGCTTTATTAAAAAAGAGGATCATCTGCACACACCTGCATGTGTGTGCTGGTAAACATCTAATTCATTTGCATAACTGTTTCCAAAATGTTCAGTTCACAGCTGCTAACACAATTTCAGCTATTGAGGACAAAGATCTGAAAAATACTTTTTCCTTCCAAGATGTAGAAAGATAATCTATGTACCTGTCAATCAATTTGGGGTCTGTGTCAGGCATTTCATAGACTGGAAGAGCAAAACTCCAAATGGGAGAAAACAAACAGTATCACAGTATCACAGTATCACTAAGGTTGGAAGAGACCTCAAAGATCATCGAGTCCAACCTGTCACCACAGACCTCATGACTAGACCATGGCACCAGGGGCCACATCCAGTTCCCTCTAGAACACCTCCAGGGACAGTGACTCCACCACCTCCCTGGGCAGCACATTCCAATGGCGAATGAGTCTCTCAGTGAAGAACTTCCTCCTCACCTTGAGCTTAAACTTCCCCTGGTGCAGCTTGAGACTGTGTCCCCTTGTTCTGGTGCTGGTTGCTAGAGAGAAGAGACCAACCTCTTCCTGGCTACAACCAGGAATTTCACAGACACAGACACAGACACAATTTCACAGACTGGAAGAGCAAAACTCCAAATGGGAGAAAACAAACCAAACCAAACCGAGAAATCCAAGTGAATTTAAGGCTAAAGCTTCTTTGTAATGATTTTAAATGAAGTTTAATCAAAGTGTGAAAACTAGGGAGAAAAATAAGATTGTCAGGGGTTGCTCCCTCCCTCCCCTTTTTCCTCCCCCTCCATTCTGCTCCTCTATCCCACTAGCAGGAAAGTAAAAGAAAAGTATAGCGGAGACCCTTAGTTAAGTTACACAAAATTATTAATATTCCTATTCCTATTCCCATTCCATTCCATTCCATTCCATTCCATTCCATTCCATTCCATTCCATTCCATTCCATTCCATCATTCTATCTTCATGCAGGCTGACCATTTCCTCCTGCAATTAGTCCTTTCCAGCTGCCCTGAAACCTGCAGCACCCCATACCTGCTCAAATTTGGAAGACACTGACATTGTCCCTTCCTGGATGCTTACCCTTACCTGTGAAGTCGATTCTGTTTATTTCCCATCTGCATTTTGAACTGCCTGTTTTGATAATGACTTCTTCCCACATAGCACAGTTTTGAATAATTTACTAAGCAGGTTTATGACAAGGGAGCAAAAAAGTTCTTTGGGCTGCATACATTATTTTCAAGCATTAAACACTTCAAACAACAATATTTTTGGTTTGGTTTTCTTGGGGTTTTGTGCTTTTGTGTTTTGGGGGTTTGTTTGTTTGTGGGGTTTGTTTGGGTTTTTTTTTGTGCATGTGTTTTGTTTTGTTTTGTTTGTTTTAAAGAAACCCAAGCTATTTCCTATTTGCTTCAGGATGATTGTCTTGCTACTTGTTAGCACTCTAAATTTACTACAGTAGCCTTCAAGAACTTGAAACATCCCTTGTGGCAAATGATAATTATCTCTGCATTGTTTACAACATATGATTAGACACCAAGAGATTTTTCAAAGGTAGCATAAAAAGTTACAATGAAGGTGATAATGATTCTTTGGGAGAGATATTCCTTTGTTCATATTATCATCCTCATAAATGTTTAAAGAATATAAATTAGGCTTCCAAGCCAATTAATTTGTTTCTCATCTCCAGTGATGTATTTTAATTATACTTTCATGCCTCTGAGCTTTAGAATGGAAAATAAAAAAAAAAGAGAGGAAAGAAAAGAAAAGAAAAAAAAACACCCACAAGAAATCCCAAACCACAAACCCTGCTGTATCCCAAAGATAATTGACAAATTCCAAAATGTGTGCCTTGGGCTTTTCCTATATCATCAGAAAGATGGGTACAGTGGATTAAGTCTTAAATAGTCATAATTTGGTGAGACAGGCAAAATTGTACTTCAGTTCATCCTAAAAGTTAGAAACCAATAAGTAATCCACTTTGTGCTGTAATACACTGTGGCAGTTTTAGGCTATGCCTTTAAAAGGTTAATTAATTTGTGATTTAGAATATGTGCTGAATAATGCAAATCAATTTTCCCTTTCTCAAATCCACATACTCCTCACTGTCCAAACCTCTGTCTGATTTTGATCTTGGAATATGCACTGGTTAGGCCACACCTTGAGTCCTGTGTCTGGTTCTGGGCCCCTCAGTTTAAGAAGGACATTGAGACACTTGAACATGTCCAGAGAAGGGCAACAAGGCTGGGGAGAGGCCTTGAGCACAAGCCCTATGAGGAGAGGCTGAGGGAGCTGGGGTTGCTTAGCCTGGAGAAGAGGAGGCTCAGGGGAGACCTCATTGCTCTCTACAACTACCTGAAGGGTGGTTGTGGCCAGGAGGGAGTTGGTCTCTTCTCCCAGGCAACCAGCACCAGAACAAGGGGACACAGTCCCAAGCTGTGCCAAGGGAAATTTAGGCTGGGGGTGAGAAGAAAGTTCTTCACTGAGAGAGTTGTTAGCCATTGGAATGGTCTGCCCAGGGAGGTGGTGGAGTCCCTGTCCCTGGAGGTGTTCAAGAGGGGATTGGACGTGGCACTTGGTGCCATCGTTTAGTCATGAAGTCTGTGGTGACAGGTTGGACTCGATGATCTTTGAGATCTCTTCCAACCTTGGCGATTCTGTGATTTAAGACATACAACTACAGAGTGTTTTAGAGTTTCTGAACCTTGAAATGCAAAAGGTAAACTCTAAAGTTAGCTATTATTAATTATTTTTTCTGATTATGCAAAATGGACAGTAATAATAGCTCTTTCTAACAGTATTGGTCTAAGGTGAAGGAAGGAAGGAAGAAAGGAATTTGGAAGGAAAGAGGGAATTTGGAAAGAATGAAGGAATTCAGAAGGATCAGAGTACACCTAAGTGATTATAAAAACATCTATTAAGGAGTACTGCTGTAGATCGACTCTGTAAATCTCCACCTGGTGCTCACATATTTTCTGTCTGTGGTGGGTTAACACCCTTTTCTGAGAACAAAAGAACAAAGCAGGGGGGAGGGCTTGCAGGTACTTTTCACTCCCTGCAGGGCATTTTTCCCCTGGAAGCTGAGTCTGTTCCACTCCCCCTCCCTGCCCAGCTAGGGTATAAAAAGCAGGACATTGTAGCTGTTGGCCCCTGCTTCTCTGGCTCCTGCCTCTGCTGGATGAGAGCTGCTGCAGCTGCCCTCCTGCTCCTCTGCCACGTGGTCAGACCTGATCCTTCTCCCTGCTGCCTCCAGGCTTCCTCAGAGAAAGGCTGGATTTGTATTATTCTCTTGTTTTTGTCCCCCTCCCATCCATCCTTGTCCTTGTGAACCTTTTCCTGTTATTGCTATATATATATATATTGCTTAAAGACAACTCTTTACCTCTCTACTTCCAAGCCAACTCCAAATTATTGTTTGGTGGATTTGCTCCTCCCTTTTCTCCCCTCTCTGTTGGGAGGGAGGAGGGGGGGAGTGGGGGAGAGATTCTCAGCCTTGCCCCCACCTGAGCTCTTAACTCCCAGTTAAGGCTCAAACCACCACACTGTCTCAACTATTTCATTTCTATTCCTGAGCACTATGTATTTTCATCCAATGTTCTGTTACATACTTCCTTCTGCAGCAGACATCTGCACACACAATTGCACATTTCAGAACCTGAAGAACATCTGATGATGCTGTAGAAAGAATCTTTGAGGGAAATACCTTATTTGGTTTAGATTTTCTGTGTTTGAGAGGATTTTTGTTTGTCTGTTTCCCCTTGACAGGTTCTGTGGAGGGGAATTTTGGAAGGGAAATATTTAGCCAAGGCTAATGCCTCTCCAAGATATGAATGATGTTATAAATAGCCAACAGAAGTGTCCACCACTCATAATTGACTTTGGGGAAAACCATAAGAAATGCTTACCACAGAGTGTTCAGTCTACTTCACCTAAATATACAAATACAAAACAAGCTTTTAAAAATCAAGACTGAAATGGTAGTGTAGTAGAGGACAATACCTTGGTAAACCATTGAGTTATTTTGCTAAACCATCAGTCTTCATCAACACAGAAGTCACATTCAAATAATAAATTTATTAGAAGAGGAAACATTTGCATTTAGGCTTTGATTTTCCCCAGGGCTCTCAGTCCCTCCTCACAGGGCAGTACTCCAGTCCCTTATCATCCTGGTAGCTCTCCGTTGGATTCTCTCCAGCAGATACCTGTCCCTCTTGAACTGGGAGCCCAGAACTGGATGCAATACTCCAGGTGAGGCCTCACCAGGGCAGAGTAGAGAGGAAGGAGAACCTCCCTGGCTCTGCTGGACACACTCCTACTTCACCCCAGGATCCCATTGGCCTTAGCATTAGAAGTTGGAGTTAGAAATCCATCTGCGGCCAAGGGTTATGATCTGGTGGCAATTACAGAGCTGTGCTGGGACAACTCCCATGGCTGGAGTGTGGCCATGGATGGCTATGTCCTACTTAGGAGACACAGGTCAACAAAGACAGGTGGTGGAGCTGCTCTTTGTGTGAGGGAGCAACTGGAATGTATTGAGCTCTGTTCAGGGGCGGCTGAGGGGTGAGGTGAGAGTTTGTGGGTGCGGATTAAGGGGCAGGCTGCCATGGGTGACACTGGTGTGTGTGTTTATTACAGACCACCTGATCAGGTTGATGCAGTTGATGCATCTTCTACAGGCAGCTGGCAGCAGCCTCACAGTCACAGGCCCTGGCTCTCATGGGGGATTTTCACCTCTCAGACGTTTGCTGGAAGGCCTCCTCAGCCAGCCACAGTCCATAACATCAATGATAGCTTCCTGATGAGCCAGCTAGGAGAGGAGCACTGCTGGATCTGATACTCACCCACAAGGAGGGGTCTGGTTGAAGAGGTGAAGGGTGAGGTCAGCCTTGGCTGCAGTGATCATGAGGTGGTGGAGTTCGATCTTGTGTGGTAGGAAGAAAGTATCAAGCAGGATCACAGCCTTGGATTTCAGCAGGGCCAACTTTGGCCTTTTCAAGCAATTGCTAGGGGAAATCTCCTGGGACAGAGTGCTAGAAGGCAAAGGGGCCCATGATAGTTGGCTAATATTCAAGGACCTCTTCTTCCAAGCTCAAGATCAGAGCATTCCAACAAGTGGAAAGGGAGCCAGGAAACCTGCATGGTTGAGTGGGGAACTACCGGCAAGCTCAAGTGGAAGAGGAGGGTCTACAGATCATGGAAGGAGGGGCTGGCCACTTGGCAGGAGTATAAGATGGTTGTCAGAGGATGTAGGGAGGCTCCTAGAAGGCTGATGCCTCCTTGGAATTCAACCTTGCAAGGGAGGTCGAGGACAACAGAAAGGTCTTCTTCAAATACATTGCAGGAAGAAGTAACACCAGAGGCAATGCAGGTCCAGTGCTGAATGAGGTGGGTGCCTTGGTGATGGAGGACACAAAGAAGGTGGAGTTACTAAATGCCTTCTTTGTCTCCATCTATACTGCTGGAGACTGTGCTCAGGAGCCCCAGACCCCTGAGGCACCAGAGGAAGGCATGACAAAGGAGTTTTCCTTAGTTCATAAGAACTGGGTTAGGGAACAGTTAAGTAAACTGAACATCCATAAATCCGTGGGTCCTCATGAGATGCACCTGCAGGTGCTGAGGGAGCTGGCAGAGGCCATTGCCAGACCACTCTCCATCATCTTTGTTAAGTCATGGTGGACAAGAGAGGTGCCTGGGGACTGCAGGAAGGCAAACATCACTCCAGTCTTCAAAAAGGGTAAGAAGGAGGACCTAGGTAGCTATAGACCTGTCAGCCTCACCTCCATCACCTGGAAAGGTGATGGAGCAGCTTACCCTCGGTGCTGTCCTTAGGCACATCAAGGACAGGAGGGTCATTAGGAGCTGTCAGCATGGTTTCACCAAGGGGAAGTCATGTCTGACCAACCTGATAGCCTTTTGGGAGGACATAGCCAGGTGGATAGATGATGGCAGAGAAGGGGATGTGGTCTATCTTGATTTCAGTAAAGCATTTGACACTGTCTGCCACAACATCCTTGCAGCTAAGCTGAGGCAGTGTGGTCTGGATGATCAGGTAGTGAGGTGGATGGGAACTGGTTAATGGAAAAAAGAGAGCTGAGGTCAATGGAACAGAGTCTAGTTGGAGGCCTGTGTCTAGTGGAGTCTGTCAGGGGTCAGTACTGGGACCAGTTTTACTTAACACATTCATCCAGGGCATGGGTGGCACAGAGAGCACTGTTGGCAGGTTTGCTGATGACACCAAACTGGGAGGAATGTCTGACACACCAGAGGGTTGTGCTGCCATTCAGCCAGACTTGGACAGGCTGAGAGCCGGGCAGGGAGAAATTTACTGAAGTTCAACAAGGGCAAGGGGAGAGTCTTGCACCTGGGAACAAACAACTCCATGGGCCAGTATAGGCTGGGGACTGAGCTGCTGGAGAGCAGTGAAGGGGCCTGGGGATGGGAGGTTGACCATGAGCCAGCAATGTGCTCTTGTGGCCAAGAAGGCAAATGCCATTCTGGGCTTGTATTAGAAGGGCTGTGGTCAGCAGGTCAAGAGAGGTTCTCCTCCTGCTCTGTGTGGGGGAAGATTTGTTCGAATTAGAGAAAGCTTTGTTTAGTCTGTAACTCAGAGAAGAATGTAGACACTTTGTAACGAAAGGAGAGAAGCTGGATGGAATTTGGTTGGATGGGTTAAAATGTGGACTTGTTACTTTAACCTATTGTGTGCCTCAATTACACGTATGCTAGCAGAAAATAGTCAATTCAGATGTGACACGCTTGCTTTCAGAAAAACCGATATGGCCCTGCTGTGTAACGTAATAAACATCTTTGCTTGCTTACATCTGATCCTGAAAGCATGGCTCCAAGGTGAACCTGAACATCTACTCTTTTACACCTCGGCTCTGCCCTGCTGAGGCTGCATGTGGAGTATTGTTTCCAGTTCTGGGCCCCTCAGTTCAGGAAAGACCCCAGGGAGCTGCTTGAAAGAGTCCATCACAGAGCCATGAAGATGATTAAGGGAGTGGAACATAGTCCTTACAAGGACAGACTGAGGGAGCTGAGGCTCTGGAGCTTGGAGAGGAGGAGCCTGACAGGTGACCTCATTAATATTTATAAATATGTGCAGGGTGAGTGCCCAGAGGCTGGAGCCAGGCTCCGCTGGGTGATGCCCAATGTCAGCACAAAGGCCAATGGTAGAAGCTGAGGCATAGGAAGTTCCATGGAAACAGGAGAAAAATCTTTTCACTGTGAGGGTGACAGAACCCTGGAACAGGCTGCCCAGGAGGGCTGTGGAGTCTCCCTCTCTGGAGATATTCAAGACCCACCTGGATAACTTCCTGTGTGACCTGGTATAGGTGATCCTGCTCTGGCAGGGGGGTTGGACTGGATGAGCTTTTGAGGTCCCTTTCAGCTCCTAACATTCTGTGATTCTGTGATTTCTTTAGCCCTGAGTGTTCTGGAAGAAAATAAGAAATAAATATTGTGCAAAATATTCATAATAAGATATTTGATTTCTACTCTTTTTGGTTTGGATAAGGATAGTCACAGCTAGTTTTCAGTCTACAGGTGAGGGTGACAGAAATAGCTAGAGTTTTGGACAAATGGCTTCTTCTAATTTGTAGAACATTTTTCCATTCCTGCTAAATGTGTTCTATCTTTCTTTCAGTTTGTCTATGGCAGTGTCCAGTATTATTAGGCCCTTCTAAACTCATTTGACTGAAGAAATGTTTTACCAGCATCTTTCTTCTAGATAACTTCCTACAGGCATGTTGAGGTTTCAGTCATCTGTAGTAGATGACAGCTTCTGCATTATGTTCGTTTCTCCTTGACTGAAAACTAGTAGAGCCTTGGATTGCAGAGGACTTGGTAAGTGGAATCCTGTCAGAAGGAATATTCTGTCTGGCAGCAGATTTTGAATTCCAGTAGGAGCTGGGAGACTTCAATTTTCTGGCATCCTCAAGCACACCAACAGAAAATGAAATTCTTTTTTCCCCACTACAACTCCTAAGTGTTGCATACCACCCTGGTTTATGAAGGAGCACAGGAGTATACATTAGTTGATGTTTTAACCATTCTAGAGCTGGTTTTGTGGAACTTGGTTTCTACATCATTATTCCCACTTAGCAATGCTTACACAGCACTGTTTAAAGAAACTAGCAAAATAGCATGGCCCAGACACATGAGTGGAATGCATCTCCAAGCTGTTCAGTATATCCTCCACAGCTTTTGTTTCACATCTTTTAACCTTTGGGTGCAATTAGGTGCTAGATATTTAAGGATAAAAGAATTCTCAGGCTGGTCCACAAGCTTACTATTGCAGGACTGCACTACAAAGGAGTGTGCCTTGCCCTGAGTAATGAGTGCAGTCATGTAATGTTGCTTCACATATCAAAAAGGAAGGGGACAAATGGCAGTAAAATCCTCCTGGGTTTTTTTCTTTTTTTCTTTTCAATTTTTCCTCTTTTCCCTCAAATGTTGAAATTGTTATTCCTTGAGGAGTGGTAATGTTTGGATGCTGTAAGGAGGGAGTATGCATTATATTTTATTTACAGCATGATTTACAAAAGCCATCAATTTTGGGTACAAAATCTATATCAGATTTCCAAGTATAAACCCTCTGAGCCTGGCTGCAATCCTCAAATAAGACATTCTTTTTTACTGTCACACTCTTCAAAGTACCTGCAGAAACTGCAGATACAATTAGTGCTTTTGAGTAGTCCAGTAGCTACGTGAGCAAAACACACTCACATTCAGCTGCACTCTCATTTCATGGAATCATAGAATTGTCAGGGTTGGAAGGGACCTCAAGGATCATCCAGTTCAACCTCCCCTGCCATGGGCAGGGACACTTCACACTAGAGCAGGTTTCCACCACCTGCCTGGGCAACCTGTGCCAGTCTCTCACCACCCTCATGGGGAAGAACTTCTTCCTAACATCCAATCTGAATCTACCCATTTCTAGTTTTGTTGCATTCCCCCCAATCCTATCACTCCATGACATTCTAAAAAGTCTCTCCCAACTTTCTTGTAGCCCCCCTCAGATACTGGAAGGCCATGGAGCTTCTCTTCTCCAGACTGAACAGCCCCAACTCCCTCAGCCTGTCCTCATAGCAGAGCAGCTCCAGCCCTCTGATCATCCTTGTGGCCTTCTCTGGACACCTTCCAGCACCTCCAGATCCTTCCTGTAATAGGGGCTCCAGAACTGGTCACAGTACTCCAGGTGGGGTCTCACCAGAATGGAGTAGAGGGGAGAATCACCTCCCTCAACCTGCTGGCTCTGCTTCTCTTGATGCAGCAGTCTGGGGAAACCTCACAGGACTACTGTTTATCACTATCTCATGCACCAATAACAATTATAACTTAGAGTTCATCAGATTTCATTCAAATACACAGCTTCTGTCTTCCTTCTCCTGGCAGTGATTTCAAAAAAGACCAGGTCTGCTGGAAAGGTGTTCTTTAAGATTCAGAGGTGATGGCTTCAAGGTTGTAAAAGGCCATGGGTTCCAAGTACAGATCTGTATTTTTGCAGGGTACTCATAAAATTAGATTAATTATTTACGCGTGGATGAACAACTCTTCCTGCATAATTTCTACAGACATGATGTGTCCCAGTTACATGTCAACACTGCTGTCTGTAGCAGTTTCTGAGAGATCCTTTTCTTGTTTAAAATGCTAATCTGGAAGCTCACTCTGGGCTTTAACAACTAAACTGGATTCTTTTCATCTGACACCTTGGCAGTAGTAGCAAACCTTTCTGGGCACTTCATACCCTGACCTGCCGTGATGCAATCTGACCTCCAAGCACACGTGTCATTCCAATCTTGATCTGAAGATGATGAGGTTTCACAGGCATAGCTGAAAGCCAGATCTGCCCTCCAGATTTACCCTTTCTGCTGCTGAAGATGTGGGAAATGTATAAAAAGGAAAAAAAAGGGAATTAGTTGGATTGGCCAGAGCCAGAACATTTTCCAGGTGGGCTTTCAGGAAGCTCTTTCAGGCACAATGGCTATAAAAAAACCAAAGTGCCATTATACAGGAGGCTTTTCATTTGCTTTAAGCACTCTGCCTGCAAGCCTAGTGGCTGATCTGTGCTTTGTGAACAACACGTTGCTGTGCTCTCACCTTATGTTTCTCTATGGTCACAGACAGGGCTAGGGAAAAGAGTCTGGGTAATAGCTAACCATGTGAAACTGGGTGGAATAATGATTTCCTGTTGCAGGCAGGGATACATTTTCTGCTAAGTAGACATCAAGGATAATGCTGACCAGCTGGGGAGAGATGTTTCTTCATCTGTGGCTCTGGCTTTTCACACATCTGCAGAAATTTTTACTCTGAAGCTTTCACAATTATTTTGCTGATCAACTTGATCATGTCCCTTAAGTTTCTGATATACTTTTCTTGAAAGGTTAATAACAAATCCTGGCAGGAAGTTCAGACAACACCTGAAGGATTTTTCTACAAAAAGCTGCCTCCAGTGACAATCTCCTATAGAATAATAAAATTGTTTGGGTTGGAAGGGACCTCCACAGGTCTAGCCCAAGCACTCTGCAGTGAGCAGGGGCAGCCTCAAATAGATCAGGTTACCCAAAGCCATGTTGAGCCTGACCTTGAATAGCACTAAGGATGGGTGCTCAACTACCTCCCTTGGCAAACTTTTCCAGTGTTCCACTACCATCATGGTAAAAAACTTCCCCCCATGTCCAACATAGATCTACTCTTCTATAATTTAAAATCATTGCTCCTTTTCCTAATGACATCTGAGTTGCTGGAAGGTGTCCAGAGAAGGGCAACAAAGCTGGGGAGGGCTCTAGAGCACAGCCCTATGAGGAGAGGCTGAGGGAGCTGGGTTGCTTAGCCTGGAGAAGAGGAGGCTCAGGGGAGACCTTCTTGCTCTCTACAACTCCCTGCAGGAGGGGCTTGGTCTCTTCTCCCAGGCAACCAGCACCAGAACAAGAGGACACAGTCTCAAGCTGTGCCAGGGGAGGTTTAGGCTGGATGTTAGGAAGAAGTTCTTCATAGAAGAGAGCTTGGCCTTTGGAATGTGCTGCCCAGGGAGGTGGTGGGGTCAATATCCCTGGAGGTGTTTAAGGAGAGCCTGGATGAAGCGCTTGTTGCCATGGTTTAGTTGATTGGATGGTGTTGGGTGATAGGTTGGACTCGATGATCTCGAAGGTCTTTTGCAACCTGGTTTATTCTATTCTATTCTATTCTGTTCTGTTCTGTTCTATTCTATGATGGTCTAGTGTGCTTCTTGAATTCTACCTATTCCTTATTACACTCTCTTCAGGGTCACACAAGGGCACTGAGGCTGCCACAGGGAGGGAGAGAAGTACATGGGAGGAGGATGCAAGAGGCTCCCTGCCTTCTAAGCAGTAAACTTTTCAAAAGTGGAATCAAAAAAAAGGTGTCCCTATAAAAAATTGGATTCAGTCAAATGGTGGGTCTTGAAATTAATAAGTTGGGAAATGCTGACTTGCTTATTAAAATAAACTACCTTGCTTGCTCTATTATTAAGCTCTGATTGTTCTGAGGGAGAGCACAGTGACAGTGGGCTTGATTTTGCATGAAACAATGTACCTCAGTGCTGTGTGGTGATGAATTGTTTTAAAATATCTTTTAAATATTTAAAATATTTTTAGTTTCTGAGCAAAAATGGATATATGAAGGAAGTGCATATTGAGTGGGTCTAGTTCTGGGCTCCCCAGTTCAAGAGGGACAGGGATCTACTTGAGAGAGTCCAATGGAGGGCTACAAGGTTCATTAAGGGACTGGAACACTGCCTGATGAGGAAAGGCTGAGAGCCCTGGGGCTGTTTAGTCTGGAGAAGACTGAGAGGGGATTTAATAAGTATTTATAAATATCTGAAGGCTGGGGGCTCAAGAAGGAAGAGACAGGCTCTGCTCTGTTGCACCCTGGGATAGGACAAGGGGCAACGGATATAAACTACAGCATAGAAAGTTCCACCTTAACATGAGGAAAAAATTCTTTGCTATAAGAGTGACTGGCACAGGCTGCCCAGAGAGTTTGTGGAGTCTCTTCCTCTGGAGACTTTCAAGACCCACCTGGATGTGTTCCTGTGCAATCTGCACTAGATTTTATGGTCCTGATCTGGCAGGGGGTTGAACTCAATGATCTCCAGAGGTACCTTCCACCGCTAACATCCTGTGATCTACCTTGACTTCAGCAAGGTTTTTGATGCTGTCTCTCATAACATTCTCATAGATAAACTCAAAAAAAGTGAGGTAGATGACTGGATCATGAGGTGGATTAGTAACTGACTCGACAATGGAGTTCAGGGACTTGTGATCAGTGGCACAGAGTCTATGTGGAAGCTTGTGGCCAGTGGTGTTACCCAGGGATTTGTGCTGGATACAGTTTTATTCAATATGCTCATCAATGACCTGCATAAGGTGATTGAGCAAGTTCTCAGCAAGTTCTCTGAAGATACAAAACTGGCACCTTTGAAAGTTGTGATGCCATTCAATGAGATTTTGTCAGGCTGGAGAGCTGGGCAAAGGCAAACCTCATGAAGTTCAATAAGAACAAGTGCAGAGTCCTGCATCTGGGGAGGCACAACACCAGTACCAGCACAGACTACCGTGCCTCCTGCTGGACAGCAGCCCAGTGGGGAAAGACCTTGGTGTCCTAGGGGACAGCAAGTTATTTGTGAGACGACAGCGTGCCCTTGTGGCCAAGAAGGCCAAGAGCATCTCGGGGTGCGTCAAGAGAAGTGTGTCCAGCAGGTCACACTGACTCACCTGAGGCCATGTCAGGAATGTTGTGCCCAGTTCTGAGCCCTTAAGTTCAAGAAGGACAGGAAACTACATGAGAAAGACCAGGTCAGAGCAACAAAGGTGATCAAAGGAGTGGAACATCTCTCTCATGAGGTAAGGCTGAGGGAGCTGGGGCTGGGGCTGTTTAGCCTTAAGAGAAGGCTGAGAAAGGATCTTATTAATGTCTATAAATAACTGGGGGTGGGGTGCCAGTCTCTTTCTGGTGGTGCACAGTGATAGGACAAGGAACAATGAGTGAAAGCTAGAACGCAGGAGGTTCCACCAAAACATGAAAGATTTCTTTACAGTGAAGGTGAGGGAGCACTGGAGCAGGCTGCCCAGAGAGATTGCAGAGTCTCCTCTGAGGACTTTCAAACCCACCTGGATGTGTTCCTGTGTGGCCTGCCCCAGGTGACCCTACTTTGGCAGAGGGGTTGGACTTGATGATCTCCTGAGGTCCCTTCCAACCCCTAACATTCTGTGATTCTGTGATTTTTTACACTTCTTTGGAAGGCCCAATAAAGAAAGAAGTGATGAGATGCTACAACTGTGAAGAAGCAATAACTATCTGTATAAAACTGATGTAATGAGAGCGCTAATTGTGGTCACTGTTGGTTACTATTCATGTTAATGACTGACAGTCAAGATTACCTAAGCAGCTATTAGGATTTTCTGGTGAATATATATGACACTGAAATAATGTTATTTACCGGGAGTTGGATGGGTTTCAAGTGCCACTGATGAAATCAAATGGCAGGGACACCACAATTACCTTGTCTTCAAGTAGTATTGATGCTACAGTAGTTCCTAAAATAGACACCATTATGTTCATTAGATAATTCACATCTGGATAACACAAACAGCAACTGCCATGGGAAGGGAAGGGGAAGAATGTAATTTTAATCTTTTCAGGGTTTTCTTGATTGGCTATCTCAGACTTCATGAGCATTTATTTAATTTGCATTACCATTTAGCAGTCAAACACCCCAATGATGACAAATTACCCTAGAGGCAGCATAGAAATTAATGGTTACTCTCTGAAAGATCTTCTTTCTGACAAGGACTTAAATATTGAAATTCCAATTTATTTATTATTCAGGAAGACACTAGAATTGTGCCTTTCCCTAGGTTCCCATTTTCCCTTCTGTAGCTTTGTGTGAGATTATAAGAGCTCAGACTCTCATTCCCTAACAGGTTCACCCTCACAGCAGCACATTTGCAGTAATCAATGCAAATGCAGTGACTGGTTCTTTTTAGTTAGTCTCTTCAAACTGAAATGAAGGCTGTTATGGGGATGACAGATGGCAATGTGTTTTTTGGGGGAAATGGAGTTGACGCTGTACATCTCTGTGCTTGCTCTATTATTAAGCTCTGATTTGTTCTGAGGGAGAGCACAAAAGGTAGGCAGCATATCAGGAGACTATCCTGAGAAAAAGGAGTTTTGGAAATACTGCAGGTACTTGTGGCTTGCTTGAGCAATTGTCGCTACAAAGATTAATATATTGCAGGCAGAAACAGGACAAGGAAACACAACCTTAGCAAAATTCTGGCAGTTACCTGTATGTGCAGCCATTTGCACATGTTGTAGGAGAATATTGTGAAGATTGTTGACAGTGCTGTTAGTGGCTTATAACATGAATGGTGTGTCATGTGCTGAGCAAGGGCTGTGCAGCCATATGAGTCTCTAAAGACAATTAAATGCAGTATTCAATTGTTCTGACATTAACTTGCAATGCCAGTCACACATCACCTTGGTACACTGAGTTGTCAAGCATGACTTACTAGCATTTCTTAAAATGAAATTAAAGCCAAGTAAGAATATGGAAGAAGGTTGGAAAGATATGGCTGAACTTCAAAAATGTGAATTGTGGAGGGGTTTGGGTGAGCACTGGGAAGGTGCAGCCTGGTTTTGCCTGAGCTTTTCATTGCTTCTGGACATTCATATTAAGATAGAGGATTCCAGAATCCAAAACACAAGTCTGCAGTGAGGTTGGATTTTGCTGCTTCCCCTGCATTATACTTATTGCTTGAACTTAGGTGTCTAAATATAGTAATGTGTATAAGAATAATAATACATATAAAAGTATCAAAAGTGAAAGAACAGCCAGGGCCCAGTTGGTAACTGCTTTTGATATTGGTGATATGGGTAAGATATTAACTTTCTTTGCTGAGATAATATTTTTGTCATGAAGATTCTCCTGAAGACTAATTTACTTACCCTGAGGTTGTGTCATCCTGCTTCAAGATTGTTGAAAACTTTGATACAAACATCTGCATCTATTTTTACATATGTTTAAAAAAAAAAGCACATATAAAATGCTATCTCTAACCTATGGCTGAAAAGGCATTTCCAACTTCTCCTAGTGTGCTGGGTTCTTACTCTATTTCTTTATGTATTTTCAACATAAGGATATTCTATGAGGAGAGAAAGAGGATTTAATATGAGCACTGTCACAATATACTCAATGTATCCCTGACTAAACTGTGTTGTGAAATTCAGAGGAGACAAAACAGCAAAAATGTCTATGCCAGGTGTCATCAGAGTCTTTTGGAGTGGTTTAGAGGGTCTGTTATTGATTTTCAGGCATGATCTGGATGAGGGGATTGAGTCCATCATCAGTAAATTTGCAGATGACACCAAGCTGGGGGCAGGAGTTGATATGTTAGAGGGTAGGAGAGCTCTGCAGAGGGACCTTGACAGGTTGGACAGATGGGCAGAGTCCAGGGGCATGAGATTGAACACATCCAAGTGCCAGGTTCTACACATTGCCGCAATGACCCCATGTAGTGCTACAGGCTGGGGTCAGAGTGGCTGGAGAGAAGTCAGGCAGAGAGGGACCTGGGTACTGGTTGATAGTAGGCTGAACATGAGCCTGCAGTGTGCCCATGTGTCCAAGAAAGCAAATGGAATCCTGGCCTGCATCAGGAACAGTGTGGCCAGCAGGAGCAGAGAGGTAATTCTGCCCCATCCTCAGCACTGATTAAGCTGCACCTTGAGTCCTGTGTCCAGTTCTGGGCCCCTCAGGTTAGGAAGGAGGTTGACTTGCTGGAATGTGTCCAGAGAAGGGCAACAAAGTTGGTGAGGGGTTTGGAACACAAGCTCTATGAGGAGAGGCTGAGGGAGCTGGGGTTGCTTAGCCTGCAGAAAAGGAGACTCAGGGGAGACCTTGCTTTCTACAACTCCCTGAAGGGAGGTTGTATACTGGTGGGGGTTGGTCTCTTCTCCCAGGCATCCAGCACCAGAACAAGAGGACACAGTCTCAACTTGTGCCAGGGGAGGTTTAGGCTGGATGTTAGGAAGAAATTCTTCCCAGAAAGAGAGATTGGCCATTAGAATGTGCTGCCCAGGGAGGTGGGGTCTATATCCCTGGAGGTGTTTAAGAAGACCCTGGATGAGGCACTTAGTGCCATGGTCTAGTTGATTAGTAAGGGTTAGGTGATCAGATGGACTTGAGCTTGGACGTCTCTTCCAGCCTGATTCTGGGATTCTTGAACTCTATTAGAATAAAAGAAATGAGGGAGAGTGGCTGTAGGGGGATGTTAATGTATTGGGTAAGACTGAAGGAAAATACTGCTATTCTTAACCACGGCCTGTTACTCTAAATGTGATAAATTATATATGTCTGATCAGATAATGGCTGAAAAAGATCTTTTATTGATTCCTCACTTGACTGTGAAATCTGCTCTGGATTACCAGCATATATAAACTAAGTATATTTAAATAGTACATCTCAGAGATAAGTATGCTTTGTAATTAAAAACTCCTTCAAACTCACTGTGCATGTCCCTACTTCAGAACCATCTGGTGAGAGTATTTTACTGAAAGACTATATTTATCTCCTTTCTTGTTTTTTTTTTTGATGCTTCTTTAAAACAAACCAATAAAACCTCAAACCCCAAACCCCACCCTACCCAAACCAACAAAAAACCAAAAAACAAACCAAGAAAAACCACTACAACAGTAAATTAACTAATGTAGCGTTTCAACAACAGTGCATGTTGATTTATTTTTTACTTGTCCTTCATTAAAGATTATTACAGTGTTTGCTAAATATTCTCTTTTCCATGCTGTCAAATGCCGGGTTCTGCACATTGGCCACAGCAACACCAGGCAGTGCTACAGGCTGGGGTCAGAGTGGCTGAGAGCAGCCAGGCAGACAGGGAACTGGGGGTACTGGTTGATGGTAGGCTGAACATGAGCCTGCAGTGTGCCCAGGCAGCCAAGAGGGCCAATGGCATCCTGGCCTGCATCAGGAAGAGTGTGGCCAGCAGGAGCAGGGAGGTCATTCTGCCCCTGTACACTGCACTGGTTAGGCCACACCTTGAGTCCTGTGTCCAGCTCTGGGCCCTCAGTTTAGGAAGGATGTTGACTTGCTGGAACGTGTCCAGAGAAGGGCAACAATGTTGGTGAGGGGTTTGAAACACAAGCCCTATGAGGAGAGGCTGAGGGAGCTGGGTTGCTTAGCCTGAAGAAGAGGAGACTGAGGGGTGACCTTCTTGCTCTCTACAACTACCTGAAGGGAGGTTGTGGACAGGTGGAGGTTGGTCTCTTCTCCCAGGCAGCCAGCACCTGAACAAGAGGACACAGTCTCAGGTTGCACCAGGGGAGGTTTAGGCTGGAGGTTAGGAAGAAGTTCTACACAGAGAGAGTGATTGCCCTTTGGAATGTGCTGCCCGAGGAGGTGGTGGAGTCACCTTCATTGGAGGTGTTCAGGAGGAGACTTGATGGGGTGCTTGGTGCCATAGTTTAGTTGTTTAGGTGGGTTGGATTGGTTGATGGGTTGGACGCGATGATCTTGGAGGTCTCTTCCAACCTGGTCTGGTCTATTCTATTCTATTCTAAATTTCCTCCCTTTTCTTGTTCTTTTCTTGTTTTAGGGAAAAACCATACTGAAATTTTCAGAGAAAGCAGAACATGTGTTTTCTTTTTAACTGGATCTTTGGCGATAAATCATGGAGCAGAATAGTAAGAAACAGGAGTTTCACAGCAACGGCAGTGCTCCCTCAACTATCCCCATTGCTGGGAGCTGAATCCCTTTCACAGGAAGCTATTGAAAGAAACAAAACCAGCTACCTGCTTTCTATGCTCTAAAGCAAATTGATAGCTTTTAACAAGATTGACTCTGACTATGGGGCTTTGCTGATTCAGTTAAAGCTCTGAAGGAAATGATTGTCACTGATTTGTGTGATTCTACACTCCCACAAAAAATGAAATAGTTATACTCTGAGCATGCAAAGACTGTATCACAGATAAAGAACGTTCCTTACTAACTGCAGAGATATAATCCCTGACACCTGACACTTCCAAATCTGGCACTTCTCAACAGAGGGATAGTTTTAATTGAAAAATAGTGCTCAACACAGAAGTTGAGCTATCTTCAAGCAACACTAGGGGGTAAGTAGCTTGTTACTCAAATACGTACAGGAAGAATGGAGCTCCACTTCTACCAAACATAGCACATAGTTTCATAGTTTCATAGTTTCATAGTTTCAGTTAGGGTTGGAAGGGACCACAAGGATCATCTAGTTCCAACCCCCCTGCCATGGGCAGGGACACTCTACCCTAGATCAGGCTGGACAGAGCCTCGTCCAGCCTGGTCTTAAACACCTCAAGGGACGGGGCCTCAACCACCTCCCTGGACAACCCATTCCAGGCCTTCACCACCCTCACGGTGAAGAACTTCCTCCTCATGTCCAGCCTGAATCTCCCCATCTCCAGCTTCATTCCATTCCCCCTAGTCCTATCACTCCCTGATAGTCTGAAAAGTCCCTCCCCAGCCTTCTTGTAGGCCCCCTTCAGATACTGGAAGGCCACAATGAGGTCACCTCGGAGCCTTCTCTTCTCCAGACTGAACAGCCCCAACTCCTTCAGTCTGTCCTCACAGGAGAGGTGCTCCAGCCCTCTGATCATCCTCGTGGCCCTTCTCTGGACACGCTCCAGCACCTCCAGATCCCTCTTGGAATAGGGGCTCCAGAACTGGACGCAGTACTCCAGGTGGGGTCTCACCAGAGCTGAGCAGAGGGGGAGAATCACCTCCCTTGACCTGCTGGCCACACTTCTCCTGCTGCAGCCCAGGCTCTGATTGGCTTTCCGGGCTGCAAGTGCACATTGAGAGCTCCTGTTGAGCTTCTCCTCCCCCAGCACCCCAAGTCTCTCTCCTCTGGGCTGCTCCCCAGACAGTCACTGCCCAACCTGTATTTGTGCCTGGGATTGCCTCGACCCAGATGCAGGACCCTGCCCTTGGTCTTGTTGAAGCTCATGAGGTTGGCCTGTGTCCACCTCTCCAGCCTGTCAAGGTCCCTCTGGATGGATCCCTTCCCTCCAGCGTGTCTGCTGCACCACACAGCTTGGTGTCATCAGCAAACTTGCTGAGGGTGCACTCAATGCCACTGTCCATGTCACCCACAAAGATGTTGAACAAGACTGGTCCCAGGACTGATCCCTGAGGGACTCCGCTTGTCCTGGCCTCCACTGGGACATGGAGCCATTGACAGCCACTCTTTGGTGCGGCCATCAAGCCAGTTCTTATCCATCTGGTGGTCCATCCATCAAACCCATGTGTCACCAGCTTGGAGACCAGGATGTGGTGTGGGACAGTGTCAAAGGCTTTGCTCAGGGCCAGGTAAACGACATCAGTTGCTCGCCCCTCAGCTATTAATGCTGTCACCTGTTCATAGAAGGCCACCAGGTTTGTCAGGCAGGATTTGCCCTTGGCAAAGCCATGCTGACTGCTCCCAATCACCTCTTCACTACTCTTCTGAGTCAGTAGTGCCTCCAGGAGGATCTGCTCCATGATCTTTCCGGGCACAGAGGTGAGACTGACTGGCCTGTGGTTCCCTGGTTCCTCCTTCTTACCCTTTTGAAAATGGGAGCAATATTTGCCCTTTTCCAGTCTGTGGGGACTGCCCCAGGCTGCCATGACTTTTGTAATATAATAGAGAGGGGCTTAGCAACCTCCTCTGCCAGTTCTCTCAGCACCCCTGGGTGTATCCCGTGGGGTCCCATGGACTTGAACACTTTCAGGTTCTTCAGGTGATCACCAACCTGAGCTTCACTTATGAAGGGCAGTTCTTCCTCCCCGTCCCTGGCATCGTCTGCCATGACTCCAGGAGTGTGGCTGGAGGCCCTTGCAGTGAAGACTGAGGTAAAGAAGTTATTGAGTACCTCAGCTTTTTCCACATCACTTGTGACCAATTCACCAGTTTCTTTCTGAGGGGGCCCACACCTTCCCTACTCATCTTCTTGCCATTAATATACCTGTAGAAATTCTTAGTGCTCCCTTTGACCTCCCTGGCTAGATTCAATTCCAACTCTGCTTTGGCTTTCCTAACCAGGCCTCTTGCTGCTCGGGCAGCTTCCTTACATCCCCCTGTTCTATCTCTCCTTCCCTCCACTGCCTGTAGAGTTTCTTTTTAAGTAACAGTGTGTCCAGCAGCTCCTTGTTCATCCAGGCAGGCCTCCTAGCGTTCTTCCCTGTTTTTCTCTTTGTTGGTATACATAGCTCCTGGACACAGAGGAGGTGGTCCTTGAACACTGACCAGCTGTCCTGGGTCCCTCTTCCCTCCAGGGCTTTGTCCCATGACACTGTGGCTAGCAGATCCCTGCAGCGATCGAAGTCTGCACGCCTAAAGTCTGGGGTCATAAGCTTAGAATAGGTCCTCCTGATAGCCCTGAGGAGATTAAATTCAACTGCTTCATGGTCACTGCAGCCAAGGCAGTCTCTGAGCCTCACATTGGTTACCAGCCCTTCCCTGTTGGTGAGAACAAGGTCCAGCAGAGCACCTTTTCTTGTTGGTTCCTCTACCATTTGGAGGAGGAAGTTGTCTTCTATGCAGTCCAGGAACATTCTGGATTGCTGGTGCCTTGCTGTGTTGTCCCTCCAGCAGATGTCAGGGTGGTTGAAATCACCCATGAGGACCAGGGCTTGTGACCTGGAAGCCGCTTCAATTTGCCTGTGGAGGGCCTCATCTGCTTGGTTCTGCTGGTCAGGTGGCCTGTAGGAGACCCCCACAGTAATATCTCCTTCCCCTGTCTTGCCTTTAATTCTAACCCATATACTCTCAACCATCTCATCATCCCTCCCCAGGTGGAGTTCTGCTGACTCCAGCTGGTTCTTGACATGAGTTCAGGCGTTGCCTTGCAGCAGCACAGCTTTCTTGTTTCTGGTCAGATTCATCAACAGCCTGTTCACACTACTGATGGACAACTTTTACAGTAAATGTAAGAAAAGCCTCTACTGCTTCTAGCCAGAAACTGAGTTTCCAAGAATTCTACCTCTACCTTAAAGCTGTGTGCACACACACGTCTGTGTATGGGTACAGGAGGACTAACAGAAGCAAAAGTCCCAAGCAGCAGGAGGCTGTGCCTGCAAGTCATTATATCTGTAGCCAAAGGAGGATCAAGTGAATTTGAATTTAGAAGATTAATTACTGCTACTAGTGTTACTGCAATTAGGTAGGTGTTTATGACAAGGGAAAGAGATATATTCTATAATATGTGAAAATATGTCTATGTGTGTGTGCATTTTTACTATTAAGTAAGCAAGGCCCTGCAAATGCAAAGTCCTGCATCTGGGTCAGGACAATCCTAAGCACCAATGAAGGCTGGGCAGCAACTGGCTTGTGAGTAGCCCTGAAGAAAGGGACTTGGGGATGCTGGTCGATGAGGAGCTCAACAGGAGCCACTATTGTGCACCTGCATCCCAGAAAGCAAACCAAATCTGGGATGCATCAAGAGAAGCATAGCCATCAGCCTGAGGGAGGTGATTCTCTCCCTCTGCTCTGATGAGACCCCACCTGGAGTACTGTGTCCAGTTCTGGAGCCCCTATTATAGGAAGGATCTGGAGGTGCTGGAACATGTCCAGAGAAGGGCCATGATGATGAGCAGAGGGCTGGAGCACCTCTCCTGTGAGGACAGACTGAAGGAGTTGGGGCTGTTCAGTCTGGAGAAGAGAAGGCTCTGAGGAGACCTTACGGTGGCCTTCCAGTATCTGAAGGGGTCTCCAAGAAAGCTGGGGAGGGACTTTTTAGGATGTCAGGTAATGACAGGGCTTGGGGGGAATGGAACAAAACTAGAAATGGGTAGATTCAGATTGGATGTTAGGAAGAAGTTCTTCCCCATGAGGGTGGTGAGAGACTGGCACAGGTTGCCCAGGCAGGTGGTGGAAGCCTCATGCCTGCATGTTTGTGCAGCCAGGCTGGATGTGGCTGTAAGCAATCTGATGTAGTGTGAGGTGTCCCTGCCCATGTCAGGGTTGTTGGAACTAGATGATCCTTGAGGTCCCTTCTAACCCTAACAATTCTATAATTCTATGATTCTAAGACAGAAGTTGAAATGGAGAAAAGGATTACCTGATTTAAGAAGAGCTACAGAGCTAATCTTGAGGTGATAAAGAAACACAGCCACATCTACTTCTCAGCCACATGTAGGCACAGAAAGGATTGTCACAAAGCTTTTTTTGCATCAGTCCTTCAAAACCTTGCAGCACAGCCTCTTGTTTTACTAAGTTATATAAAGGACTAGATGTATTTGTTTCTCCTGAAGTCAGACTGGTCTGTGACTGGCGATGGTGGGGGAAGTCTACACCTGAGTGAGCCATACTTAGCTAACAAAAATCATTAAGCTTTTGATAAAATCATCCCAAGTGCTCTCTTCTTCAGGAAACAGAATTAACTTATTGGCCTCTTTCTGAGCTTTGAAATGCATTGAGATTGGTAAAAACAAGTACGGTCTACTGAACCCTTTATGCTTTCTGGACCTGACTTTCAGGTAACAAATCAGACCAGTCCTGTCACCTGGCAGAACTGTGCCAACTCACCTGGACTCATGGTATTTCACTTTGTTGTCTTTCTTTCATGTCTATTTTTGGCAGCTGGATTAGCTCTCTAAATGGTGCCACATTGTGCATTTTCCCTACCCTTACTAAAATATTCCCCATAGTGACACACCCTGCAAAGAAGCAGGTCACATTTCTAGCTCGCTTTGCCTCTGACAATGCCATCTAGTTGCAATCAAAGGTCTCTGGTGGCTAACTGACCTTTATCATGTCAGAGCTGATTTTCTGAAGAACGTGTCCTAGTGAATGAAGCCATTAACTTTGACAGAGAAAGATTGGGATACTTTAATTAAAACCAGAGTCTGGGTTTTATTTGTTGGTTTTGTTGTTGTTTTGTTTATTTGTTTTTATCATAAGAAACGGAAAGGGAATTTGGGTATTCCCAAAGTCTGGGAGCATGGGGCATGGAGATTTTATTTGTTTGTGCTTAGATTTAACCTAACCTCTGTTAATGTGGGGGAAAATTTAGCTGAGAAGCTGGCAGGTTTGTTTACTAGGGAAAAAGTCTGGATAGTTTCATAGTTTCATAGTTTCAGTCAGGGTTGGAAGGGACCACTAAGATCATCTAGTTCCAACCCCCCTGCCATGGGCAGGGACACTCTACACTAGATCAGGCTGGCCAGAGCCTCATCCAGCCTGGGCTTAAACACTTCCAGGGACGGGCCTCAACCACCTCCCTGGATAACCCATTCCAGGGCTTCACCACTCTATGGGGAAGAACTTCCTCCTCACATCTAGCCTGAATCTCCCCACCTCCAGCTTCATTCCATTCCCCTAGTCCTATCACTACCTGAGATCCTGAGAAGTCCTTCCCCAGCCTTCCTGTAGCCCCCTTCGGATACTGGAAGGCCACCTCGGAGCCTTCTCTTCTCCAGACTGAACAGCCCCAACTCCCAGACGTGGGGGTGGGGGTGGGATGGGGGGGTGAGAAGACGAGAGAGAGTGAAGAGAAAAGAAAGAACTATGGGCTCTGAAATCTTTCCCTATAAATTCCCTTTTTGCAAACTGAACAGCCCAATGGCACATGAGCTATTCAAATCCAGCCAATCAGTTCAAAACGCTGTATGGCAGCAAACTGCACACACCTTGTCTCATAGCCTCTGACATGTGCAGTTGCCACTCTGAAATGTGAGGCTTGGGGTCCACCTTCCACCCCCTCCAGGCAGCCAGCGCCTGCCTATTGGCTTCTCAACCTCAAACCCAGACCCTGCAACAGGGAGGGAGGAGAAAGGGCAGTAGCCAAAAAGGTTTAGCTGGTTTGTTAACGCCACTTCCAGGACAGGCAGACAATAGTGAAACAAACATGGTATGAGATGGACAAGCATATAAAGGTGTCAGTGTTTTGTGTTTGGCTAGAGTAGATAAATGTACTTCATATCATTCCTTGCAAATTGCATGCAGTCAGAGCCCTGCGATGCTAACTGAGTCATTGCTTGCTCTGTAGTGCTGGCAACTGGGAGCCCTTCTTGGTGGGCTAGAAATCTTACAGTCTTTTGCTATAAAGCATGTACAGATTAACACGTGGTAAATGGGCTAACCTGTCTGTTTCCCCAACACAGAACTGAGGGAAAAGTAACATACAGAAACTCCAGGTTGAGATAAGGAGTTGAATATAAAATAAGACAACATGATCATAATGCAGAGTTACCTGAGCTTAGCCTACTTGCAGAAAAAGCACAGTGAAATGCAGGAAAGAAAAAAAATCAGCATAAACCAGAAAACCCCAAAGCAGTGTGCTACCCTCCTCCTGCCCATATTGCCACCATCCCTGCGGAAAAGAGCCGACACCCAAAACCCAGAACCCAAAAGCAGCAACCAAAACACGAAGCCTCTCATGCTACAATCTGAAATTCAAGCCCCGTGGTACTTTGCAGTTTCATTTTGAAGCTGGCACGAGGCAGGATGGTTTTGATTAACAGCAGCAAATTTGAAATCAGTCCATGACAGTGTCATAAGAAGAAACAGTTTAGAAACTGATAAGACATTGTTAAAGTCAAGCTTGTCTCTATTCCCTGTAAGCCAAATTTTCTGAGTTATCTTAGAACAGGCTATAAGGAATCAGGTCAGCAATTACTCTGTGTTTACCTTAATGTAACCAGAAGAAAAATTTGGCCACAAAGAGAGCAAGAGAAATTGAATGGGTGTACACACAGGCATGCTATCACCCACAAATAAATATAAGCTTCTTGTTTCTTAAATGTTTGGGTGAGAAACTAACTCTGAGTATGTATCTTCTGTACATTTAAACACAAAACCTACAAATATATATTACTTTGTTGTAATGTATTAACTGTTTATTTTTGACATGGAAAAAACAATTAATACATCAGCATCCAATCTAACACACCCATTAGCATGACTAATGCTTTTATAGCTTTCCATGACACCAGACTTTTTACCTAGCTAACTTTTTCTTTCACTGACTTAGCAGCTTTTACTCAGCTCTAGGACATAGTACTCTCTTTCAGATTAGCTTCTTTTAGAAGAATCAAGTGCTTTGAAGGGGCTGCTGCTGCATTTCAATGCAAAAATTTGATGGCAGGGTCAGTAGGTGAGACAGAGTCTGCCACCCTCAAAGTCCACCTGCAACACAAGATACACTGTGGAAAATTAAGTGGTCCTTTAAAAGATCATTGATGAACAGCACTGGTCCCAGTACAGACCCTTGAGAGGCACCGCTTGTCCCCTGTCTCCACCTGTATATCAAGCCACTGGCCACTACCCTTGGTGCCTTTAGCCTTGCTGGCTAAGGCTTCTCCTGTTGGGACTTCAGAAACATGATGCTGTGCTCTTTCCCTGTGTGGTACTCTTTGTTCCTAGAATGTAGGAGCTGCCATTCTCCTGTCTTGGCCAAAGTATTTGTCTTTGGCTACTGCCTTGAGAGGTAGAGTTTTCTATGAGTGACTGTCTCTGGTTTGCTCTCCCAGCTTCTGAATGCTCAAGGATTTTTGACATGAGTTGCATCTGGGCTGCTCTTAGTAGCCACTACCGACCTCATGCATTTATCACTGATTTTAATCTCCTGGTCTTGATAGCCTTCGCTGTATCCCATTGTAAAGAGTCCCACAGATTAGTTGTGCTTTCAAATGTACTTTCTTTGGTTTCATTAAAAGATGAAATAATACAAAGTGAGGGAACCAGCTGTGGTAGTAGTTTACAGAGTCAAATGCATTCTCCGATGAATAAACCCCATGTAAATTGCAGATTCAATCCACTCTTTGAGGTAAATAATGCATATCATTAACTATCAATGAATTCATAACAGGGGAACAGATAGCTCTCTGTACCAGGTTGCAGGTATTTAAATGAAATCTAGGTGATTTCACTTTCTGATGTAATTCTATGGAAAACAATACTATGAAATAACATGTGAAAAGAAAACAGAGTACATGCTTATCTTCTGAATTTTGTACTGCTCTGTTTCCAGTCAGTACTTGCACAAAGGCAGCAACAGCTTTTACCACACCTGAAAAAAATTCAATTTCCACCTCTGTGCATCCATTTTCCTCTGTAACTCTCCAACTTTTGTGAGATTATTTGGTTAAATGTGTAATATTTTTCTACCTTTATGGACAGGCTTGAATTAATTGAGCACCAAACAAAACACAGCTTCATTTTCCCATCCAAATCCACTAAGAAAGCTTTCTGTGTCTCTGTTACGATATCAACAGCTGTGAACCTGCGTTACCTTAGAAACATGTGTTGGAAGCCAGAGAAAAGAGATCACTGGAGATCATGCCGTTTTCTCCTGTTTCACCTTCACTGTGGACCTCTCCACTTATTAAATAATTGTGGTAAAAGGAAGGGAGGAAGAGAAGCTTCCTCATCTAATATCCATTCTAAACCTCCTCTAGTGCAACTTGAGGCCATTTCCTCTCATCCCATCACTTGTTACTAGGAGAAGAGACCAACACCCACCTTACTATAACCTCCTTTCAGGACTTCAAAGTCCTTCTTGTAGGGAGGGCCCCAAATCTGAATATAGCACTTGAGGTGTGGCCTCATCAGTGCTGTGTACAATGACTTCTCCGGTCCTGTTTGTCACACACACTATTCCTAATGCAGGCCGAGATGATGCTGGCCTTCTTGGCCACCTGAGCACACTTCTGGCTCATCTTCAGCTGGCTGTTGATTAACACTCTCAAGTGTTTCTCTTCTGGGCAGTTTTCCAGCCACTCTTCCCTAAGCCTGTAGTGTTGCATGGGGTTGTTGTTTCACAGAAACACCTGGAACTTCACCTTGTTGAATCTTCTATAATTGGTCTTGGTCCATTGCTCCAGTATGTCCAGCTGCCTCTGAAGAAGTTCCGACCCTCAAGATCAACATTGCTTCCCAACTGCAAACTTACTGCACTAAGTCCCCTTCATCCAGACAATTAATAAAGCTCTTAAAGACAATTGGCCCCTGTACTTAGCCCTGGGAACACAACTTGTGACAGGCTAGCAACTGAATTTAACTTCATTCACTTACCACTCTTTGGGCCCTGTCATTTACACCAACAAAGTCTGGGATCTACAAGCACAAAGAGGAAACCTTCTGACATGCACCTTGCTCTTTTTTCAACAATGCCAAAAGGAGTTAAAAATAAATAATAATAATAAAAAGAGAAGGATATAGTTCACAGTTTCTGTTTTATTTTCTGTGTATAGCAAGGAATTTACCTTTTAGCACATGGACCTGAACACGCATTTACTAGATTTTTAGTGAGGTTATACTTGTTCACTGTGGTCATGCAAATGTACTTACTGGCTATGTATGAAGGATTACTGCAAATATTAGCTTCAATTCAATGACCTGCATTTGAAAACCTCATGATTCAGGCTGAATTGCTGATGTGGTGCTACTTGTGCTATCAATTGTCAATGTGGATTCCTCATAGTAAATGTTCTGGAAATGGTTTACTTTAAACTGCAGTTTGAATTTATTTTCTGTGTTGCTTTTTTTTAAACCACACCATCTGCTTGGAAAACACATGCCTACCTTAATGCATGAACAGGAGAACTCCTGTTTATCTTTTCTTAAAATGACTAAATAAGCATTCACAGGGTATTTAGCACTTAGAGGTGTTCATGCTCTCCGTTACTGCATACAGACACGAAACTCAGGATCTCCCCACACTCCATTCAACTTAGTCATGAACCCCTATAAACCCTTATAAATCTTTTTGTTTCAGGGCTTTCTCACTCAGAGCTTGTGTGGGTGTCAGTTCTATAAGACTGAGGATTTTAAAGCAACATTACTTTTAAAGAGGAAGCTTTACTTACTCAAAATCTGTGTCTGAGAAAGGAGATCTGACTTTATGATCAAATTTGAAGCAAGATGGTATAAAACTGCCTAAGTGTGACATGAAGATTTCTCACTGGAATTGCTCCTTGGTAATTATGTTATTGAGCAATCTGACCTATACTCTGCTACCTCACACTCTGTAGAACTTGAGGAAATCACAGAATGTTAGGGGTTGGAATGGACCTTGAAAGATCATGTGGTCCAGCCCTGCTGCCAGAGCAGAATAATCTAAAGTAGGTCACACAGGAACACATCCAGATGAGTTTTGAAAGTCTCCAAAGAAGGAGACTAATTCACAAACTCTCTGGGCAGCCTGTCCAATGTTCTGCCACCCTCACAACGAAAAAGTTTCTCCTTATGTTTACATGGAACCTCCTGTGCTCCAGCTTGCACCCATTGCCCCTTGTCTTATCATTGGGCATCACTGTGAAGAGCCTGGCTCCATCCTTCTGACCTTCACCATTCATCCATTTATAAAAGTTAATGAGGTCACCTCTCAGTCTCCTCTTCACCAAGCTGAGCCTCACCTCTGAGCTTTCTCCTCTCCAAGCTATAGAGCCTCAGCTCCCTCAGACACTTCTCATAGGGAAGATGTTCCACTCCCTTAATCATTTTGTGGCTGTGCACTGGACTCTGTCAAGCAGTTCCCTGAGGTCCTTCTTGAGCTGAGGGGCCCTGAACCGGACATAATATTCCTGATGTGGCCACACCAGGGCAGAGTAGAGTACCTTTCTAGACCTATCAACCACATCCCTTCTAAGACAGGATGCCATTTGCCTTCTAGGCCACAAGGACATGTAGTTGCCTCATGGCTGCCCTTCTGTCCTCCAGGACCTCCAGGTCACTTCCCCTATGCTGCTTTCCAACAGGTTACTCCCCAACCTATACTGGTCCACGGGGTTGCTCTTTCCCAGAGCAAGACTCTACACTTGTCCTTGTTGGATTTCAATACATTTCTCCTTGCCCAACTCTCCAAACTGTCTTGGTCTCACGGGATGGCAGCACCACATTCTGGTGTGTCAGACATTCCTCACAGTTTGATGTCATCAGCATGAAAGTGCTGAAAGTGCTCTCTGTGCCCTTATGCAGGTCTTTGACAAATATATTGAATACTATGGTTGCAGTACCGACCCTAAAGGGATTTGACTAAATACAGGCCTCCAGCTAGACTCTGTCATTGAGCACAACTCTCTGACTTCTTCCCTTCAGCCAAAGTGAGTGCTGCCTATTTACTCTATTTCTGTATGTATTTAATATTTTTCCTATTTCTGTCTCAATCTTTCTTCCATTCCCTTCTCCTTTCTGCTTACTTTTCTCATTTCCTGGCTACACTATTCTTCTACCTACAGCAGTTTTGTCTGTGGTATGTAAACATATCAGCTATTCCAAATAAAAATTGGAAACCTAGGGTGATTTACATCCTTAATTATGCAGATTTTGCCTGATGATTTAATACCCTTGTTCAGAATTGTTTCCACATGAGGTGCAGTAATAATCCTTGAAATGTCCTTGTTTAAAATACCAACATTTATGCCATCAGTATTTTTAAGCACAAAAGAGACTATAAGGGTCTTATGCATGTCTTATGGCCAAGTCAGAGGAACAGTGGCATCGTGGAGGTTGCCATTACATTTGGTCACTAGAAGGCGAAAAATAGTGAAACCACATGATCATTCTTGGCTAATGTGGCCCCATTCAACCAGACTACTGAATGTGGTTATGTCCATATGTGTATGTTGTTAAAATCAGTAAGCAACTGTTTCTCCAAGGTTATCACATCAAATGCTCTGTGGTGATGAGCTTCATATTGCCCTGTGAATGGAAAATGTCACTCAGACAGACATCTTCTGTGTAAGATGTCTTTTCTTCTCTGTAAGTGTACCACTCCCCGTCTACATCCGCTGTGCCAGACTGCAACAGAGTATGATGTATCTGCTGAAAACCTCTGCCTTCAGTACCATTATCCTTAAGGTATACTTTTACTGGGAGATGTTCTATAGAACTTAAAATAGAGATTTTCTGTAGCAAGATATTGCCTCAGCATCTGCAGTATTCCCACAGAGTTTTCTATTCTGAGCATGAACATAGAGTTAAAGTTATCCATCCGTCTCATATATGAAAAGTCTTGGAGGGACCTGTTCTACTTCAACATTTCTTAGCATCAGAACATAGCAGCTGCCAACTTACTGGAATTGTCTTCCCCCCTCCCCCTGCCTGTATGAAGGGTTTTCTAGTATTGTGCAGAAGAAAGTGCATTAATATATACTTTGCTGCTTTTTCTGTGATTAGACAGAAGCTAAGATTTTATTACTGCATACTGTTTTTAAACAAGTTTTTCCTCTGCTGTTCGAAACAAATCCCTCCTGACTCAGGGGAAAGGGTGCCACCTACCGTATCTCCAAAATCAATCTCCAGCAGAGGGGGGCTTCTTAAAGGACTCATGGCACTGACTTAATCCAAATATATAGTAACCTCCATAGAATCCATCTTAGCATGGGGAGGTATATATGCAGGCTATTTAACAGCTAATAATAGGTAAAACATTGATTTAAGTGCAGCAGGATAAATGAGGGAGTCTAACAGAAATGTCTCACCAAGAAAATCCAACCAAAGGATCCTTGCAATTTATGTCAGGAATAACAGAGGTCTTGCAAGATGTCACCAGGTAATTGGAAATGGTGGTTTTTTTAATTCCAGTTTTAGAAGTATGATTTATTAAAACAGAATTAACAAGACCATGTATGACTGGTTGATTTCTTTCTGTGTGAAATTACATGAGCAGACAATGTTAAACCAGTACAGAATACTATTGAACTAAAAGAGCACAATGTAATGTAGGATTGACTTCAGTCGTCATGGCTGGCATGAATGTGTCATTATGTTTAGATACATTGACATTGTACTGATTCCATTCAGTTTACTGTCAGTGGCAGACTCCTTATTCTGCCTCTTCTCCTCAATGATAAGCCACAGGACTGGAGGAAATGTTACAAGCTGAGTCAGGGGAGGTTTAGGGAAGATATTAGGAAATATTTCTTCACTGAAAAGGTTATCAAATATTGAAATTATCTGTCTAGGGCAGCAGTGGAGTCACCATGCCTAGGGGTGTCCAGTTAGCATGTGGACCTGGAGCTTAGGGACATGGTTTAGTGTTGACTCATCAGGGCTAGGTTGAAGGTCAGACTGGATGATCGTCAAAGTCTTTTCCCACAATTCTTCTATGTGGGGCCACCTGTAATCAAATGGCAGTGCAATGGAGTTGCATTAGCTGCCTCTTTGTTCTGAAGTTGCAAATTTCAGAGATGAACCCTGAACATGAATTATCTGGCCTGTAGGAATGCCCCCTCAAAAGCTTTTGGATAAGGAGTACCTAAGACGAATCCAGCCATTCCAAGCATAATCCAAAGAACGAACAATACATCTGCACATTTCAGTTCCCTGGGCTATGCATTTGTATGCTGGGCCTACAAAAATGTGATCAAGGTAAGGAATGCAACTGCAGAGCTAACAAGGCTCTGTGTACACACTGTTCAGGAAATGTTATGAAATTTTAAGCAATAGAAGTTCAAAATCAAAGTTGTTATCCTAGCATTATCCACACTGTAATGTTCCCTTGCCAACAATAAGCTAAGATCTATTAAAAGATTATGGTTAGAGTAGTATAAACAGGGCATGTTTTGTATCTATGTAAAAACGAAATCCACAGAAAGGAACTAAACAACAATGCTTGAATCACACTATCATCATAATTTAAGAATTTTATTGCAAAGGTGGTTTGTGGATCTGAGGAATAAGAATGAGACTGCTCAAAGAAATCTAAGTTGAAAGAAGTTTAAATCATTCAAGAACCTTCTCCTATGGTCTTGCTGGATGAGACTTCTCTCTTGCTGATCTTTTTACAGGCTGTTATTACTGAGTAGCCCTCCTCCCACTTCTCAGAGTTAATTGTGCTGTTGGAAAATATACATGGCACATGTATATGTACAGTAGTTATGCAAGGGATTTATTGAGGTACAAGGCTATTAACTTCTTTAAAACAAACAAGCAAACAAACAAAACCCCAACCAAAACCCAACCAACAACAACAAAAAAAAGAAAACAACTGTATTTACTTGGATGATGACATCAATGTTGGCAGTTACTAAGGTGGAGACGGCTGAGACTCATATGAGGAACACATAGTAGGACAGTGAATTATAGATGCTAGGGATTGCTTAATTTTCAGAGAAGTATTTAAATGAACATACTGGCCCCCAAGCCCGACAGACACATGGTTAGGGAGGGAAAAATCAATTATTAATCATAATCTTAATAATGTTAAGAGAAATATCAAACAGAATCCAAAAAGTGCTGCCCAGGGAGAAAGTAAGCTGCAAGGAGGAATGTGATATATGTCTCTATACATCTATTACATCCCAACTACATCCTTCAGATAGCATCATCAGAAATTGTAACAATTGTGTGTTATTGATTGTTTTTCCTGTCCTCTGTTCACTAATTCATCTCAGTCATGACTACTTACAACTTTTCAAAACCCAGAACATCTTTCAAGGCCTTGTGGAGGGGTAATACAAGGAAAAGTAAAACCAACACCCAAACCCTCTGATGCAGCTGTCAACCCAACACTGCTGTTACCACTAAACCAGGTCCTGAAGCTTCACATCTACATTTTTTCTGAACACTTCCAGGATTGGTGACTCCACCACTTTCCTGAACAGCTAAACCTCTCCTGGCAGAACTTGAGTCCATTTTGCTTATCCTATTACTAGTTAATTTGAGAGAAGAGGCCAACATCCACCTCACTACAACCTCCTTTCAGGTAGTTGTAGAGACCAATGAAGTCTCCCCTCATCCTTCTCCAGACTAAACAATCCCAGCTCCCTCAGACACTCCTCATAAGAGATGTCCTCTAGGCCCCTCACCAGCTTCACTGTTCTTCTCTGGACATGTTAAGCACCTCAGTGCCTCATACTGTGGCACCCAAAGCTGGACATAGTACTCAAGCTACAGCCTCACCAGTGGCAAGTACAGGGTCACAATCACTTCCTTACTCCTTCTGGCTTCACTATTCCTTATACAGGCCAAGATGCTATTGGCCTTCTTGGCTGAGCACACTGCTGGCTCATGTTCATCCAACTGCCCACCAGCACCCCCACATCCTTTTCTGTCAGGCAATTTTCCAGTTATTCTTCCCCAAGCCCATAGTGTTACGTGACTGGAGTGCAGGATCCATCACTTACCCTTCTTAAACCTCATGCAATTGCCCTTGGCCCATTGATCCAGCCTGTCCAGATCCCTCTGCTGAGCCTTCGTATCTTTGAGCAGGTCAGCAGTCCCACACAATTTAATGCCGGCTGCAAACTTACTGAGGCTGCACTTGATCCCCTTACCCAGATCATTGATAAAGGCATTAAACAAGACTGGCCCCAAGGAGCACCACTTGTGACTGGCTGCTAATTGGATTTAACTCCATTCACCACAAATCTCTAAGCCTGGCCATTGGCACAGTTTTTAACACAGTGAAGGGTACACTCGTTTCTCTTACATAATGCTGTTGGAAATGTTGAGGTTCCCCAACAAGATTCAGCAAGCTAAGTTCAACACTATGTATTTTCAAGTTATTTAAAGCTATGAAGGTCTGATACTGATGAGCTTTGAATACTGAACAATTCTGACCCAGAAAATTAATTTTCTGTCAAACTGTATTTTCTCTTTGACATATGGAGCAACCATGCCTTCATCTGAGGAAAGACTGCATTAATTATTGTTGCAAATGAGCAATATTTTTATTGCATAAGTTAAACAATTTTCAATTGTCAGGTAGGATATATAATCTATTGCATGCAGCAGACTGATTTCTGTACTTCAAGGAAATAGTTGTAGTATAAGCATGAGTCGATTTGCTTCCAAAACAAAAAAGAGAAATCATTTCAGTGCTGTCCTCCCTTCTTGCTGTCTCACCCAAATGGCAATGTACAAGACTTCATTATTCCAGTTACTTGACTCCCCACTGGGACTAAATAATACAATCAGGGAAAAAAATTGAGAAGCAAAGTTATTTGTGTGAATTAGGGTGATATCTGGACCACTTAGATTGGCTTTCCTAAATCTTATTACAGTTGCTATTAGGAAATAAACCAAGAGAATAGGCCAAGCACTTAGGACAACTTAAAGAGTCAAATAAAATTGTAAGCAAACAGGAAATGGAACTGCTATGAAACACATATTAAAGAACCACTGTGTGGTGCAGCAGACACACTGGAGGGAAGGGATGCCATCCAGAGGGAACTGGACAGGCTGCAGAGGTGGGCACAAGCCAACCTCATGAGCTTCAACAAGACCAAGGGCAGGGTCCTGCAGCTGGGTCGAGGCAATCCCAGGCACTAATCCAGGCTGGGCAGGGACTGGCTGGAGAGCAGCCCTGAGGAGAGAGACTTGGGGGTGCTGGTGGACGAGAAGCTCAACAGGAGCTCTCAGTGTGCACTTGTAGCTCAGAAAGCCAATCAGAGCCTGGGCTGCATCAGGAGAAGTGTGGCCAGAAGGTCAAGAGAGGTGATTCTCCCCCTCTACTCAGCTCTGGTGAGACCCCACCTGGAGTACTGCGTCCAGTTCTGGAGCCCCTATTCCAAGAGGGATCTGGAGGTGCTGGAAGGTGTCCAGAGAAGGGCCACGAGGATGAGCAGAGGGCTGGAGCACCTCTGCTGTGAGGACAGACTGAAGGAGTTGGGGCTGTTCAGTCTGGAGAAGAGAAGGCTCTGAGGTGACCTCATTGTGGCCTTCCAGTATGTGAAGGGGGTCTACAGGAAGGCTGGGGAGGGACTTTTCAGGCTATCAGGTAGTGATAGGACTAGGGGGAATGGAATGAAGCTGGAGGTGGGGAGATTCAGGCTGGAGGTGAGGAGGAAGTTCTTCCCCATGAGAGTGGTGAAGCCCTGGGATGGGTTGTGCAGGGAGGTGGTTGAGGCCCCGTCCCTTGAGGTGTTTAAGCCCAGGCTGGATGAGGCTCTGGCCAGCCTGGTCTAGTGTGGGGTGTCCCTGCCCATGGCAGGGGGGTTGGAACTAGCTGATCCTTGTGGTCCCTTCCAATCCTGACTGATACTATGATACTATGATACTATGATACTATGAAAAGTGCCTTGGCAGCCCCCAGGGCCAACTTTCTCCCAGCAAGCACATTCCAGAGACCAACAGCACAAAACACAAGCAGACAAAATTAGTCAAAACTTGGGCCCCAGAACATGCCAGAGATGCCAAGTTCGCCATAATTCTGAACTTCTACAAACTGCAAGCACCAGGGAATAAGAAACCCAGACAATCAGGCTAGCATAACATTTTTGTGGGTTTACAGTTATAAATAACCTTGGCAAAATTGTTTGTTTAATCCAGTGTGGTAGCAATGCAATCAGTCAGTGGAGGAAATTTACATGGATTATTCAGACAAAGGAGCCAGAGGACAATCCAGCACTGATTGGCTAATAAAGATTTTCCAGAAATCTCCGGCAAGACTTCAAATGAATTTTTGTGCTACCTTATATAACACAATTATTATTCAGGAAAAACTAAAAGAAGTACAAAAGATGTTTCCTGATATGGATAAATTTTATAGATGAATGAACTTGGGAAGATTAAGTAAAGTAAGGGCACATTCATTAAGGTAGTTAAATATTCATTTTTATGATGGGTATTATAGTCATGCACAAATACTGAGGAGATGAACGAAAGACCTGAAAAAAACTTCATTCTGTTCCAATATTAGGAAAACATTAGAACATCTTCCATCCTGTTCTATCTGCTTTTGAGCTTTCTCATTTAAGGTAAGAGACTTAATCACCTTTATATACTGTTTTTGGGATAGCCTACAAAGAAATGATGCTGTCCCATCATGGTCTCTCCTTGCGACTCAAAACTATTGTCATTGACTTTTCCTAATTTGGTGAAAGCTTAGCAGCAGTTTCTACGCCATTCTAGCTCCCAACATTTCTTGAATAATTAGTACTGATGTCCACAGCTTCCTTTCTGTCTTGTTTGCAACACTGCAATCAAAACACAGATATTTTCACTGGAGTGTAGAATTACCACCACATGTACCCTTTGCTTATTTTCATAGCATACTTTTGAAAGAGTAGTAGTACACAGGCCAGAAGATAGGCCTTTGTTCCTTTTGTGGGGTTTGCATTACCCACAACTCTGAGTTACAAAACTGCATGTGAAGACACATTTCACTTAAATGTTCGTTTACCATGCTGACACTGGGATTCTGGCTTTTATATATTCCTTACTGGGAGCAGAATATGCCTGCCTAATGAAAGTAACCAGGAGAGAACAAATCACATGTGTATAGGAATTCATAGTATCATAGTATCAGTCAGGGTTGGAAGGGACCACAAGGATCAGCTAGTTCCAACCCCCCTGCCATGGGCAGGGACATCCCACACTAGATCAGGCTGGCCACAGCCTCATCCAGCCTGGCCTTAAACACCTCCAGGGACAGGGCCTCAACCACCTCCCTGGATAACCCATTCCAGGGCTTCACCACTCTCATAGGGAAGAACTTCCTCCTCACATCCAGCCTGAATCTCCCCACCTCCAGCTTCATTCCATTCCCCCTAGTCCTATCACTACCTGGTAGCCTGAGAAGTCCCTCCCCAGCCTTCTTGTAGGCCCCCTTCAGATACTGGAAGGCCACAATGAGGTCACCTCGGAGCCTTCTCTTCTCCAGACTGAACAGCCCCAACTCCTTCAGTCTGTCCTCACAGGAGAGGTGCTCCAGCCCTCTGCTCATCCTCGTGGCCCTTCTCTGGACACCTTCCAGCACCTCCAGATCCCTCTTGGAATAGGGGCTCCAGAACTGGAGGCAGTACTCCAGGTGGGGTCTTTAAATTCTTTAAATTATTCATTTTTATTAGTAATGTACAAGTTTTTGTTTGTCTAAATACATACATTGGTAATAATAAATTTGAATAAAGATGGGAAAGATCACTTTTGTAACAACTTCCCACAGTTGTCCCTGGGTGACTGGTCTTCCTATTTCCCAGTGTTGGTCTCCCTGTTCCCAGTGCTGGACAGAACCAAGCACTCAATCCAGGCTTCATCCTGCATCAAGGCAGAGCTGGCCTCGGTGTGTAGCAACCAGGCACATTAGTTAATGGTTGGGAACAATCCATCACACACTGATCTGATGAGTCCTTCTGTTGGTGTCCAGTGCTTCCCACACATATAACCCTCGGGGTCTGGCTAATGTCATGGGCACTATGCCAGTTGATGGCAGCTTCACTATTACAGGTTGGCCCACCTGTAATTGTAGCAGTGAATGCAGTGATTTGCCCTCTGGCCCACCTGGCATGTAAATAGCATCCACCACTGGTTCAGCTGGACATGCCTTGATCTTGTGGCTACTGCAATTTTCCTATCAGTTGTTTGCAGTCAGTAAAAGCAGCATGGGCTAAACACTTGTCCCAATTACCTTTAGAGACATTTTTGTGTCTCATAATGAGGCCAGTTGTCCTTTCCACTATGCCAATGGAGTATGGAGCACCCATTTAACCTCTTCACCTTGTGCCCAGTCTTGCACTATGGCTGCAGTGAAATGTGACTCGTTGTCACTCTGTATGCATTCAGCCATTGGCAAAATGCTAAACCAATGTTTTAGAACCTCGATGGTCTGGATTCCTGTGGCACTACTGGTGGCTGTGGCCATGGTTAAGCCAGAGACCACTTCTACTCTAACTAGTATGTATTTCCTTCCATGTGATGGTTTGAGGGGACCAACATAATCCATCTGCCAGGTAACCCATAAAGTTTATACTGCCTGATATATTGGGTTGGTGCTAGGTCTGGGTTATTTGCCTTCAGCTGGATCCTACCCTGTGGACAGGCTGAAAAACCAGTTTCACGTGTTGCCATGGAAACCAGCCATCCACGAGACCTGCACTTGCAGAAAAGATCAGCTTTGCTTGAGTGACTGCTTTTGATGTGAAACCTCTCAGACAACCTCTCACAATCTTTCCCCTTGCTACTCACCACATAGATGTGTGCCAGGTCATCCACCTGCTGGCTCTACTTCACAGCAAGGGTGGGGTGGTTTAGGCTGGGTGCCGGCCCGGATGTCACTGCACAAGCCACACCTGGGAGGTTCCAAAAGGGGGCCCAGCCCAGTGGGTGGTCACAGGAAGCCAGGCATTTCACCCATAATGTCCTGCTCCCCTATAAAACATCAGTGTGGGGGTCCTTTCGCTCTCTTTCCTCCCTCGTCGCTGCCTAGGTAAAATGGCGTGAGCTGCCTCCCTTGGGCCTGGCCAGGCCCAAGGCTGGGTTGGGGGGGAAGAAAGAGCCCTGGGGGGGGGGGTTTGGGTGTAACCTCAAGTGGGGCTGAGGCGTTCTTGGGTATGTTTTGGGATATCTCTCTCTTTGTCACGGTGCTTGTGGTTTTCTGTAAAACTTTCATTGTTTTTCCATTTAAACTTTCCACCATTTTTGCAATCCGTTTTGCCTGAGTCTGTCTTTTGCCTGTGGTAGGAGAATTGGTCTCCCAACCCACTACAAAGGGTGTTTTGCTTGGAGTGTCCTTTTACCCATCCCACCTTGATGGGTCTCAAGTGGCCTCTGCCAGTCTGAAGCTTGCCAGACTTTGGTGCTACCTGTCTCCCACTGATTTGCCTCCCACTGACAAATCCATTCAGTGGCTCCTTTGAAGATTGCTAAGAGTCAGTGCAGACAGCTTTGGCACCATTCTTGACAGCCAAAATTAGCGCTCGCATCTCACCCACTTGTGCACTACTTTCACTCTCTTTGGTAACAGTCCTGTCGGTACTAACCTCCGTAGTGGCAGCCTTATAGTACCACTGCAATCCTACCCAATGGGAGGATGCATCTGTGAACCACACTCCCTCAGTGTCAGTCTGTGGTCACTTCAGGTGCTACCTGAATTGGAGGAGGCCTGCAGGGTTGACCTAGCAGAGCTGCATCGGGATTCACCGGCTGCTGTCATTTGGACACTTTGGTTGGGCCTTCTCTTAACAGCATGAACTTTCCAATCCCTTCCAAAGAGATGAGCCATTTCCTTACAGTGGCCTTTTGGGCTATTCCCTCAGGTAGAGGAGTCCCCTTTAGGATTGGTTTGAGCAGAGGGAAAGGGCCTTGCCTTATCTTGTGTAGTGCGAAGCTCCTCTGCCTCTTTGACAGCCCTGGTAATGGAAGGGCCCTCCCAGACCGTGGACAAAGGCTCACACTCACACTCAAACAAGCAAAGCGTTCAGCATTTCTCTTTATTACCTCCCAGCACCTAGGTACACCCTGACCTGAATAAAAGCATAGATGCAGGGATCCAGATGCTGCTGCTTTTCCCTTTGGAAGCTGATTGAAGGTCAGTAGGTGTAAGACTTCACTGGTGTCCCTGTGGTAGCAGTTTAAGTCCTCAATCTTAGAGCTGCCTGAGCTCATGGGGAAAAGATTCCCATTGTATTGTACTATGGCCAAGCCCCTTACCCCTGCACCTGTGGTCAGCACGTGCAAGGAGAGGTGCTGGACTCCACCTCAGCTTACATAGGAACGAAGGTCTCTGCCTATGCATCAGCTAGGTTGGGGGGGCTGCAGGCACTGATGGGGGTCGTTGCTTCATCGGTCTTAGTTTAGTTTCATAGTTTAGTTTCATAGTTTCAGTTAGGGTTGGAAGGGACCACAAGGATCAGCTAGTTCCAACCCCCCTGCCATGGGCAGGGACACTCTACCCTAGATCAGGCTGGACAGAGCCTCGTCCAGCCTGGGCTTAAACACCTCCAGGGATGGGGCCTCAACCACCTCCCTGGACAACCCATTCCAGGGCTTCACCACCCTCACGGTGAAGAACTTCCTCCTCATGTCCAGCCTGAATCTCCCCACCTCCAGCTTCATCCCATTCCCCCTAGTCCTATCACTCCCTGATAGTCTGAAAAGTCCCTCCCCAGCCTTCCTGTAGGCCCCCTTCAGATACTGGAAGGCCACAATGAGGTCACCTCGGAGCCTTCTCTTCTCCAGACTGAACAGCCCCAACTCCTTCAGTCTGTCCTCATAGGAGAGGTGCTCCAGCCCTCTGATCATCCTCGTGGCCCTTCTCTGGACACGCTCCAGCACCTCCAGATCCCTCTTGTAATAGGGGCTCCAGAACTGGAGGCAGTACTCCAGGTGGGGTCTCACCAGAGCTGAGTAGAGGGGGAGTATCACCTCCCTTGACCTGCTGGACACACTTCTCCTGATGCAGCCCAGGATCATCTTCCTCAGATGTCCTGTGCCATATATGGTCAGAGAGCTTTCCAAAGTTGCAGCTGCTGTTTCTCCAAACCATCCTTGCATCTTTCCTAAGCAGCCTTGCCTGCAAAAACTCCCTTCTTAGTCCCTTATCTCAGGGCAGGACAAGATAGTAGGCTTCTTTTCAGAGGCACAGCAGATTGTGCTTACACAGAGGAATTCATGTTTCCAACACAGACCATTTCTCAGTTATTTGATGTTAACCCTGTTCTAGCACATGACAAGTTAACCTGGTCTCGTACAATCATCCAGCTCAGTGCTTTTTCCAGTTGATAAATATCCTTTCATACCATTTGGATACTAACTTATTAGGGCAGTTTCTACTTATTTCCTGCTTTTTCTTACTCATGGGTGCAGATTTCATTTGTGTGGGGGAAAAAAAAAAGGCTCTAGCCACGGGCATTGGATCTTGGTCCTTAGTGGATTTTGGTCTGCTGGCCAGGTCTGGAATACCCAAGTGCTGTGGAAAATTAATACAGTGCATAAGGTTTCACTGCAACAACAAGATCCACTGCAAATTTAGTTATCTACTCTGGAAACATCTATTACCCGAGGGAAGTAACTACTTCTGGTATTATCTTAATATTAGCAAACTAAAATTGTCTGGAAAATATCAGAAATGCAGCACGTGTATTTATTAATTTCCCTGACATAGAAGTTGTGAGGGTGCTCCATGCTTCCAGGGGAGAAAAGTAAACAAAACCCACATGCCAGAGAATCCTGTGAATTCATTGCCAAAGGAATGTGAATCGCTCTGGGAAATCAGGAAAACATTTGTTTTATTTTTAAAAAGAAATGTGCCTGTCAATATTTAGCTTAATGCTTTCATGTCACTGAGAAAGTCAACACTGATTAGGCAGAACTATATTTCAGGAGGCACTTTTTCCCAAACCCCTAGCTGCAAACAGACTTGTGTTGCAAGTCTCATGCCAAGGGTTGTTGTTCACAGTTCAGTAGCGCTCTTATCTCCAGGTTGCTTCACCTGCTGAAAATCCTTGTCGATTCCAGCAGGATTACTGGAAGGCTAGCCAACTAGCAATGATTTCTGCCATTACATCTAGTCATTCATATTATCCTGAAGCTGGATGTATCCAGACTGTTGTCTTTTGCATCTGTGTTTTAATATATGACTAGCTGTGTTCTCTTAATACTAACAAACAATATCATAGTATCATACTATCATAGTATCAGTCAGGGTTGGAAGGGACCACAAGGATCATCCAGTTCCAACCCCCCTGCCAAGGGCAGGGACACCCTGCACTAGATCAGGCTGGCCAGAGCCTCATCCAGCCTGGGCTTAAACACCTCCAGGGACGGGGCCTCAACCACCTCCCTGGACAACCCATTCCAGGGCTTCACCACTCTTATGGGGAAGAACTTCCTCCTCACCTCCAGCCTGAATCTCCCCACCTCCAGCTTCATTCCATTCCCCCTAGTCCTATCACTACCTGACAGCCTGAGAAGTCCCTCCCCAGCCTTCTTGTAGCCCCCTTCAGATACTGGAAGGCCACAATGAGGTCACCTGGGAGCCTTCTCTTCTCCAGACTCAACAGCCCCAACTCCTTCAGTCTGTCCTCATAGGAGAGGTGCTCCAGCCCTCTGCTCATCCTCGTGGCCCTTCTCTGGACACCTTCCAGTACCTCCATATCCCTCTTATAATAGGGGCTCCAGAACTGGAGGCAGTACTCCAGGTGGGGTCTGAACAGGGCTGAGTAGAGGGGGAGAATCACCTCCCTTGACCTGCTGGCCACACTTCTCCTGATGCAGCCCAGGATCTGATTGGCTTACTGGGCTGTAAGTGCACATTGAGAGCTCCTGTTGAGCTTCTCGTCCACCAGCACCCCCAAGTCTCTCTCCTCAGGGCTGCTCTCCAGCCAGTCCCTGCCCAGCCTGGATTAGTGCCTGGGATTGCCTCGACCCAGCTGCAGGACCCTGCACTTGGTCTTGTTGAAGCTCATGAGGTTGGCTTGTGCCCACCTCTCCAGCCTGTCAAGGTCCCTCTGGATGGATCCCTTCCCTCCAGCGTGTCTGCTGCACCACACAGCTTGGTGTCATCAGCAACCTTGCTGAGGGTGCACTCAATGCCACTGTCCATGGCACCCACAGAGATGTTGAACAAGCCTGGTCCCAGGACTGATCCCTGAGGGACTCCGCTTGTCCCTGGCCTCCACTGGGACATGGACCCGTTGACAGCCACTCTTTGGGTGTGGCCATCAAGCCAGTTCCGTATCCATCTAGTGGTCCACCCATTATGGAAATACAAGCTACATAACTAAGAGGGTTGAAAGACCACCACCACCAACAACAAAAACAAACTCCCTTTTCATGAGAACTACACCATTCTAATCTGTAGGCAAGCTCAGAATATTGGTAGTAATGTTTGGCTGAGTATTTCATTGCAGTGAAGACCTTCTAAAACAATTAACACACGCTCTGAGGTCTTTACCACTGTATCTGTTCTACTGAACTTTTACATTGGGAAACAAAATTGATTCTGGACTTCATGCAGTGTAATTTTCTGGTAAGTGGCAAACAGTATGTGTCTCTGAGCTGCAGTGAAAAGTGTCTGAATAGGAAAACAATGCAAGTTATCACTAAGACAAACATTGCCAATGCTCTTCACCTGTTCCGAGAGATAAGATGTTGCTGCTCTGCTTTCTGTTTTAATGACAATTGCTCTATTTTGAGTAAGAGTGTGGGGGTTTTAGTGTTTGTTTGTTTGTTGTTTTTTGTTTTTTGGTTATTTAATGGAAAAGAACTAAAATGTCTGCAGATATTCCTGCATGTAAAAGTTTCAACTTTGTTGAGTACAAATAAACTCCTGCATATCTGATTTCTATCAGTAATAATGCCTATTAGTGCAATAGACCATTATTCCTCCCTCCATTTGTTTGTTTGTTTGTTTCTAAAACACACACACACACACAAAAAGCCATATAAAAGGCTTTACAGCCAAAGGAATTAAAAAAATTACATATTCCTAAAATGCACAAGCTACTCAAAAACAAAATAAGGGGATGGGTGATGAGGGGAAGGGAGGAGAGAGGTGATTTTCTAATGTTAAATCTATTTAAACAATAATTTGCACAGTACCTAAGATAAAAGGTATTGTATCAGCTTCACCTTTCTATGTTAGAAAGATTGTATTCCATAATCACTGTGTTTGTAATGTGTAAGGTGCTTTTATGACAATTGCTGGTCTCTGTACAAGAATATCATCCTACACAAAACAAGGGACAAATACAATAGACTGTAAGAAACAGCTTAGGTTATGCCACTATGTTTCATAGAATCACAGAATCATAGAATCATAGAATCAATAAGGTTGGAAAAGACCTCAGAGATCAAGTCCAGCCTGTCACCCAACACCTCATGACTACTAAACCTTGGCTCCAAGTGCCACATCCAATCCCCTCTTGAACACCTCCGGGGACGGTGACTCCACCACCTCCCTGGGCAGCAAATTCCAATGGTCAACAACTCTCTCAGTGAAGAACTTTCTCCTCACCTCCAGCCTAAACTTGCCCTGGCACAGCTTGAGACTGTGTCCTCTTGTTCTGGTGCTGCTTGCCTGGGAGAAGAGACCAACCCCCACCTGGCTACAACCTCCATTCAGGGAGTTGTAGAGAGCAAGAAGGTCTGCCCTGAGCTTCCTCTTCTCCAGGCTAAACAACCCCAGCTCCCTCAGCCTCTCCTCACAGGGCTGTGCTCAAGGCCTCTCCCCAGCCTCGCTGCCCATTGTCTCAATGTCCTTCTTAAACTGAGTGGCCCAGAACTGGACACAGGACTCCAGGTGTGGCCTAACCACTGCTGAGCACAGGGAAGAATGACTTCCCTGCTCCTGCTGGCCACACTATTCCTGATGCAGGCCAGGTTGCCATTGGCCACCTGGGCACATTGCTGGCTCATGTTCAGCCTATTATCAACCAGTACCCCCAGGTCCCTTTCTACCTGGCTGCTCTTCAGCCACCCTGGCCCCAGCCTGTAGCTCTGCATGGGGTTGTTGTAGCCAAAGTGCAGCCCCCGGCACTTGGACCTGTTGAATGCCATCCCGTTGGACTATGCCCATCATGACTAAACAGCTTCATGATGTGTACATAATTATTCTGATTTGGGCATGTAATTTCCATTAAAATAAAGCAGGTAGTTAGGTACCTATGTCATAGTTTAGATATTCACCAAAATGTTATGCAGTTCTTTGTACACTACACAAAAGTTATGTTTCAGAGTAATTTCTCCCATGTTAAATGTAAGCACATACAGAAATCTTAGTATAGTTGAGCCCCAAGTATTACTCTTTGGGTTAGTTTAAGAAGGATGTAGATATATTGCACTTGAAGAAACACCTTTACCTCATCGCTATGTCTTCTATGTCATTAGTGCTCCCAACAGATTAGCAGATATACAATGATTCTATTTATGTATTTTTTAAAATGACATCAGATGACAGAAGACTTCATCAATAGTGAAGGTGGCATAGGGAGATGTGAAAAGATGGGTGCTCACAGAAGCTCACATACAATTCAGCATAATTTATCAGGGATGATAGGAGTCTTATTCACCAGCAAATGAGGTGTGCAGTGAGGTGAAAGTGTTTTTTTCTGATTTAATGGATTTGCATATTACAAAAGGAACAGGAGCTACAGGTGGATGAATGAGTTTTAAGAGTAGGAATAGTGTGAAGCAGTATGCTTCAAAAGTCCTTCTCTTGGCATGCAAGTTCGAGATTCTAGCTTCATACCCGAGGCAGCATTGTACAGTTGCCATTGCTCCACATTGTAACAATGAGCGCCTGGATATCTGGTGCTTTCAGAGTTAAGTGTTTGTTGACTCATTTTTCTGAAGAGAGGGAGAAATCACTGGTGTTTTGGCCAGTGTTATTTTTTTATTGGAAAATGAAACGTGTTTAACTTGTGTATTTTTTTCCTGTGATCACTTCTAATCTACTAAAAAAAAAATAAACAACAGGTTAGCAAAGATCACTTTTGAGACTATTTGAATTAGCCTGGTGTTAGCTGTCTTGCTTTGCCCAGGAGTGTTGCAGCCACTGCTCTGAAGGCAGCTGCTGGATGTGTGCAGGATGCAGGATTCCTTAGGTGATCAATTCCTTAGCACCCTGCGTAGAGCGAAGCAGTAACATTCCATGTGTGCCAAGAGCAACCTCCTCACGTTGGCAGCCTGTGATTGGAACATGCTGCAGAAGCCACCTCCTTGACATGCTGGCACCTCTTATTGGGAAAAGATTTTAGCTTATATATATGGTTGGATTTTACTGGTTAAGCAATTGATAACAAAAGATACATAAACAGCCACTCTGAGCAATAGTTATCTTCGGTTAGGGACTTTGTTTAGGACTGCTAGGGACTTCTGTTCGTTAGCTGCTACTTCTGACAAGGGATGCTGCTAGGGACATGCTCAGGACTTCTGTTAGCTGCTTCATCTGTTAAGGGCTTCTGGGACTCCTGTAAGTGGGACTCTAAGACTCTCTAATGCTAGGGATTCTACAATGCAGCAATAAAGGACTTCTGGGAAGGCCTCTGAGATTCTCTGCTCTGTATTTCTGGAATCTTGTTGCTGCATGACAAGAATGCAGAATGAAGCACCGCTTCAAATATACTTGATGGTAATTTCTGAGAAGTAGGCAGTTGCAAACAACCCAGAAAGGGATGGGATGACAGCCATTGATCTAATACCTTTTCAACTGGAAGTTAATGCACATCTCCAGATTCAGGTTATACAGATTTCTGTGTCTCTGGGAGTTTTAGAAACTAATAGATGCATTTAGCAAAGAGAGATGATCTGAGCAGGCTCTGCAATTTCATTAAATCAAAAGTAGGAAAGTTATTTTGACCTTGTGTCCCAAATAGAAAGAAGAAAAATCTTGTGGGGAGCACTTGCTGCCAGGGGTGGATGAATAATGATTTCACAGAAGGTACTGAGGAACAAAGTACTGGTAGGGAACTTAATAGAGGATTTATCATCAAAGAAAGCTCTTTCTTAGAACACACAAACTTATGGCTATCATGAGCTTTGTAAAGATCAAGTTGAGATAGATACTGTAAATTAAACAGCCAGAGATACAGTAAAATAAAGATCAAGATTAGCAAACCAAATAGGAACCAAATATGACTAAAAGCTGAATGAGTGCTCCCTAGGCTTCAGTACAAACGGTGGTGCTGAACACAGAAACAAATGTGAAGTGACGGATGGGAAGACTGAAAATGCAATATGGAAAATCTGTGGAGGCAAACCAGATAATTAGCATTTCTGAAATCAGAGGCAATTTCATCATCATCATCTAGAGTTTTGGAAGAGATATGGTACAAGAAATCTAGTTTACAAACATTCTAGGCCAATCATACAGGAAGAGGAGGTGGTTCACATTATATGTCTATTTAAGAAAGATTGGTGATGTGTAAGTGGAAGCAATCAAAACAAAGCATGATAATTGTTAATGGAAAAGCTGATATATTAGAGTAACTTTCCAGGTTCTCCCTGTGCACCAGGGAATTCTTGACTCACAACTTTTGGAAGGCTAGGGTAAGAGGTATCACTGCTTCTATGTCCTAATCTTATGCTCTTTCCTAGACACCTGTTTTTGACAGTTGCCAGTGAGGTCATGAGCTAGACAAGCCTTTGGTCTCTCTCTCTACAAGTGTTCTTTTGTTCTGTTAGGGGTAGGAAAAAGTCTTTATAAAAGCTATACTGGAGCAGCCTGATCATCTGTTTTTTTCCTGATGAGACAGCAGATTGTCTAGTTACAGCATTGTCACAGTTAATAAACATGAAGTACTACTAAAATACTGACTATTATCTATTAATATTAAAATTAATACCTTATTTACAGTATATACACAGATTCCAGTGTACAGTCATGGGAGTAATTTCCATAAAAGACAACTGTTAGGAATTTTGAACAAATCAAAAAAATACAAAACAGTTACTCAACTAGAACGAGAACTGTAGTGCAGTTTGCCACTTGCCCACCAGGGGAAAACTGAACCAGCGCTTTGCTGCTGGAAGCAGTGGCAGGCTAGGAGTCAGGGCATAAAACTACAAAATCTTAAACAGGAACAAACCAATCTTTTACCCACAGGTTATCACGCCGGACGTTACCGGCCTGCTGCATTATAATCCGCAGGTTGCAATACCCTGTGGGCTAAGCCGCGGGTATTTGATAGAGCACCAAACTGGCGTCCAACATGTGAACGCTGGAAAAGATAGTTTTATTTGTAGATTGTAGCTTTGTAGCTGATTTAAGCTTGTTGCTAAACTGTAGCTAAGTTGGCTGCTGCCGAGGCTCAGGATCTCGGTGCTGCCCGTGGCTGGCTCCTGGGGCGGTCCCTCGCTGCTGGTGGCACTGCAGAGAGAGATTTCTCCTGCAGCTGGTGCGCTGGAGGCTGCCAATGGGCAGGTTCACCCGGAACAGGCTACGGGCGCGGCTTCCCGGTGTCGGCAGTGCTGTGGGCTCTGCAGAGCGCTGTGAGGTGAGGGAAGTTCCTGCCAGGAGTGGCTTGGGGGAGGCGGGAAGAGGAGGAGGGGCGTCAATCCCCTGACTCATCTCGAAATAAGCAAGCATTGCCGATTCCTCTTGGCTGCTTTTCCTGGGGCTGTGTTGGGCTCTCGGGCATGTGGAGCAGCGGCAGCTCTTTCTCCCATGACTTAGTGGCCAGCACAGGAACGGCTGGGCACGGTTCTGGCTTTTGGAAGCAGGCGCACAGACCGGCTTTGGCTCGCAGGGCTGCAGCTTTGTGCTTACAGTGAGCACGCTTCAGACTGCTGAAAGGGATTCAGGCAAGTTCTTCTCACCTGGTGGGTGTGTTGATTCTCTCACAGCTCAGATGAGGTGCTGGTTCTCCCTGGGGCTCGGCCTCCTGGGGCTCCGTCCCTTCAGGGCCCAGTGGAGTTTCTTCCTACCGGTGGGACTGGTACATAGTTTCATAGTTAGTTTCATAGTTTCAGTTAGGGTTGGAAGGGACCACAAGGATCATCTAGTTCCAACCCCCCTGCCATGGGCAGGGACACTCTACCCTAGATCAGGCTGGACAGAGCCTCGTCCAGCCTGGTCTTAAACACCGCAAGGGACGGGGCCTCAACCACCTCCCTGGACAACCCATTCCAGGGCTTCACCACTCTCACGGTGAAGAACTTCCTCCTCACATCTAGCCTGAATCTCCCCACCTCCAGCTTCATCCCATTCCCCCTAGTCCTATCACTCCCTGATAGTCTGAAAAGTCCCTCCCCAGCCTTCTTGTAGGCCCCCTTCAGATACTGGAAGGCCACAATGAGGTCACCTCGGAGCCTTCTCTTCTCCAGGCTGAACAGCCCAACTCCTTCAGTCTGTCCTCACAGGAGAGGTGCTCCAGCCCTCTGATCATCCTCGTGGCCCTTCTCTGGACACGCTCCAGCACCTCCAGATCCCTCTTGTAATAGGGGCTCCAGAACTGGAGGCAGTACTCCAGGTGGGGTCTCACCAGAGCTGAGTAGAGGGGGAGAATCACCTCCCTTGACCTGCTGGCCACACTTCTCCTGATGCAGCCCAGGATCTGATTGGCTTTCCGGGCTGCAAGTGCACATTGAGAGCTCCTGTTGAGCTTCTCATCCACCAGCACCCCCAAGTCTCTCTCCTCTGGGCTGCTCCCCAGCCAGTCACTGCCCAGCCTGGATTTGTGCCTGGGATTGCCTCGACCCAGATGCAGGACCCTGCACTTGGTCTTGTTGAAGCTCATGAGGTTGGCCTGTGCCCACCTCTCCAGCCTGTCAAGGTCCCTCTGGATGGCATCCCTTCCCTCCAGCGTGTCTGCTGCACCACACAGCTTGGTGTCATCAGCAAACTTGCTGAGGGTGCACTCAATGCCACTGTCCATGTCACCCACAAAGATGTTGAACAAGACTGGTCCCAGGACTGATCCCTGAGGGACTCCGCTTGTCACTGGCCTCCACTGGGACATGGACCCATGGACAGCCACTCTTTGGGTGAGGCCATCAAGCCAGTTCCTTATCCATCTGGTGGTCCATCCATCAAACCCGTGTGTCACCAGCTTGGAGACCAGGATGTGGTGTGGGACAGTGTCAAAGGCTTTGCTCAGGTCCAGGTAAACGACATCAGTGCTCGCCCCTCATCTATTAATGCTGTCACCTGTTCATAGAAGGCCACCAGGTTTGTCAGGCAGGATTTGCCCTTGGCAAAGCCATGCTGACTGCTCCCAATCACCTCTTCACTACTCTTCTGAGTCAGTAGTGCCTCCAGGAGGATCTGCTCCATGATCTTTCGGGCACAGAGGTGAGACTGACCGGCCTGTAGTTCCCTGGTTCCTCCTTCTTACCCTTTTTGAAAATGGGAGCAATATTTGCCCTTTTCCAATCTGTGGGACTTCCCAGTCTGCCATGACTTTGGAATATAATAGAGAGGGGCTTAGCAACCTCATCTGCCAGTTCTCTCAGCACCGTGGGTGTATCCCGTCGGGTCCCATGGACTTGAACACTTTCAGGTTCTTCAGGTGATCACCAACCTGAGCTTCACTTATGAAGGGCAGTTCTTCCTCCCCGTCCCTGCATCGTCTGCCATGACTCCAGGAGTGTGGCTGGAGGCCTTGCAGTGAAGACTGAGGTAAAGAAGTTATTGAGTACCTCAGCTTTTTCCACATCCCTTGTGACCAATTCACCAGTTTCCTTTCTGAGGGGGCCCACACCTTCCCTACTCATCTTCTTGCCATTAATATACCTGTAGAAATTCTTAGTGCTCCCTTTAACCTCCCTGGCTAGATTCAATTCAAACTCTGCTTTGGCTTTCCTAACCAGGCCTCTTGCTGCTCGGGCAGCTTCCTTACATCCCCCTGTTCTATCTGTCCTTCCCTCCACTGCCTGTAGAGTTTCTTTTAAGTAATAGTGTGTCCAGGAGCTCCTTGTTCATCCAGGCAGGCCTCCTAGCGTTCTTCCCTGTTTTTCTTTTGTTGGTATACATAGCTCCTGGACAGAGGAGTGGTCCTTGAATACTGACCAGCTGTCCTGGGTCCCTCTTCCCTCCAGGGCTTTGTCCCATGACACTGTGGCTAGCAGACTCCTGAAGCGATCGAAGTCTGCACGCCTAAAGTCTAGGGACATAAGCTTAGAATAGGCTAGCTGTAATTTCAGTGCAGTTTACATGAAGGGCTCGTTGCTGGTTCCAGGTAAACTGAGGCACAGCTCTTTTCAGTTGTAGGCAGGCATGAGAGATCTTCCCGAGTAGCAAGGCTTCCTCCCTTACTGGAGACAAGGGCAGAACACGTGCATGAGAGCCAAAGCAAAGAAGAAAGGGCAAGAGCAAAAGAGTGATTTAAAGAAGCACAATAAGACTCATTAGGAGTTTATCAAGCAGGTATTCTTTAGCATATACATAGAGCCGGATCCTTTTCCAAAGTATTCTCACCTCTGATTGCAAACAGCTGGTTAACACGGGGCACACATACACATGCATAGTTTGCTAGGAAAGAGTTGCTGATTCTGAGACATCATTTACATAAGTCTTGCTTTTGCATGCACATGGCCCATTCAAATGTGGTGGGGGTCTCAGTGGTCTCTGTTTGCTTCCTCTGGTGAAGGTCACATTGAACTTTTGGCTCCTGGTGAAGGCTTGACTCTTCCTCACAGTAAACTTTTGACTCCCTGCGAATTCTGCTGAGTCTATGCTCCAACCAGGGTCCAGTTGTCATGGTTTCCAGAAAGGCATGTAAGCCAGGAGTCTCCTCCCACCTTCTTGTCTCAAGGACATGCAGGTACAGGAGGGCCCATCTATGCATCCCTTCTTATCTTTTCAGGTCCATTCTGCCTCTTTGCCCTCAGAAATGTACATCTGGCTTATGGAGGGGGGCCCAGTGATTTGTGAAAGTGTTGGAAACGTGAAGGCATACATTCTTTGAATTTTACTTTCCCCTCCATCAGGAGCAAAGTTGTTTACAATTTGGCTAATATTTATAATTTGCTCAAGGCTTGGATTGCCCAAACAGTAAAGCTTGGTAAACACAACCATTAGCCTATGGCAGAGCATTTGGCCAGAATTCTTCCATACATGGAAAAGGCCAGGCACAAACACAAGCAAACACAAGGTGGATGCCTGATCTTGTTTACCCCAACAAGGCAGGTTTGGTTGTTTACCCAGGCTTTTTGATGCCTGGCCCTTGCTTTCTCAGCTCTGGGCTGAGTACTCAATCCAGAAGGGAGGGGAAGTGGAGTTTGAGCAAAACATGTGAGGACATGTTTTGGGCTTATTTGGGCATATTTCTGGGCACATGCATCCTCCACCACAAACCTTTTCTGTTAATAACTGTAATTTATTGACTTAAATGGTTTAAATTCAACTGCTCCTTCCTGTTTTCTTGAAATGTAGAAAACCACTTTCTGAATCTTCAGAAGAAAATGGACAGGAAAGCAGAGAGTGGCCCTTCTCTGCTGATTTGCAGTGAAGCGAGGTTAGAGACCAAGCAGTTAACTTGCATCCACCATATTTTTATCTTTTTTCATAATTCTATATTACAACAAGTTTCAAGGGGAAATTGTGCAGCCCTGCTCTCATAGGAGCTGTGAAATGACTTAGACATCTAGGGCCTGAGAGCTCATCACATATTTTCCTAGAAATCCTGTGGATAATGCCTGAGCAGGAAAAATTTGCTTAAACTTGTTGATTAAATGATTTCCTAGAAATAGCTCCTACTTCACAGCATCACAGTATATTAGAGGTTGGGAGGGACCTCGAGAGATCATTGGATCCAACCTGCTACTTTATTTACATAAACAAAGTGCAATAAAGTATCTTTTACTGAAGGATAACTACTGCATACTATCTATCAGTGATTTCAGTGCTGAATTCTCTCTTTATCTCAAACTCCAAAGGCTGGGCCATCGAGAAGGAGCAGACCCAGCTGATGTGCAGCAGGAATACTCAGCATTTTAATAGACTATGCATTTATTTTGCTCTATGAATCAAATGTTTAAGCAAAGACATTTAGTTATTTTTCATTCTGTGAGAAGCTGTTCTGTTGGCTTTCGCAGGGGGAAGGTGGATGCCGGTGGGTGCTGGTGGGTGCCGGTAGGTGCCGGTAGGTGCCAGTGTTGCTGGGGACCTCGGGGTTCAATCCTTAAGCTGGTTGGCTGGTTGTAGTCTGGGTTGTGTAGGATGTGTATTGGGAGAGAAATGGAGGGAGAGTGAGGGGTCAAGATGTCTGAAGACTGGCTGGGTCACCAGTGCAAACTTTTGTCCCAGGGATGTTATCTCAGTTCCTTTAGATTTCCAAATCCACAAATTTAAACCAGGTGATTGGGTTATGATAAAAATGTGGAAAAAACAAACACACCTCAATGGGAAACTCCCTTTCAGGTGTTGCTTACCACGGAGACTACAGTACAGATGGCTGAGAGAGGATGGGCACACACAACCAGAGTTAAAGGACCCGTGGATCCACCCACCCAAAGGACTGTGGTACCCCAAATGGAGGACCTAAAGATGGTCATGAGACGAGTTCCAGTATCAGAATAGGAGCAGTAATGGTCCTTGCCTGAAAACATAACAAACTAGAAACAAGTTGGGAAGGGAAATTGGTAAAACCTCCCAGAACAAGGGAAGGGAAAGGGACAGAATCCAAGCAGAGTATTGGTGGGGATTGAAGGAAGCGAAAGCAGGGAGATGTCTGTAATTGCCACGCAGAAGATCTAGAGCCATGGCTGTGGGCAGCAACCCCAGAGGCCGTGTGAGTGGAACTGCAGTCAAACCGGACTCCTAATTCCCGGGATCAATCACTCGGAGGGAGAAAGTTGTCACCCAGCCCCTGGTATACCAAACCCACTCACTGTGTATGGTACCTGTTAAAGTAAGAAACGAAATATTCTCAGGCAAGGAACATCAGCTGGTCTCCCACTCCTTTTAGCAGGAAGTTGAAATTAGTCTTTTTTGCTTGTTACAGAATTGTTGCCAGGTTATGAAACTGTTCCCCCCCAGCTTTGAAACAGGTGAAATGGTGAACTTGGTGGTGGTGGTGGGGAGGGGACATGACTAAAAGGGATCCTCTTGGGAGGATTTCTTAGGTTATCATGGCTCAAGCCTAATGTAGTAGAGAGAAGGGGAGGGATTGTGAGAAATGGCAATATTTGTCTTTCACAGGGGAAGATGGGTGCTGGTGGGTGCCGGTAGGTGTTGGCATTGCTGGGGACCTTGGGATTAGATCCTTAAGCTGATTGGCTGGTTGTGTTGTGCAGGATGTGTATTGGGAGAGAAATGGAGGAGGAGAGGTGTCGAGATGTCTAAAGACTGACCAGGTCACGAGTGCAAACTTTTGTCCCAGCCCTGACCACAGCCAGCAACAGGCAGGGCCTGGGAATGGGGGAGCGGTGAGGGGTGTGCTTGGGAATGTAAAGGGACTTGTGGAGACATTTATGAATGTGTATGTTTGAGGTCTACAGAAGCTCAACTCGTGCTGTTATGGCATCTCTACTGAATCTGCTCTGCGCCCAGCACTGTTTTGCCTTTATTGGATAATAACCTGTTTGTACTTAAAATTCAGCAGTGAGCTCCTTTCTCACAATTCCAGTGAAATAAGCAGGATGGTATTGCTGCGGATTGATGAGACTTAACAGAGTAATTTAGTACAGCACCATTAGTGAATAGATTTAAATTCAGAAGCTTTCAGTGTTGCCTCACGTGCTAGCTATTAAGATTAGCAGTAAATGTGAAACAGAAAACTTTTGACTCAAGAAGAGCTTTACAACAGTTGGCTGACTGAAGCCCTTTATTTATCTGAAGTGCAGATGCAAACTTTTTTCATTTTAGTCCATACAGGGAAGTTTAAGGCATGCAAAAAGTTTGGTTGAATGGCTAGTACATTTTCCAGAATAGAATAGAATAGAATAGAATAGAATAGAATAGAATAGAATAGAATAGAATAGAATAGAATAAATTAAACCAGGTTGGAAGAGACCTTCTAGATCATCGCATCCACCTATCATCCAACACCACCTAACCAACTAAACCATGCACCAAGCACCCCATCAAGTCTCCTCCTAAATACCTCCAGTGATGGTGACTCCACCACCTCCCCGGGCAGCCCACATCCAGTCTGAACCTCCCCTGGCGCAGCCTGAGACTGTGTCCTCTTGTTCTGGTGCTGGTTGCCTGGGAGAAGAGACCAACCTCTGCCTGTCTACAGCCTCCCTTCAGATAGTTTGTAGAGAGCAAGAAGGTCTGCCCTGAGCCTCCTCTTCTCCAGGCTAAGCAACCCCACTCCCTCAACCTCTCCTCATAGGGCTTGTGCTTGAGATCTCTCCCAGCTTTGTTGCCCTTCTCTGGACATGTTCAAGAGTCTCAAAGTCCTTCTTAAATTGAGGGGCCCAGAACTGGACACATCATAATGGTGTAACAGGGTATGGGGCTTGGAGCTTCTCCGTCAGTTATAAGCAGTGTGCCTACAAGGTGCTGTGAATCACACACATCACACACACACACAATCTCCTTTTCTCTCCTGCTGGGCAATCAAATATGAAAATGACATGAGAATAGCCCAAACCCAGTTCTGTTGTATGCAGAATTCTGCAAGAATGTTAGAGTCTGTGTTGTTGGCCAGCCCTCAGCTTTTTTGTGTCTGTTACGGTGATAAGAGATCTTAAGATCCTGGAAGACTTAACTGACATAACCTTGAAAATATATGTTTTTCTGCTGTTTTTTTATTTTTTGTGTTTCCCATTTGGGGTTTATTTTATTTGGGTATTTATTTGCTTTGTTTGGAGTTTTTTGTGTGGTGGGGGGGGGTTTGTGGTGTTGGTTAGGGTGTGGGTTTTTTTTTTTTAAGTATTTATCACAAGAACAGGCCATCATTTAATTCTTAGTATTTACTCCTTTTATTATTTCAGTGACCAGCACTGAAATCCCTGATAGTGCAGGCTCTATCAGGAACCTGCAAATGCTATCAAGAAAACTGTTCTGTGTTGTTTAAAGTGTTGTTCTGAATCACTTTTCTTCCTTGAATGCTACATAGAAACTTTTCCTCTCTTGGTGACTTGTTCTCCCACGAAGACCAAGGAATTAAGAAATGTATCCCCTACGAGAATTACTGGAAGCTGTGTGTTTAAATCTTCCTAGGAATCAATACAAGAAAAAAAAATCCAATTAAGGCAAATCTATGTTGTTAGAATACCCACACTGCAAATATTAATTCAGTTTTGAGGCTCAAGAACAATGTGCAACTCATCAAGTAAAATACACAGTTAAATAGTAGAGAGGCCTAGATTGCAGAGTTCCTGTTGTGACCATGGAATGCACAGCACAGACTCATGGAAACCCTAAATTAATAGGCTAATCCCTCTGATAAGGAAAGTGTCAAGACTCTATTTGTTTGGTAAGAGCTAGAACCAGACTATTCTCCAAAACTTGAATAGTCTCATAAACACATCATGCAATAAACATTAGGAATAAATCCCAACTTTCCCAAGGTGAAAAGAATTATAAAAACTCAGACAGAAAAGCAATAAAGCTTAAGAAATATATTGCAGGCACAGTAACAAAGGAAGCTGTGTGAGTCCTAAAAAGCATCACAATCTGTTCAGCAGAAACTTCTAATCATAGAATCGTAGAATCAATAAGGTTGGAAAAGACCTCAAAGGTTATCAAGTCCAACCAGTCACCTGACACCTCATGACTACTAGACCATGGCACAAGTACACATCCAATCCCCTCTGAACAGCTCCAGTGATGGTGACTCCACCACCTCCCTGGGCAGCACATTCCAATGGCCAACAGCTCTCTCTGTGAAGAACTTTCTCCTCACCTCCAGCCTAAACTTCCCCTGGCACAGCTTGAGACTGTGTCCTCTTGTTATGGTGCTGGTTGCCTGGGAGAAGAGACCAATCCCTCCCACTCCCCACACTCCCCCCCTCCCTCCTCCCCCCCCCCTCCCTCCCTTCGTTCCCCCCCTCTCCCTCCCTTCTTCCCCCTCCCTCCCTCCCTCCCTCCCTCCCCCTCCCTTCCTCCTTCCTCCCTTCCTCCCTTCCTCCTTCCTCCCTCCTTCCTTCCTTCCTTCCTTCCTTCCTTCCTTCCTCCTTCCTCCCTCCCCTCCCTCCCCTCCTCCTTCCCCTCCCCCTCCCTCCCCTCCCTCCTCATGTCCTAGCTCATAACCCTGAGTGTAAAATAGTCACAGGAATCAGAACTGAATTAAGCTCAAAGCATTTATTCAGACGAATGAAAGATGGCAAATGTTCATACTCTGAGAGAACCTTGCTAGCTGCTCTGAGGGATTAGAGAATTTTAATTACATCCATGCTGGACAACACTCTTGAGTCTAATAATTATTCAACAGTGTTGGTAAAGCCTGATTTTATTTGGGAAGGGTAAAGCTTCAGTTCTTTTCTCTATCTTAAATTTGGAGGCCAGTGATGTGAATGACATGGTGTCTCGATCCAGAGAGGAAAGAGCTCAGTTCTTCTGAATATTCCCATGTTATGAAATTAGAGGCACAAAGCAGGCTAAAATATCAACAGCCCCTGAGGCTTATTGACAGAATAAAGTGACAGAATCAGAAGGAGAGAGAGAGAGAGAGAGAGAGAGAGAGAGAGAGAGGAGAGGAGAGACAAGAAGGAAAGAGAAGAGAGAAGGAATTATATTACCACACCCCCCTCACCCCCCAGGACAGTTGGGTCTGTGGAGGAAGGCTGCTGCAGCTTTGGCATAGAGGAGAGGTCATCCTTGTTGGTTACTCTGTCCTCCAGCAGAGGAGGGGAGGGGGAGATCTCAAAGTCCAAGTTCAAGCCCTTCATCAGCTCCTTGAGTTGCAGCAGGTGGAACTATCTATGCACCTTCCAGAGAGTCCCTTATCCAGTGGCTTTTGCCAAATACACATCAGCTACTGTCTGGGCAAGCAGGAAAGGTGATTTTCTCTTTGTTGAGTCACATCAAGAGAGACAAGATTTAGACTCTCACACATGGTGTATGCCAAGTGAGGATTGATAGAAGGCCATCAGCATTAGGAAATGCATAACTTTGGAAGAGACTGGCTGAAGGAATGAGTGAGCAGCCAGGCAGAGAGGGACCTGGGGGGTACTGGTTGGCAGTAGGCTGAACATAAGCCAGCAGTGTGCCCAGGTGGCCAAGAAGGCCAATGGCATCCTGGCCTGCATCAGGAACAGTGTGGCCAGCAGGAGCAGGGAAGTCCTTCTGCCCTGTACTCAGCACTGGTTAGGCCACACCTTGAGTACTGTGTCCAGTTCTGGCTCCTCAGGTTAGGAAAGATGTTGAGCTGCTGGAAGGTGTCCAGAGAAGGGCAACAAACTGGGGAGGGTTTGGAGCACAGCCCTGTGAGGAGAGGCTGAGGGAGCTGTGTTGCTTAACCTGGAGAATAGGAGGCTCACGGGAGACCTCATTGCTCTCTGCAACTACCTGAAGAGAGGTTGTAGCCAGGTGGGGTTGGTCTCTTCTCCCAGGCAACCAGCACCAGAACAAGAGGACACAGTCTCAAGCTGTGCCAGGGCAAGTTTAGGCTGGAGTTCTTCCCAGAGAGTTGTTGGGCATTGGAATGTGCTGCCCAGGAGGTGGTGGAGTCACCATCCCTGGAGGTGTTCAAGAGGGGATTGAGTGTGGCACTTGGTACCATGGTTTAATAGTCATGAGTGTTGAGTGACAGGATGGACTTGATGATCTTGGGGCCTTTCCCAACCTTATTGATTCTATGATTCTATGATTCATGGTCTGAATACACAAGTGCCAGTTAACTGCTTTCACCGTTTGCTTGACTCTGGATTTTGCCTTGCCTTTTGTATAGTACTGTTCTTCCAGCCCAGCACGAAAGATCTTTTAAGTGATGCAATTTTCATGTTTTTATTCAGAACATTTTCTTTTGTTCAAATTGGAACTAGAGCTGCTACATCACTCTATTTCAATGTCCAGGTCTAACAATATTCCAAACACTATGATTAAAGGTCACTCAGTCAAGAATCATCTCCCTGTGAATCTATTTGCTGCTGCATACCTATTTCACTACTGAAGATCATTATAGGAATGAATACTTTAACATCTGTGGAACTGTCAAATTAGTGATGTTAGGATAACTTCTACAAGTGATTTCTACTTCTTTAGTTGCCTGTCAATAGCCATTCTAATTGCTGACCATTCTGTAATGGGAATTTACAGGTTGTGCGACGTTCTCGGACCTCTGCCTGCTGTAATTATGATCTTATGATCATAATGAACATTTTAACTATGAAATAGGAATAGTGAAAATAAAATGGACTGTCTAGTAACAGCATATGTGGCATCTCTATTTGATCTTGTGCAAAATCATCTCCTTAATGTTACACATATGCCTAAAATCCAGTGGTACAAAAGTGTAAGCACTGCCAAGTAATTTACCATAATGTTAAGCAGTTTTGTGAAGCTATTTTTAGTGAAACCTAAGATGCACTTGACAGTCAGCCATGACCATTTTCCCTGAGTCATAGAGCCATCTGAATGGAAGAAGACCTTAGTGCAGAATGGCGGCTCGATACCATTTGCCTACCAAATAGGCTCTATCACTCCCTTCCTCAGATGGACACGAAAGAGAATCATAGAATCATAGAATCAATAAGGTTGGAAAAGACCTCAAAGATCATCAAGTCCAACCTGTCACCCAACACCTCATGACTACTAAACCATGACTCCAAGTGCCACATCCAATCCCCTCATCAACAATTCCAGGGATGGTGACTCCACCACCTCACTGGGCAGCACGTTCCAGTGACCAACAACTCTCTCGTTGAAGAACTTTCTCCTCACCTCCAGCCTAAACTTCCCCTGGCACAGCTTGAGACTGTGTCCTCTTGTTCAGGTGCTGGTTGCCTGGGAGAAGAGACCAACCCCCACCTGGCTACAACCTCCCTTTCATGTAGTTGTAGAGAGCAAGAAGGTCTCCCCTGAGCCTCCTGTCCTCATTCTATAATGAAAAGCTTATAAGTCAAGGTAAGGACAGAGACATTATTCACTAATTATCATCACAGGCAAAATAGACTTGACTCAGAGAAATTATTACTAATCAAATGACAGTAGAAATAAAAACTAAACCTTAAAATACCTTCCCTACACCACTGCCTTCTTCCTGAGACTAATTTTACTCCTGAATTCTCTAAATCCTCCCCGAGTGGCACACGAGAATGGGGAATTGTGATTATGATCTGTTCATCAAACATTATTTCTGCTGCTCTTTCCTCTTCAGGTGTAGGACTCCACTTTTTTTCCCTGCTCAGCATGGGGTCCTTCCCAGAGGAAACAGTCCCCCATGAACTTCTCTGACTCAGGTCCTTCTCACAGGCTGCAGTTCTTCATGAACTTTTCCAGTGTGGGTCCTTCAGAAACAGTGTGCTTCAACACTGGTCCCCCATGGGGTCACAAGTCCTTCCAGCAAACCTACTTCAGAGTGAGCTCCTCTCTTCACAGGTCCTGCCAGAAGTCTACTTCAGTGTGGGCTTCCCACAGGGTTGCAGCCTCCTTTGAGCATCCATTGCCTCTAGTGCAGTGTCCTCCATAGGCTGCAGGTGGATATCTACTACACCATTAACCTTCACGGGCTGCAAGGACTGCCTGTCTCACCACGGTCTTCACCATGGGCTGCAGAAGAAGCCCCTACTCTGGTGCCTCGACCATCTTCTCCTCTCCTTCTTCACTTGTCTTGATGTCTACAGAGTTGCTTCTGGGTCTTGTCATATCAGAGTTTCAGCCTTCTTTTTTATGTTGGAAACCAATCTTACTGGGAAATGAAGCAGCTTTAGCAGGAGATCTGGGTGATATCACATATAGTACTTTTAGGACAATTGTCTGTTCAGAAGACCTGGAATCAAAGGTGCAAACTTCTTGCTGTATTAATTACATTAAAAATAAAAAAAAAAGGTGATTCCAGCATATCATCAGCAGCTGCTATAGCCCGAAACCATGACCTATGCCCATGCAGATCTGTGTGCACATCTGTGATTCCACTGATTTGCCTAGAATTTTTCAGTTCAGTCACAGGCTTCATAGTTAAAATCTGTGCTGGTGGCAATTACATCATGATGAAAAGTGTGTGTTCTTCTGAGGTGTGTGCTGGGGTACCCTGACTCTTTGCTTGGGCTGAAACATAATTGGTGGTTGGTGTATAAGCATTTCCTCATTTTCCAATCACTTACTTGGTATATACCTTTTCAGCAGTGCAGCCCCGGTAAGTCCTACAGTTAAAACACCTAAAGAAGACCAGATATTTTACAGAGACTCTAAGTGCTGCACTCGAGTGCCTGAACACTAGAAAGAAACAAGATATTGTAAAGCTCAGGCTAAGTTTCTCATGGCAATGTAGCTCTCCAGAAACAGGTTATTGGAAAATGCCTACAATGTAATGAGGATTAAACAGATCTTGTTAGGAAGACAAAACTAGGTGGCAGAGAGAGCATCTTTTATTAGACCATCCAATAAATTGGAAAAAACTTTCAGAAGCTCTTCAGGAGCTCACCTAAGAGCATCCTATCTAAAAAGGGTTATTGGCTACCTTAGAACCATCCTTATAAAAGTTACCACTCACGGGTAAAAAATGACAGGATTTACTCCAAACCATGACAGCATAAGCAGTAATTGATCATTCTGGATCTGAAGGAACTTAGTGTTATTAGTGACTTTAAAATTTGATTTAACCAGGCTGCAAAGAAAATATAACTGCAAGCATTCTGAAAAAGAGAAACATTTAATGGGCAGCAAAGTGCTCTTCAGTTATTAAACTTCTATTCAAACACTCTGTCCATATGAAGTAACACAATGACTAGTAAAAGCTATCAGCACTAAAATGCTACAGTGCAAATGTCAGTGCCATTAATAGCTTTATTAATTCATTTCTCTGGCCCTTTAGGTAAAATTGACCCATTCATGCTGAATCTTGACAGGAATTACGATGGTACAATCACAAACAAAATTTTCTGTGTCTTCTTTTTGTAAATACAGAAAGTATGAGAACAAAATGTCCTTTCTTCCTTGTTCCTCTCTTGACCATAGATGTTGGGCATGATTAAAGTTTTAGTGCTGAGCTGCAGCACATTGAATGTAATAGTCTTAAGTAGAACATAATATCCCCATCCATAACACAGCCCACAGGAGCCACAGTGGGTCTACACTGCCCTTTGTGTGCCTGAGTGGAGAAATCAAAACCCACAGGTTTAAGAGAAAGAAGCAAAGATCAGATCACAGCCAGAGGGAAAAAAAAAAAAGAAAGGAGGATGTTTTGCCTCGGTCTGGAGAGGGCAAGAGCCTCAGTTCTTCGAATATTCCCGTGCTGTGAAATGAGAGGCACAAACGAGGCCACAATATCAACAGCTAGGCTATTGATTACATAAATAAAGTGGAGGGATCAGAAGGGGAGAGAGAGAAAATACAGAGGGAGAGAGAGAGAGAGAGAGAGAAGAGGAAAGGGATTATGTTACCACACCCCTCACCCCCAAGACAGTTTGAGTCTGTGGAGGAAAGGTGCTGCGGGAGATATTGGGTCTGTAGAGGAAGGGTGCTGAGGCTTTGGCTGTAGAAGAGAGGTGGTCCTCTGGGCAGCCTCTTCAGCTCCATGAGTTGCAGCAGGCAGAACTTAGGACATGGAGAGGGGGCTCTGCTTCTTCCAGGCTCCATGATGATGTCTCTGTCATGTTTCCTCTCCTGGTATTCCTCCATTTTCCTTCACAGCAGCATTGTCCTTCTGTGTTTTTCTTCATCTGTGTTTTTGGTTCCATTTTTTCTTCTGCTGAGCCAGCAGTTGCTCAAGTCTTTTATACAGTTTTTAGTCCTTAGCTATGTGTCCAAGTATTGTCCCTCAGGAAATCAGGGGCCAGGTGGTGAATCCATTGTCTCATCATCCTCCCTTTCCAGGGTATGTGATGGGTGGAGATTATCTTGTCTTATGCATATTCCCAAAGGTGGCCTGGGTCGTTGATTTTATCTTTGTTGAGTCACATCAGGAGAGACAAGCTTTTAGTCTCTCACAGTTGTGAAAGGAAACCATGCACAGATGAAGAAGAATGAACAGAGAATAAAAAGTAACAGGAAGAAGGAATTAGGGGAGGTAAATGGGAAGAGTAAGAAAGGAGTAGCATACTTCTAAAATATCAAATGACACAAGCAGTGAACCAGCTGCCTTTTGGAATTAAGGCTGATTCAGTTAATTTATATCGTTATAAAATATTGAAGAGCATTGATAAAGCTGAAAAAGTCAATCTTAAAAAATCAGTTAAAGACTGCAAGTGCCAATAGCTCGATTATGGGTGGCTCTGCTGTGATATTTTGTTGTGCTTTTCGGTGTTGTTGGTTTGTGGGTTTTGGTTGGCTTTTTTTTTTTAATTATTTTTGTTGTTGTTGTTTGTTTTGGTGTGGGTTTTTTTTTTTTTCAGTTCAAAGAGGACACTGCTTAGTTCTTTACTTCAGCTTAGGGGTAAGATTTAACCACTAGGTACAAAATAATAATTGTATGTCATAGAAGTCCTGCCTATGCCAAGACAGATCTTTGTCTGACTCTTTTCTCTGAAACCTTTGCTTGGTTTAGCCCTGCTTTTCCTATTGTACACTTAGAGTGGAATCTCTGTTGGACTTGTGGGGCTATGCAGGAAATGGAAGCAGGGACAAGTATCCTGGGAAGAGTACAGGGAAATTGACCAGCTGTGTAGGAACAAGGTCAGGAAGGCCAAGGCACAGCTGGAAATGAACTTGATAAGGGATGTAAGGAAAAACAAGAAAGGCTTCTACAGGTTCATTGGCAGAAAAGGAAGGTTAAAGAGAGCTCCTCCATGGTGAGAGACAGTGGGGAACTTGTATCCATGGGTTAGGAGAAGGCTGAGATTCTCAACAACATTTTTGTCTCAGTTTTCACTGGCAAGCCTTCTCCTCATGGCTGTTGTGTGGACAGACCACAAGTTGGAGATCAGGGTGACAAAGTCCCTCCCACTGTAAATGAAGACACAGTGCATCATCAGCTGAGGAACCTGAAAATACACAAGTCCATGGGACCTGATGAAATGTATCCCAGAGTCCTGAGGGAATTATCTGATGCAGTTGCCAAGCCACTCTCCTGGCAGTCAGGTGAGGTCCCTGGGGACTGGAAGAAAGGAAATATTACACCCATTTTTTTAAAAGGGTAGAAAGGAGGACCTTGGGAGCTACTGAGCTGTCAGCCTCATCTCCTGCCTGGGAAGATCATGGAACAGATCCTCCTAGATGCCAAGATGAGGCACATGGAGGGCATGAGGTGATTCAAGACAGTCAGCATGGCTTTCCTAGGGGCAAATCCTGCCTGACTGACCTTGTGGCTTTCTATGTTAGAGTGACTGTCAGTAGATAAGGGATGACATATGGATGTGATCTCTCTGGCCTTCTGTAGGGCCTTTGACACTGTCCCCCACAACATCCTGCTGGCCAAGTTGGAGAGCTATGGATTTGCTGGGTACACTGTTCAGTGGGTAAGGAATTGGCTGGATGGTCACATCCAGAGGGTGGCGCTCAGTGGCTTGAAGTGCAGATGGGGAGCAGTGACAGTGGTGTCCCCCAGGGGTCTGTACTGGGGCCTGTGCTGGTTGATATTTTTATCAATGACATAGTGAGGTTGAATGCACCATCAGCAGTGTGCAGGTGACACCAAGCTGTGTGGTGCTGTCCATACACCAGATGGACAGTATGGCATCCAGACAAACCTGGACAAGATGGAGAGGTGGTGCCCAGGTGAATCTCATGAAGTTCAACAAGAGGAAGTGCAGGTTCTGCACCTGGGCTGGAACAATCCTGGTTTGGGGGTGCTGATGGATGAGAAGCTGGACAGGAGCAGGCAGTGTGAGCTTGCAGCACAGAAGGCAAATCACATCCTAGGCTGCATCAAAAGATGCATTGCCAGCAGATCCAGAGAGGTGATTTTGTCACTTTGTTTTGCTCTAGTGAGACCTCACCTGGAGCACTGTGTACAGGTCTGGAGCCCTCAGTATAGGAAGAACATGGACTTGAGGGAGTAGGTCCAGAGAAGGGCCACGCAAATGAGCACATCTGCTATGAGGACAGGCTGAGGGAGCTGGTGGTGTTCAGCCTGGAAAGAGAAGGCTCTAGGGAGATCTAATAGCAGTCTTCCAGTACCTGAAGGGGGCCTACAAGAAGGATAGAGAGAGACTGTTTACTTGTAGTGATAGGACAAGGGGCAACGTCTTCAAACTGGAGAAGAGTAGATTTAGATTAGATGTTAGGAACAAGTTCTTTACCATGAGGGTAGTGGAACGCTGGAACAGGTTTCCTGGAGAGGTGGTTGGGGGCCCATCCCTGGAAATACTCAGGGTGATGCTTGACAGGGCTCTGTGCAACCTGATCCAGTTAAGGATGTCCCTGCTTACTGCAGAGGGGGTTTGGACTAGATCACCTTTGGAGGCCACTTCCAACCCATACCATTCTACAATTTGGTGATTCTGTGACTCTGTTGTTTGTGTAGGTCTGGAAACTGAGATAAAAAGCAGTAGATTAACCTTCAAATTTAAAGACATTTCCTTGCAGCATACTTGATTAATGTATATCTTGAGAGTGGTATTGGTTGAGTTACGCTCATCTTGCTGTGGCACTAGTTCCACTGGAATAATGGTAGAAGACAAATTTCAAAGATGAAGAGACAATAGTTAGCATCTGATCTATGCAAAATCAAAAGCATCTCACGTTAAATAAATGAAGTGCATCTCATGGGGCTGTTGACACCTCATTCTACCTTGCGAAATTCTCCTGTTCCTCTTGTGAAAGAGCACCATCCCCCTAATGTAGAGCTGAGGAATGTAGTTTAAACACCTTTCAAGGGGTCTGAACACAGCCCAGACTCTCAAGACTCAGCCTGACAACTGTGGGACAGGAAAAAGGCAAACAGTAAACAGAAAATCAGTGTAACAGGATGCCGGCCCGAGCTGCCTGCCAGGAAATTACTGAAGGTGTTATATGGCTGCTGAAATACTTTAATGGTGGATATTTTTAACTGTTGTTGTTGAGAATTCATCTGTCCCACTGAGTTTCATTTCTCCTGTCCCACTGAGCCTCTTTAAAGCTGTAGATAATTATAGCACAGTTTTTTTTATGCTCTGAAAGTTCCCTTTCCATAAGATATTAGAAGTTTGTGAGCATAAATAAACTGTTCCACAAAATCTAAGCACAAATCCCTTTCTATCATTTGCTTTTTTTGACAACAGGGAATAAATTGCAAGTGCATGGCTTGAAGTTCTACAGAAGATTCCACTCCCATTGATTGAAAGAGTGTTTTATATCTTGTCATTCTTTTACCTAATGAAAGGTAACTCTCAGATGTGACTCCTGAGTATCTGCACTTCCATAATTTTAACAAGGTGTCCAGTACCTCTGTCATTATTTCATGTATTTTAAAATATATATAAAACACTGGCTTTGAAGAGTGGAGTTGTGGATAAGACTGGAGAAGAGGAGGCTCAGGAGAGACCTTATTGCTCTCTACAACTCCCTGCAGAGAGGTTGTAGCCAGGTGGGGGTTGGGCTCTTCTCCCAGGCAACCAGCACCAGAACAAGAGGACACAGTCCAAGCTGTGCCAGGGGAAGTTTAGGCTGGAGGTGAGGAGAAAGTTCTTCCCAGAGAGCGTTGTTGGCCATTGGAATGTGCTGCCCAGGGAGGTGGTGGAGTCACCATCCCTGGAGGTGTTCAAGAGGGGATTGGATGTGGTACTTGGTGCCATGGTCTAGTAGTCATGAGGTGTTGGGTGAAAGGTTGGACTTGATGATCTTTGAGGTCTTTTCTAACCTTGTTGATTCTATGATTTCATTACTGTGATTAAGAGAGTGAGTGCATGCTTTGTTGAAAACTGCCAGGACACTGTAAACAAATGTGCAGCACCACACAGCTCTTAACATTTCCAGATGGAAAAGTATTTTTGCTTTAATATGAAAAATAGCCATTGCTCATGACTCCTTTATAAAAGCTCTTCTGGTTGTATATAGAGTTGGAAATCATAGAATGGCTTAGGCTGGAAGAGACTGGGCAGGGGATCCTCTCAACTAGACCAGGTTACTCAAGGCCCCATCCAACCAGGGAGAGGCCATCCATACCCTCTCTGGACAATCCATTCCAGAACTTTGTCATCTTTGTAGTGAAGAATTTCTTCCAAAGGTCCAGTCTGAATCTATTCTCCTTCAATTCAAATCCATTTCTCCTTGTTCAATCTGTGCACACTCTTGCAAAAAGTCCCTCTCTAGCCTTCATGTAGGTTCTCTTCAGGTACTGGAAAGCAGTTATAAGGTCCCCCTGGCGTCTTCTCTTCTGCAGGCTGAACAGTCCCAGTTCCCAAAATCTATCCTCATAGCATAGGTGTTTCAGCCCCTAGATCATACTTGCAGCCCCCATCTGGACTTGTTCCAAGAGGTCTGTGTCCCTCTTATGTGGTGGGGACACCAGAACTGGATGCAGTATTTGCGGTGGGGTCTCACAAGAGCAGAGTAAAGAGGAAGAATCACCTCTCGACCTGCTGGCGACACTCCTCCTGATGCATCTCAGGATACAATTGGCCTTCTGGGCTGCACAAGCTCACTGCCAGCTCATGTTGAGCTTCTCATCTGTTGTGGTGGTTTGAGCCTTAACTGGAAGTTAAGAGCTCAGTTGGGGGCAAGGCTGAGAATCTCTCCCCCACTTCCCCCCTCCTCCCTCCCAATGGAGAGGGAGAAAAGGAAGGAGCAAATCCACCAAACAATAATTTGGAGTCGGCTTGGAAGTAGAGAGGTAAAGAGTTGTCTTTAAGCAATATATATATATAACAATAACAGGAAAAGGTTCACAAGGGCAAGGAACAAGGATGGATGGGAGGGGGACAAAAACAAGAGAATAATACAAACCAGCCTTTCTCTGAGGAAGCGTGGAGGCAGCAGGGAGAAGGATCAGGTCTGACCACGTGGCAGAGGAGGCAGGAGCCAGAAAGCTCTCGGCCAACAGCTACAATGTTCTGCTTTTTATACCCTAGCTGGGCAGGGCGAGGGGAGTGGAACAGACTCAGCTTCCCAGGGGAAAAATGCCCTGCAGGGAGTGAAAAGTACCTGCAAGCCCTCCCCCCTGCTTTGTTCTTTTGTTTTCAGAAAAGGGTGTTAACCCACCACATCTGTCAATACCCCCAAGTCCAGGGCTACTCTCAACCCACACTCTATTGAGTTTATATTTGTGTCTGGGATTGACTGAACCCAGGGGTAGGACCTTGCACTTCAACTTATTGAACCTCATGCAGTTGGCACTGGCCCATTTCTCAAGCCTGCCAAAGTCCCTTTGGATGGATCCCTTCCCTCAAGTGAGTCCAGCACACCACACAGATTGGTGTTGTCAGCAAACCTGCCAAGGATGTACTCAATGCCATTGTCCACATCACTGACCAGCACTGGAACCTGAACAGAGCCCTGAGGAGCTCCTCTTTTCACTGGTCTCCACATGGACATTGAGCCATTAACATCTTTTTGAGTGTAACCTCAAACCTCAAACCTTATAACCAGTTCCTTATCTATCAAATCCATCCATCAAATCTATCTCTCTCCATCTTAGAGACAAGGATGCCATGTGGGACAGTGTCAATGCCTTGCACAAGTCCAGGTAAATGACAGCAGTTGGTATTCCCATGTCAACCGGTGCTCTAGCTCTGTCATAGGAGGCCGCCAGATTAGTCAGACACCATCTGCCCTTAGTGAAGCCATACTGGCTGTCACTGATCACCTCATGATTTTTCATGTGCCTTAGTACAGATACCAGAAGAATCTGTTCCATCATTTTACCTGGCACAGAGGTGAAGCTCTCTGGCCTGTAGTTCCCTGGGTTTTCTTTGCTTCCCATTTAAAAAATGGGGGTTATGTTTCTCCCTTTCCAGGGTGGGGAGCCTCACCAGACTGCTATGACTTCTCAAACATAATGGCCAGTGGCCTAGCAACATCAGCCTCCAGTTCTTTCAGGACCTGTGCATATATCTCATCAGGTCCCATCGACTTGTGCGCTTTCAGTTTCTCTCTGTGTTTCCAGACCTGATCTGCTCCTACCCTGGGTGGTTCTTCATTCTCCCAGACCCAGCCAATGCCCTCTGTGACTCAGATGGAGTGGCTCGAGCCATTACTGCTGAAGACCGAAGCGAAAAAGCTGTTGCATACTTCAGCCTTCTCCATGCCCTCAGTAACCAGGTCACCTGCATCCCTCTGCAGAGGTCCCACACTCTCTCATTTATTTTTTTCTCACATACCTGTAGAATCCTTTTCTGTTGTTTTTAATGTTCCTATCCATTTTTGACTCCTTCAGGGCCTTAGCTTTTCTAACCTGGCTTCTGATTTCAGGATCAACTTCCTTGTAATCATCTCAGGTTACCAGTCCTTGCTTCCATGCTTTGTGGATTCCTCTTTTGCATTTGATTTTGGTCAGGAGTTCCTTGTTCATCCGTATATGTTTCCTGCTGGTTTTGCCTGATTTCTTCCTTTTAGGGGTGCGGTGCCTTTGAGCATGGAGATGATCCTTAAAAGTCAATCAGCTTTCCTGGTCTTCCAGTGCCTTCAGGGCTTTATTCCATGGTATGACACCAAGGAAGTGTCTGAAGAGGTGTAAGTCAGCTCTTCTGAAGTCTAGAGTTGCAAGCTTGCTGATCTTCCCCTTCTTTGTTACTGTTAGGATCTTAAATTCCACCATCTCATGGTCACTGCAGCCAAGGCCACCCATGAGCTTAATGTTGTCCACAAGCCCCTCCCTGTTGGTGAGAACGATGTGTAGGATGGCACCTTTCCTTTTTGATTGCAGGAAGAAGTTAGCTTCAATGCAAATCAGGATTCTCCTGGTTTCCTTATGCTCTGCTGTGTTGCCTCTTCAATAGATGTTGTGGTGGTTTAAGCCCCCCATGAGGACCAGGGCTTGGGAACAAACTGCTACTCTGCTTTTCTTAGGCCCCTTCCTTCAGCCTGGTGACACGAAGGGAGGGGATTCTCTCATTCTCGAAGAGCCTCCAGCTGTTGTTACACCAATCTATTTCATTCTCACATTCTTCTCAACCTTATCACCTCCTCTTTCAACTCCACCACCTGGCTGAGCAAATCATTGATCTGTTCACACCACAGACAGGTGGTTTCACTGCCTCCCATCAGAACTAGTGTCAGGGGAATCTAGTCCCTGCAGCCAGATACCTGCACTGCCACATTTTTGCTCAGGAGCTTGGTCTGAGCCACCACATTCCTTCTGGCAGTGGTTTTCAGCCGCTTTACAACCGTGTTGGATCCTCTTCTGCAAAGTCTTTCCTCAGGCTTCACTGGTTCCAGGGAACTTACAAGCTGCAGACAGCTGTGGCACCACCGGGGCGCACACAAGCCCTGTTTGCCGACCCTGTGCTCTGTGAGCAGTGACTAGCAGCTGCCCTCCCTGAGGCTTCTTACAGTCTGAAGGCATGATCAGCCGTGGGTGGTGCTGGTTTTGCCCCGGCTGTTTTAGCAGCTCGTCCACAAGGTGCCAGTCCCTGGCACAGGGATAGTGCTTTCTGGGGTTAAAAAAAAAAACCCCAGAGAGCTTTTTGTCAGCGTTTTTTGATTCAGATCCCTTCCCAGTGCAATCTTACTTGCCCTGAAGCTGTCCTCAACAGTAATAACTGTTTGGTGTGTTAATAGATAATTTAATTTTACCGTGGATGTTGATTGTTCCACCCATGCTATCTCAGCAGCCTGCCCACAAGCTGCCAGTCCCTGGCACAGGGATAGTGGTTTTTCTGGCTTCAAAAAAGCCCCCAGAAGAGCTTTCTGTCAGCCCTTTTTGCTTCAGATCCCTTCCCCAGTGCAGTCTTACCGGCTCTGAAGCTGCTCTCTGCAGCAATCTTTTTCTTCTTGTATACAGAGTTGGAAACATCAGGACTTGGTAAAGTTACCCACTAAGAAATACAGATAATTTCAAACTTGAATGCAAGAACTTTTGTTGGGGGATCCTTGCTCTTGGACACCAGAAATGTGAGGTTTGTCCCCTTTTCTCTTGATGTCCTGCACTGTAATATTGAGAAGGTCATCCTCATCTTCATTTGAAAGGGTTTTGGAGGAATTATATGCCCCAATATTTTTCCTCCCTAGCCTCACTTTTCTACCTTTCCCATGTAACCTTATCCAAAGGTTATGATACTGACCTCACTGTAAGGAATTTTAAGATCAGTTAGTAAGGGGCTATGTATAAGAACTAGCAGCATTAATACAATACAATACAATACAATACAATACAATACAATACAATAAACCAGGTTGGAAGAGACCTTCAAGATCATCACGTCCAACCTATCAACCAATCCAATCCACCTAAACAACTAGATCATGGCACCCAGTACCCCATCAAGTCTCCTCCTGAATACCTCCAATGATGGTGACTCCACCACCTCCCTGGGCAGCCCATTCCAATGGGCAATCACTCTCTGTGTAGAACTTCCTCCTAACATCCAGTCTACACCTCCCCTGGCGCAGCCTGAGACTGTGTCCTCTTGTTAAGATAAGATTACCAATATTGGTAATAAGATTACCAATATGATTGCACTGAACAACAAATGAGCTAGGGCAGAGTAGCATTAGCACAAGAAGAGAACAGTTTGTATCCATTCAGTAGTACCATTGGCAGTGCTGAAGTGCATCACTACGTAAAGCAATGGCCACGCTTTGCAATGTCCACTTTCTGCGTCTGAATCTATTAATATCAATGGATATTAATTAATAATTACACTGCTATTAAACAATTCAGTTGTAGTGACTCAAGATTAAGATTTAGAAAATTGTGATTCAGTTGCTCTACAGGATACACAAATTCAGTTTTGATAGGGGTGCTAATTATGCTTCCACGTAAAAAGGAGACAAGATTCCAGGTTTCTAGACTGAATTGCAAGCTTTGGTATATTATTCTAGGTATTGTAGGAGGAGGGTCTGGAAAGTATCTGGAAAATATTTTCACCAGTGACATCCCCCAGGGATCAGTGCTGGGCCCCATCCTCTTGAATGTTTTCATTGACGATCTGGATGAGGTGGTTGAGACAGTCATCAGCAGATTTGCAGATGACACCAAGTTGGGAGCAGATGTTGGTCAGTTAGAGGACAGAAGGGCCCTGCAGAGGGACCTCGACCGACTGGACAGATGGGCGGAGTCCAATGGGATGGCATTCAACAAGTCCAAGTGCCAGGTGCTGCACTTTGGCCACAGCAACCCCATGCAGAGCTACAGGCTGGGGTCAGAGTGGCTGGAGAGCTGCCAAACAGAGAGGGACCTGGGACAGCCGCCTGAACATGAGCCTGCAGTGTGCCCAGGTGGCCAAGAAGGCCAATGGCATCCTGGCCTGCATTAGGAAAAGTGTGGTCAGCAGGAGCAGGGAGGTCATTCTGCCCCTGTACTCTGCATTGGTTAGGCCACACCTTGAGTCCTGTCTCCAGTTCTGGGCCCCTCAGTTTACGAAGGACATTGAGACACTTGAACGTGTCCAGAGAAGGGCAACAAGGCTGGGGAGAGGCCTTGAGCACAGCCCTGTGAGGAGAGGCTGAGGGAGCTGGGGTTGTTTAGCTTGGAGAGGAGGAGGCTCAGGGGAGACCTCATTGCTCTCTACAACTACCTGAAGGGAGGTTGTAGCCAGGAAGGGGTTGGCCTCTTCTCTCTAGCAACCAGCACCAGAAAAGAGGATATAGTCTCAAACTGCACCAGGGGAAGTTTAGGTTTGAGGTGAGGAGAAAGTTCTTCACCGAGAGAGTGATTCGCCATTGGAATGTGCTGCCCAGGGAGGTGGTGGAGTCACCATCCCTGCAGGTGTTCAAGAGGGGATTGGATGTGGCACTTGGTGCCATGGTCTAGTCATGGGGTCTGTGGTGACAGGTTGGACTCGATGATCTTCGAGGTCTCTTCCAACCTTAGTGATACTGTGATAAATAAGCTGTAGAATCTCTGTATTTTTCATCCAGCTGCTGTTTCAATGAGATGTAATACTGCCAAACAAGCAGAGCTTGGCAGTATAGTCGAATGACCAAGGAATTTGACAGAAGTTGAGTCTGCCTAAATAATGTCATGTTTTGTACAGTCTCATCAGTTTGCTTAGGCAGACTATAGGCCCATTCCAGGAAACTTTACAAGGCTTAATATCACTAGGAACAGTGGAATGTTGGTTTAATTAGATTTGAAAAATTTGATTATATAATGAAATATACCTCATGGAAGGGCAGGCTAAACTGCATGTTGAGCATGCTGATTTAATATCTGTGTGTACATACAAATTGGAGATTATTGTGCAATAATCTTAGTATCAAATATGAGAGCAAAGACTCAACATTTACATTTTTATAGGCTTAAATATGACTCAGAGCAAGCAAGTTATGGCATTTGATTGATGACTTAAAAGTCAGGATGGTACAATATCAAACACTGCACTGAATCAACCTGTCTTTTATGCCATTCTAAAAAAAAAACAACACAAAACTTTAGAGTCACTTGAATGAAAAGAACTGCCAAGCCAAACTGCAACAAGAACTCTTCTAAACCAGGATACCTCTGATTGTCATAATACAGGATAGATGTTCAGGATTATTTTACTAGTATCATTAATTATGAATAATAGTAACAAGTATTATTAATTATAATTCATAAGAGGATGAGTTAGAGAGAACCCAAAACATCTTCACTGAACATTAATTTAATGCAATAGCAAAATCAGCTCTGCAAGGTACAGAACATTTCCTTCCTCTGAGCTTCCATAACAGGTCTCAGAGGTGATTAACATTAAATGGTTTGAAACTGGCCCTTTACTTTGTGATTAACTACTAGACTTTTCCTGTGAGTGTGGAAATTACTGAGCCTTCATATATCTCATTCTGCAGCTTTATTTAGGCAACAGAGATTTAAGTACTACTGGAAATTGGGTCAGAGGTGCAGTGGCCTGAATTTCCTTGGCCATGCCCTTTGTTTTCTATGGCTCAGGTAGGGAATCTAGGGCTTCAGTGCTTCCAAGCTCAGCGCCTGAAGTCAGAAAGCATAACTGTAAATTATTCATCTCAAAGTAGATTCACTGTTCACCAAGTGTAGTAGGGGAGATCACTTTGCAAACACATAGGAGGAGGGAAAAGCCTTTCACTCTTAGTTACTGTTGATTGCATAAGAAAGGCATCTCTTCATCCCAGAGCAGCATAGGTTAGAGTATGAAATAACCTCATGCTTCGTGTAATAACTTCCTTGCCAGTCTCTAGGCAGCTAGTGTTGTTCATGCTTTTTCTAGAAGTGCTTCTCTAGAGACTGCTGGGTGTAATGCTCTGATAACCACACATTCTGGGTTAATGCATCCTGTTCTCGTAAGCCCCCCTCTCCTCTGACACAGATGGAAGGGAAAGTAACCAAAAAAAATAGTGCATGGATTGAGAGAAAGAGTTGATAAGGAGTTTACTGAAAGTAATGCAATGCACAACTCCCTGAGTCTATCTGCAGAAAACACACAGCAAAATGCAGAGGCAGCTGCAGAAGCCAATGACAAAATGGTTCCTTCCACCCAAGCATGCAGAAGCCAGCCCAGAAGAAAAGACCAACACCCCAAAGCTGAAAACTGAAAGCAGCGACGGGAACAGGATTCCTCTCATGTTACAATCTGATCTTCAAGCCCCATAACACTTTGCTCCAGCCATCACATTTGTTTTGAAGCTGGCATAATGGCAGCATGGTCTTGAGTATCAGCAGCATATTCAACTCAACCCTTGACACTAGGACAGATTTACATCCCTCCAGGGTGGTGGTGATAATACTTCTGGATATATCAGAAAGGGTATTTAAGGCAGTCTTACCTCTTCATCACTGGAGCTGTATGCTTGAATTTATACAGGAGCCACTAAAGCTGTTATGTAGGTTAATACACATCCCAAGTACCTCTGTTCTGCTCAGGTGTGTAAGGAGTTCCTACAGTTTTTTGCGGTTTGCATTCATGTGTACACTTTTTTCCAGAAAGAGTGAGTGGGAAAAACATTGTCTTCACTTGAAGTAACTGACAACAAAACTTGATTATTTTTGATGGTCATTACATTAAATTCAAAGTGCCGATCCTAGTGACTGAAGGGACAATAAAGCAGTGTCCTGAAGGGTCAAACCCCAAACACACCCTAGCCCAGACAACGGCTAAGCACCTGTGGATGTGCTAACCTGGACACCTCCTGGGGTCCAGATGAAGATGTACCACGCATGATTTGTGACACAGCTGTGAACTGTGTGTGCCCCTGGCTGTGTTAGGATATGCCCCATCCTACAGGTCCAGTTATCAGGGCTCTGTTACCACGGGCATTAGTCTTTGAACCAGATAAGAAGTCAGGCAACTTGCCTTGTGCTCACCCAGCAAACAGCAAGAGCCAAATGCTGCCCGAATAGCAGCTGAAGAACCTCTCTTAAAAGGCAATGACTACACCTGGGCCTTGCACCTGGACTAAGGCAGAAAGGGGAAAATCTCCAAGAGAACTGAATCCTAGAAGAGGCTACAGCCCAGCGACAGAGCACACAAGAGAGAGCCCCCCCAGCCCTCTCTGAGCCAAGGGCAAGCTCCAGACCATGAACTGGGCACAAGAGAGAGCCCCCCCTAGCCCTCTCTGAGCCAAGGGCAAGATCCAGACAACGAACTGGGCACACAAGAGAGGCCCCCCTAGCCCTCTCTGAGCCAAGGGCAAGCTCCAGACCATGAACTGGGCACAAGAGAGAGCCCCCCCTAGCCCTCTCCAAGCCAAGGGCAAGCTCCAGACTGACTTAGAGAAAGACAAGAGACTCAGTAAGTTTCTTGTATTATGCTTCTATTTCAGCGTTGGACACAGGTAGAATCCCTTCAAAAGACCTGTGTGCTTTCAGTGAGTTTTGTGCAGGCTTGCATACAAAAAGTTATCTGTCTAAAATGACAGAGGTATGGCAATATTTCACAGAAAAGCCCAGATGTTTTCTCTCTATGGGAAGGTTATCTAAAAACAACAGAATTATGTATAATATCCAGATGTCTTCTATCTATACAAAAGATCATCTATCTAAGACTAACAAAAGTAAACTACAGAAAAATCCTATTAATTCTTATCTATGCAAATGCTGTCTATTCCTCTCCCCCTCCCTGCATTCCAGCTAACAATAGGGACTTCCTTCTCAGCTCTGTTACTCTGTTAAACTCGGTAAGACTTTTAGAAGAAATTCCTGCTCTTTAGGACCATGAACTGGGCACAAGAGAGAGGCCCCCCCTAGCTCTCTCTGAGCCAAGGGCAAACTCCAGACCATGAACTGGGCACAAGAGAGAGGCACCCCTAGCCCTCTCCAAGCCAAGGGCAAGCTCCTGTGAGAGACTAAAATCTCGTATCTTCTGATGTGACTCAACAAAGATAAAATCACCTTTACTGCTTGCCTGGACTACAGCTGGCCTGACAGCAATGGACCCAGGCCACAGCCTGGTAATATGCATACAAGATCATCTCCACCCATCAGGACCATTCCTGGATGCAAATCACCTTGTGATTGTATAATGAACTGAGATGTGCCCCAACAGAGGATAATGATTCTTCACTGGACTGCAGCTGTCCTGGAAATGGGCAGAGACCAATCGACCTAAAATCTGTATAAAAAGACCAGAGCAAGTACTGGCTCAGGAGAAGGAAAACGTAGAAGAAAAACACAGGAGAAGGACAGTGCCGCTGAGAAGGAAAACAGGAGAGAAGGAAAGCCTGGGGCAATGCTGCTCTGAAGAAAAACGAAGAGAAAAATGACAGAGACATCACCATGGAGCCTGGAAGAAGCAGAACCCTCTCTCTGTGTCCTAAGCTCTGCCTGCTGCAACTCATGGAGCTGAAGAGGATGCTCAGAGGCTCTTCCATAGCCAAAGCTACAGCACCCCTACTGTACATCCAAAACTGCAGCACCTTTTCTCCACAGACTCAAACTGTCTCGGGGGGTGAGGTAATATAATTCCTTTCCTCTTCTCTTCTCTCTCCTTCTTCTCTCTCTCCCTCTCTATTTTCTCTCTCTCCTTCTGATCCATCCACTTTATTTGTGTAATAAATAGCCTAGCTGTTGATATTTTGGCCTCGTTTGTGCCTCTCATTTCATAACAGGGGAATATTCAAAAGAACTGAGTCTCTTTCCCTCTCCGAACCGAGACAGCTCCAGGCCATGAACTGGGAGCAGGAGAGAGCTCCCCCTAGCCCTCTCCAAGCCCAAGACTGCTCAAATTATAGCCACAGCATCTGGGAAGATACCAGACAGAGGAGCAAGCCATGAGTCTGTGGCTAATCTACCACAGGATCCCATTTGTGGGAAACCACAGATCACAGCACCTGTATTTCCAATTTGAATTGCTGTGTTGGAAAGGTTAGCTCTGTGCTTGAATCACTTAACTGACTCTAGATGTGGAATATAATACCCACAGCCAAATAGCTGAACCCGTGAATGCACTTTGTAACCATTACAGTGGTGTTTGAGGATACTTCTGCCAGGAAATAATAATTATATTCTATCTAAAAATATCCACTTTATTACAAGCGGGAAGAATAATACCATAGCCTTTCTCCAATACAGAAAAGCTGGGTTTGCAGATGCAGACTCCCATATGCTTACTTAAGCATGACCTGTTGTGGAGGGAATGTTTTTCTGGTTTGTTCTCCTGCTTAGTTCATAGTCATTTGCTGAGACAACAGTGAAACTGATTTCAACACATCATGGAGGGGTGGTGATAAGGTGCAAGGTCCTGCATCTGGGTCAGGGCAATCCCAAACAATGATATAGGCTTTGCAGGGACTGGCTTGAGAGCAGCCCTGAAGAAAAGGGTTTGGGGGTGTTGCTGGATGAGAAGCTCAACAGGAGCCAGCAGTGTGCAGTTGCAGCCCAGAAAGCCAATCACATCCTGGGCTGCATCAGGAGAGGCATATCCAGCAGGTCGAAGGAGCTGATTCTCCCCCTCTACTCCAATCTGGTGAGACCCCACCTGGAGTGCTGCAATCTTATTGTGGCCTTCCAGTATCTGAAGAGGGCTACAAAAAAGCTGGTAAGGGACTTTTTAGGGTGTCTGGGATTGGTAGGACTCAGGGGGATGGAGCAAAACTAGAAATGGGTAGATTCAGATTGGATGTTAGGAAGAAGTTCTTCCCCATGAGGGTGGTGAGACACTGGCACAGGTTGCCCAAGGAGGTGGTGGAAGCCTCACGCCTGCATGTTTTTACAGCCAGGCTGGATGTGGCTGTAAGCAATCTGATGTAGTGTGAGGTGTCTCTGCCCATGGCAGGGGGGTTGGAACTGGATGATCCTTGAGATCCCTTCCAACCCTAACAATTCCATGATTCTATGTATATGATCCATCTTATATTTTAATCACAGGCTTAGATGATACACTCGTCATATATATATGAAATTAACAGAAGCAATGAAGTAAACATTTTCAATTGTTGACAAATTTAGACCAGCAGATACCCTGATGTGTTTTTCACTTGTTTGTTTTTTCTTTTGGTCATATTTTCATACAGCTTTACATAGTTAGAAAATAAACAACAATTATCACATGAATGGAAAACTCAGTGGCTAGATATCCTGCTGACTCTTAGTCTACTCTAGGAATTCCAGAACTGTTATGCCCTGTTTATACCACAAGCATGTGAAACCGCTGCCACAGATAGCAGCTTTTCTCCCTTAATCCTTTTATGTTGTATCTCTTTTTGATTCATCAATACAATAAATCCAGGTTGAAGAGACCTTCAGATCATCGTGTCCAACCTATCAACCATCCAACCCACTAAACAACTAGATCATGGCACCCAGTACCCCATCAAGTCTCCTCCTGAATACCTCCAATGATGGTGACTCCACCACCTCCTCGGGCAGCCCATTCCATGGCCAATCACTCTCTCTGTATAGAACGTCCTCCTAACATCCAGTCTAACCTCCTGGCACAGCCTGAGACTGTGCCTCTTGTTCTGGTGTTGCCTGCTGAAAGAGACCAACTCTGCCTGGCTACAACCTCCCTTCAGGGAGTTGTAGAGAGCAAGAAGGTCACCCCTGAGTCTCCTTTTCTCCAGGCTAAGCAACCCAGCTCCCTCAGCCTCTCCTCACAGGGCTGTGTTCCAAATCACCAACTTGTTGCCCTTCTCTGGACACGCTCCAGCAAGTCAACCTCCTTCCTAAACTGAGGGGCCAGAACTGGACACAGGACTCAAGGTGTGGCCTAACCATGCAGTGTACAGGGGCAGAATGACCTGCTCACATCTTCCTGATGCAGGCCAGGATGCCATTGGCCCTCTTGGCTGCCTGGGCACACTGCAGCTCATGTTCTCCTCCCTTATGTCTCTTAGGAAAAATCTTGGCACTTTTATATTCCTGTCGTTTTCATCCAGTTCCTATCTGTCGTACTGTTCCTATCTTTACCAAATACCTAAATTTTGTGGTCTAGTTCAGAGGTAATGTTGCTGTACTTCCTCTATAATGAATGACTGATCTGTGCCTGGCTATATTTATATTTTATTTTACTTTTTCCAATTTAAAGTATTTAGAACAGGCAGAGAAGATCCAGAGAATCTAGGTTTGTGTTAAATGAATTAAGCAAAAATAAACAGTAATTTTAAAATCCCTCCTAAACATTTAATACTTTTTTTTTTTCTTGGCTATGGTATGTTTGTCTTCTGTGCTTACTCCAGACAAAAGCAAGCTATAAATACAGCTATAGAATCATTAAAGAAGCAAGGAAAAACCCAGTAGCATCACAAATTTTATATATTTTTCCTCTACTTTTTATAATCAAATTAACTTTGGCTGGAATGTGAAGTATTTTATTAAGTATCAGTGCTAATTTTGGTGTCTAGCTAAGTGCTGTGATATGTGCTGGCCTCTCTAGTCATGTGTTTTTTGTGTTCCACTTTCTCTTGCATATGCAGGCTGGTTGTGTCTCTGGCTGCTCTAATGCATGGTGGTCTTTCTTGTTGCCATCACTATGTAGCCCATATTTTGCATTTTATCCTTTGTATCCATTACATTGTTTTAAACACAGACCTGAAGCTCTGGAGCTTCCTTGTGATTATTGTGGGAGTATATTTTACCAACCATTATTACAAGACAAATGTTAACTATATTTCCACAGCTTTTGATTTTCACTTAGAGCAATAGGAGTTTTCTGGGATAGACATGCTTATCATCTATCACCTTTTATCCTAAAGAACTGAAAAAATACATCTTTTAAGAAAACATCTGTTCAACAAACAAACCACGGCACTGAGGTCAGTTCCGCCTGGGGTCAGTGACTATAGAGCAGGTTTAGACATGACAATTAAAAGCTGAATAGAGTAGAGTAGAGTAGAGTAGAATAGAATAGAATAGAATAGAATACACCAGGTTGGAAGAGACCTTCAAGATCATCACATCCAACCTATCAACCAATCCAACCCACCCAAACAACTAAACCATGGCACCAAGCACCCCAGCAAGTCTCCTCCTGAACACCTCCAGTGATGGTGACTCCACCACCTCCACGGGCAGCCCATTCCAATGGGCAATCACTCTCTCTGTATAGAACTTCTTTCCTAACATCCAGTCTACACCTCCCCTGGTGCAGCCTGAGACTGTGTCCTCTTGTTCTGGTACTGGCTGCCTGGGAGAAGAGACCAACCTCTGCCTGTCTACAACCTCCCTTCAGGGAGTTGTAGAGAGCACGAAGGTCCCCCCTGAGTCTCCTCCTCTCCAGGCTAAGCAACCCCAGCTCCCTCAGCCTCTCCTCATAGGGCTTGTCTTCCAAACCCCTCACCAACTTTGGTGCCCTTCTCTGGACATGTTCCAGCAAGTCAACCTCCTTCCTAAACTGAGGGGCCCAGAACTGGACACAGGACTCATGGTGCAGCCTAACCAGTGCAGTGTACAGGGGCAGAATGACCTCCCTGCTCCTGCTGGCCACACTGTTCCTGATGCAGGCCAGGATGCCATTGGCCCTCTTGGCTGCCTGGGCACACTGCAGGCTCATGTTCAGCCAACCCTATAAATCTTACTCTCCCCAAATTTTTGACCTGTTGGATTTCTAGTGGAACAAAGTTAAAATTAATATTTTCTGTTGTTGTTGTTCTGCCTTTTCTTACTAATGTTAATTGTAAAATTTCTACCAGTTCAGTAGAGGAAGAAGTACATTGGTCACATTTAATCTGAAGTTTCTACAAGCTGAAGTCTTGAGAAGAGCTCAGGTGGCAGGAGAAAATATTAATCACTTTGTGAGAATTTCAACTTGAAATAAAATTTTAAATTCAGTTTCAAGAAACTCCAACATTCTTTAAAGGAGAAAGCTTAATTTTTATTAAACAGCAACAACAACAAATTAATTTTAGAAGTTTGACCAATACTGTGGGAGCTTCTAAGGACTTTCTTTTGAAAAGGGCTTGGTGAATCAGGAACCAGTTGTTTAAATGGAGCTGATTCTCAGCTACTTTAAAAACAAAAAATGGTTTAAGAAACAGCAAGTTGCCAGACCTTAAAAGTATGACACATTTCAAGAAGAAGGTTATACATCTGAGGTCTTCATTGTATTGTATAGTTATTTTAGAAGACGAAATAATAAACTAGTGGAACTCCAGACTCATTCTCTTAGGAAAAGCAGATACACAATTTGGTTAAAAATAGATGCACTTTCTAGAAAAAAAAAAAAAAAAGATGCTGCTTTCATCAATTTTACATGTTCTGTGACTTCTGTTTCCAGAAGTTACCCTAACTCTATAGATTAAAAAGTGAGTCACCTTACATAATCTCCAAACTCAATGATCCATTAAGTAAATGCTTTTAATCTCTTGACAGAGGGAGAGAAAATAAACTTTGACAATGTGCTTCAGTCTTAAACCCAGCATGCTGCTGACCTGCTTCATAAACACAGGGGTGGTCACCCAGAAATTTTGCTCTCTAAAGTGTCAGCCTGGGGGCAAGCTGCTCTCCAACTTACTGAAGCTATCTGCTAAGAAGCAGCAACTCAGCATCCAAACAAAGAGTTTGCCTGGAAATGCAAGGGAAGCTGGAACAACTTTTCATCCTAGAGTGAGATTATCATAACCAGCATGGTTTGATGCAGTGATAACATAGGTATGAGGTGGGAAATATTCAATTCCCTGTGGCAATTTTATTTTGATGAAATTTGGAACAAAACCAGCACGAGAACATACATGAGTAACAGGCAGGAGTTAGTTTCTCATCCAAAAGCATGTTTTGGAGGAGCAGTTCTCAGCTGGAAAAAGTCCAGTGCCTGTGTGGCAGCTTGGCAGGAAGGGCTTGTAATCGAGCTTTGAAAATACTGCTGAATGCCACTTGGCAGAACGTTAACCTGTTTCACACGTGAAATGTTACACTAAATTGTCTAGAAAGTTATTCCAGATCAAATGTAATTTCTATAAAAGTCTGTCCTTTCACCTAAACACAAGCTTCACTTCCATGGAACTTAAGCAGCTCCTGAATGGTAGGAACATCACGAGGCGTGCTGATGAGAAATTGTTTTATTGTAAAGTGCAGTTTTGTGCTTCAGGAGTCAGACATAAAGAGCATTAATGGCTTCTTCCTCCCCTACCTAGCCTGGATCAGAGCAGTTGATTAGCCAAAAAAAAAAAAAGTAATAAAAAGTTTGGGATCTTCCCAGCCCTGTATGTTTTTGTTTACTTCCCAACAGAGGTGCTGGTGATAGGACAGGTAGGGACATGTTTTGGCAATATTTGGGGCATAATTCTGGGCCTATTGCAGTCTTGACCACACACATGGTTGGAAACATCAGTGAGCCAAAGTCCCAGGATGTGTAACTCAGCCCCCTTCACCCTACGAGGGCAAGTCTAAAATTTTTAAGGTTTTTCACATGTAAATGATTATACAATAAAGAACTGGGAAGGTTCAAATACATACACTAAGGGATACCTAAACTTGAAAACTGTACCGAAAAAAACAAGAACCCTTTACAGCATTTCTGCACTACTAGACAAGCACAAATGAGTCACGACAGGCTTAAGTGTCCTGTGGAGTTTGTGGAGATAGGAAGGGTTCACAAAGTTAAAGGCAGGGGAGAGTTGGACTATTGACATTTTAAGGAAAATTAGTTTCATGTGTTAAATTATGGAAAGGAGAGACTCAAGACACTCAGATGATTAATTTCTTGGGATTTTGACCAACCTTTCACTTTCAGTTTCAGGCTGTCCCCTATCCTAGAGAATAGAAAAAATAGAATAGAATAGAATAGAATAGAATAGAATAGATAGAATAGAATAGAATAGGTAGGTTAGAGTAGAATAGAATAGATTAGCATTAACCAGGTTGGAAAAGACCTTCGAGATCATCGATTAGAGTTGCTACTATTTGAGCGATGTGTTTGAAACTGCTGGTTTATGTCTGTGTGGTGGTTTGAGCCTTAACTGGAAGTTAAGAGCTCAGGTGGGGGCAAGGCTGAGAATCTCTGCCCCACTCCCCCCCTTCCTCCCTCCCAACAGAGAGGGGAGAAAAGGAAGGAGCAAATTCACCAAACAATAATTTGGAGTTGGCTTGGAAGTAGAGAGGTAAAGAGTTGTCTTTAAGCAATATATATATATATATATATAATATATATAACATAACAGGAAAAAGGTTCACAAGGGCAAGGAACAAGGATGGATGGGAGGGGGACAAAAACAAGAGAATTTACAAACCAGCCTTTCTCTGAGGAAGCGTGGAGGCAGCAGGGAGAAGGATCAGGTCTGACCACATGGCAGAGGATGCAGGAGCCAGAAAAGCAGGGCAACAGCTAGGAGGTCCTGCTTTTTATACCCTAGCTGGGCAGGGAGGGGGGAGTGGAACAGACTCAGCTTCCAGGTGAAAAATGCCCTGCAGGGAGTGAAAGTACCTGCAAGCCCTCCCCCCTGCTTTGTTCTTTTGTTTCAGAAAAGGGTGTTAACCCACCACAGTCTGATAGATTTCCACCTCAAGACTGGCAGATACTGCTCCAGTAGGTTCCAGTTTTGAATTGAATTAGTGAGCCAAGCACTTGTGTAGAAGAACACTGTGGCAGTTTTAAAATTTAGCTGCAGATTTCAAGCAGAAAAGCAGAAAAAATATAAATAATGCACTATTGTGTGTAAAAATGAAAGCAAAAGATTATTCTAAACAGATTCATTGGGCAGTTGTTCCATAGCACCTTTCACATTTCACTTGCACCCATTCCTTCTTTTCTCCTGTGGCATTGGCTGTTCTGCTTCACTTGGGAGATAATCACTTCTGTCTCACCTGAGAAAAGATGAGATCACTAACATTGTTTCTTCAAACTAACATTCTTTCCTCTGAATTCCTCTTTCTTTGTTACAAAGGGGAGGAGGCAGGTCTTTTTCTTTGGGGGGCGGAGCAGCTTTCCTGGGGGACCCAGAGGGAGTACAGAGGGATTTCTGTGCTATTTTCTAATTGTAAGTACCTGCATAATATTGTAAATCCTGTATATTTGTTCATATTCATTGCATTCCATCGTAGAGTGCGGTTTGTGATTGTAACTACAGCTTTCATTTCCTTCCAGCTGAGTTAGTCATGCTTAGTTAATATGAATGGGAAATTTCAACCCACCACATCACTTAAAATAATTGGTGCCCAACGTGGGGCAAGCCACCACAAACACATTTGGTTTTATTCATACTTCCTGTGGTGAATCTAAACCCCAAATTACAATTTTGTTAAGGACTGCAAATATCTAGTGCTACAATTTTTTTGCATAAACTACTGTTACCAGGTTTAGCAGATAGAAAAGCACTGTGGTTGACACTCTGAGACACTACAGCAGATAGAAAAGCACTGTGGTTGACACTCTGAGAAACTACAGTATTCATTTCAATCTTTATTTATGAATACATCACAAAGTCATAAAATTAATGCAGCTATTAGTAATTTTTAAAAAATTTTACTTTCTTATTTATTATAAGTGCAAATATCTTTTTGAAATGAATACTGTAAGTATTCTGTTGCATTTGTACCATCAAGGGCTGCTGGGGGGAGGTCTTGAGCACAAGCCCTATGAGGAGAGGCTGAAGAAGCTGGGGTTGCTTAGCCTGGAGAAGAGGAGGGTCAGGCGAGACCTTCTTGCTCTCTACGACTACCTGAAGGGAGGTTGTAGCCAGGTGGGGGTTGGTCTCTTCTCCCAGGCAACCAGCACCTGAACAAGAGGACACAGTCTCAAGCTGTGCCAGGGGAAGTTTAGGCTTGAGGTGAAGAGAAAGTTCTTCACAGAGAGAGGTGTGGAATGTGCTGCCCAGGGAGGTGGTGGAGTCACCATCCCTGGAGGTGTTCAAGAGGGGATTGGATGTGGCACTTGAAGCCATGGTTTAGCAGTCAGGAGGTGTAGGGTGACAGGTTGGACTTGATGACCTTTGAAGTCTTTACCAACATTATTGATTCTATGATTCTAGGATTATTGTAGCTATGATTAATGCTACATGTGGCAATAGCTTATCATGTACAACAGTTTTCTCCAACAGCCTTCCTTCAGTCATTCATAACTGTTCCAACAATATTAAAATCTTGTGATTTAGAAACTAATTTTATCATTATTTGTAATGATGCATTGTAATGATGCTTATGTTTATGGTGGGAAGCCATACTAGACTAGGAAGAGATAAGAGCCAGTTTGAAGAAATCAAAATCAATGCCATGTGTGCTTTGATGCTTAGCTTTGGACTAGCTCTAGTCTGATTCCATGGATGAGATTGCTAGCAGAAATGAGTGTGGTAAAGGGGCAATTTAATCTGAAATCAATCCTCTCTTGCATGCTCCGGTGTCTTTCCGTGATATGAGCCAAAGTGTAATACGTTTGAACAATTAAGAGAAAAATTTTTACCTCAGTCCATTTTAAAACAGAAAGTGGAGTCAATAAAATTTGCCACTGGCACTACCTTACAGTTATACAAAAATACAAAAAAATTCTACAGCTTCCATGAAAAGAGCAGAAATCACCAAATGTCTTTCACCTGCGATTAAAATTAATTATAAATTCAAAAATTCTTGCTGTCCATCTTTTTACTTTTACATGTGTTTGAAAAAATGGGAAAACATTTTATTCTTGTGGATTTCCTAGTTTCCCTATGGAAAAACAATAAATGATAATGATAATAGTAATAACCACCAACACAAATAATGTTTAGCTTGTCAGTTTGAATGATCCATTGATATGCAACACAGGTTTGGGTTTTTTTCAGTATGAGGTGGATTGAAGATTCCCCAGCATTAACTTTTAGCCAGACTATTTCAGTTAGAAGCAAATGAAGCTGTATTTACAAGCACAAACTACTCTCTACAATGGAATGCAATGAATACATGCAAAATATACAGGAGTTACAATATTATACAGATATTTGCAATTAGCAAACAACACAAAAAAACCTGGTAAAAAAAACCAACAATAGGGAAGCCTCTCCCCCCCATACCTCCCAGACCCCCCTGTACCAGAAGGAAAGAGGATTGAGACAGAAAGCAGTGTTGGTCTTATCTCAAGGTCAGCCAGAAGCACCGTTATCTCCTGAGGTGAAGCAATAACAGCCAAGATTGGAAGAGGTGAAAGAAGGGAATGAGATGGAAGTGAAATGTGAAGAATTGTTATGATACAGGTCCTCTTATCCCAGACATTTATCCCATGAATTTGTATAGAATAATCTTCTGGTTTCCTTTTTACACCCAATAGGGATTTATTTATATTTTTCTACTTTTCTGCTCGAAATCTGCAGCTAAATTTTAAAGGCATAGCCTAAAACTGCCACACAGTAGAATAACTTTTCATTTTATCTCTCTTCTTTAGAATAGAATAGAATTAACCAGGTTGGAAAAGACCTTCAAAGATCATCAAGTCCATCCTATCACCCAACACCATCTGATCAACTAAACCATGGCACCAAGCACCCCAGCCAGTCTCTTCTTAAACACAACCAGTGATGGTGACTCCACCACCTCCCTGGGCAGCCCATTCCAATGGCAAATCTCTCTTTCTGTGAAGAATTTCTTCCTAACATCCAGCCTAACCCTTCCCCCCCATCCCCCTGGTGCAGCTTGAGACTGTGTCCTCTTGTTCTGGTGCTGGTTGCCTGGGAGAAGAGACCAACCCCCAGCTGCCTACAACCTTCTTTTTAAATAAAAACACATATATAGTGATTCACAAGCATTGTCCATAATTCCCTAAAGAATTGTCCCTTACATTATGTAAGAGTAGGGTTTGTGGTTCAAGTTGCTGTAAATTCACTGTGGAAATACAAATATTGGAAGTGAGGCCTTCCACATTCGTTGTGAATTTACAGTGTACTGAAAAGGGTTAATTTTCCCTTGATTTATGAATGACACACAAAATTTCCTGACAGTTTTCTCAGTAAATGAAAGGTTCCAAATATTTGAAAATTCTCTACACTTTCTTCATTTTCAGTAACTGTCTGGTATTGTTAAATTTAATCCAATTTTTCCAACCAGTTTACCTGATATTTGACATCTTCCTTGGCGACATGGACAGTGGCATTGAGTGCACCCTCAGCAGATTTACTCATGACACCAAGCTGTGTGGTGCAGCAGACACCCTGGAGGAAAGGGATCCATCCAAAGGGACCTTGACAGGCTGCAGAGCTCGGCCCATGACAACCTCAGGACGTTCAAGCGACCAAGTGCAAGGTCCTACAGCTGGCTCAGGGCAATCCCAAGCACTGATACAGGCTGGGTAGGGACTGACTTGAGAGCAGCCCTGAAGAAAGGGCCTTGGGGGTGCAGGTGGATGAGAAGCTCAACAGGAGCCAGCAGTGAGCACTTGCAGCCCAGAGAGCCAAGCAGAGCCTGGGCTGCAGCAAGAGAAGCATAGCCAGCAGGTCAAGGAAGGTGATTCTCCCTCTCTACTCTGCTCTGGTGAGACCCTACCTGGAGCACTGTGTCCAGTTCTGGAGCCCCTAGTACAGGAAGGATCTGGATGTGCAGAGAAGGGCAACAAGGATGATCATAGCGCTGGAGCACCTCTCCTATGAGAACAGACTGAGGGACATGGGGGCTGTTCAGTCTGGAGAAGAGAAGGCTCCCAGAAGACCTAATTGTGGCCTTCCAGTATCTGAAGGGGGCTACAAGAAATCTGGGGAAGGACTTTCTAGGGTGTCAAGTAGTGATAGGATTGGGGGGAATGGGACAAAAATAGAAATGGCACAAATATAGAAATAGATATAGATTGGATGTTAGGAAGAAGTTCTTCCCCATGAGGGTGGTGAGACACTGGCACAGGTTGCCCAGGGAGGTGGTGGAATAGGCATCCCTGGAGGTTTTGAAGACCAGGCTGGATGTGGCTGTGATCAACCTGCTGTAGTGTGAGGTGTCCCTGCCCATGGCAAGGGGGTTGGAACTGGATGATTCTTGAGGTCCCTTCCAACCCTAACAATTCTATGATTCCATTATGTGCCTTTTCAGGAGTCTGTTCACAGTCATGTCAGGTAAGTTTTTTCCTCTGCTTCTTCTACTGTGTTCTACTGAATTCCTGTGACTTGTATCCCAGTAAGATATATTGTGTCCCACTGAGAAAGATGCCCCTCATACCAGGCACACAGAGTGAGGCATGCTCCCTGGCCCATGTGTTTCATTAATTGGACAGATAAACTATGGGAGGTGTGATAACGGAAGTTATTCACGAGCACAGCACTGGAAACCTTTACTCATTACACTGAACTGCAGTGATACACTGATGCATCTCCTAACAGCATTTAAAATGCTTAGAATATTGAGCTGAGGAAATAAAAATTAAACACAATACTTGAAAGCATCTTCCCCTGCCAGTCTTTGTCTTTCTTTCTTTTTAATCAGAAAAAAATAAAATAATCAAATCCTTTCAGACACCCATAGCAGATAATTCTTTCTGTTCATTCAAGTAATTCTTTTGTATTTGTCCAGTTTTGACAAAACATGTAAAAATAAGGTAGCTCATTCTTCCAGTCTGGTTTACACATGCACCTTACAATACAATACAGTACAATACAATACAATACATACAATACAATACACCAGGTTGAAAGAGACCTTCAAGATCATTGCATCCAACCCATCAACTAATCCAACCCACCTAAACAACTAAACCATGCAACCAAGCACCCCATCAAGTCTCCTCCTGAACACCTCCAATGATGGTGACTCCACCACCTCCCTGGGCAGACCATTCCAATGGGCAATCACTCTCTCTGTGTAGAAATTCTTCCTAACATCCGCCTAAACCTCCCCTGGCGCAGCCTGAGACTGTGTCCTCTTGTTCTGGTGCTGTCTGCCTGGGAGAAGAGACCAACCTCTGCCTGGCTACAACCTCCTTCAGGGAGTTGTAGAGAGCAAGAAGGTTACCCCTCAGTCTCCTCTCCTCCAGGCTAAGCAACCCCAGCTCCCTCAGCCTCTCCTCATAGGGCTTGTGTTCCAAACCCCTCACCAACTTCGTTGCCCTTCTCTGGACACCTTCTAGCAAGACAACATCCTTCCTAAACTGAGGGGCCCAGAACTGGCAGGTGAAGTCAAAGGGTGAAGAAACAATTCCAGCATCTTCTTAACAGGACTAGAATTACTGACAGGCACTAAGGCTCCGGTACTTACATTTAATGGGAATTAATCATTTCTTGTTGTAGTGTGATTCCTACAGAGATCCTCCTCAGCACTGTCATACCTCCTCCTCTAATGAAGCGTTCTCTTTTCCTTTGACAATTTTTTTCCTCACTCTGAAGAAATACTGTAATCATTGCTAACTCTCAAGTGACATGCCTGTCAGTAAGTGTGTTCCTGCTATCTCACGTGCACTCTTACTGAAGCTTTAAATGCTAACTTTAAGTGGTTTTCTCAGACTAGGCATAAAAAAATAGATGCATTTTCCTCCTGCTTAATTATTATTTTGTAAAAAATCATTAAATATGTTTCCTTCTGTCAGTCTACATGGCCACAGTAGAGGAAGATTAAAAATTAAGATTTTCTATTCATAGTGTTCCTTGTGAAAAGTGATACTTCCACTGACTGAATTCTGTGGCTGACTATCATAAAACATGGCATCACCTCTTTTTTTTCTTTTTCAGCCTTTGCAGTCAGGAACTCCGCCAAAGTTCCCCCTTCAAATGGTGACAATCCACCCCCTATATAATTCCATTGTTCGCTAATGCTATCCATCTAATCTAAAACAATATATGCAATAATGAGCAGTGAAGTTCATAGTTTCAGTTTATCCTCCATTCCAGCTATCTCAGATCTAGGTGATTCAAATCTGTGAACAATGCATGTTTCTTTCTTCATCAGAAGGGTCATTGTAAGGAGGAGCTTCCTCAGCACGAGTTACTCTCTCCTCTGGAGGTTTAGTGCAGTTGGTACCTTCAGGCCAACTTGTGATCACCTCCACTAGACCAGGTCTTTCAAGATTTCCCATTCAAACTCTCTGTGTTATCAGAGCCATCCACTTAGACCATGTGGAGTCTGTGGCATGATGTGGTGTGGAACCTTTGCCTTTGAACATCCAATTCAAAACTGGCAAACTAGGAGATAGAAGAAGTTGTGATTCAGTTCCAATTACTTCAGAAGCAGCTTTTACTCTTCATAGGCAGCTAGAATCTCTTTCTCTGTTGGAGTATAATTAGCCTCTGAACCTCTGTAACCTGACTCCAGAAACCAAGAGGTCATCCTCATGTCTCACCTGGAGCTCTTTGCCACAAGCACCAGGTTGGACCATTGTCACTTGCAGCCGTGTACAAAACGTTCTTAATGTCTGGACCATCTCGGACAGGTCCCAGACCCATTGCTTGAACCACCTCTTGCTTTATCTGGTCAAAGGCTGCTTGTTGTTCAGGTCCCCAGTGGAAATTGTTTCTCTTTCGAGTCACATCATACAGAGGTTTCACAATCTGACTGTATCCAGGAATGTGCAGTCTCCAAAATCCCACTATCCCCGAGAAACGTAGAGTTTCTTGCTTGTTCATGGGATTGGCCATGGTAGAGACTCTATTTACCACATCCACTGGAATGTGTCGGCGTCCATCCTGCCACCGCACTCCAGAAACTGGATCTCTCTGGCAGCTCCTTTCACCTTGTCTCATTTAATGGCCAAACAGCTTTCAGGAGAATGTCAATGATTTTGTTACCTTACTTGAAGACTTCAGCAGTTTTACCCCAGACGATGATGTCACTGATGATCTGAATGTGTTCTGGAGCTCTACCTTTCTCCAAAGCATCTATTAGTGGCTTCACTAATTCATCAATGTCTTTGAGACTAACTTTCTCTTCCTCCTCATCTGCTTCCCCAGATGTACCTGCCTCATATTGATCACTACCACCTTTCTTGGTTTGCTGTCATGCCTGCAATGGAGCAAGTAAAGCTATAACCTTAGAACTGCCCTTTAATGGATCATCCAGCGCCAATCTGTTTGTCTTTACCTTTGCTTTATGTGAACGTGGAATTGGAGTTGGACCAGAAGGATCCTTCTCCACAACAGCAACCAGGTTTGCAGACACTGGAGTTGCTTGGAAATTCACAGCTGGTTTGGCAGTAGCAGAAGTGGCTGGCACAGAAACCACACTACCGAGTGCATTGTGGGGCCCTGGCACCGCTGCTGGACTTGCTTCTGCTGCTGGCGGAAGTCTCTGTGCCTCTTTAGCCTCAGTGATGGCCGCTGCTGGCAGAGCAGGCACCACTGCCGCTGCTGCCGCAACCTCTGCCCCACCACTTGCTGTGACTGCCCCCACCCAGCCTCTGGTCTAGCTTCCTTAACTCATTGCAAATTAATCAATTGAGCAAAGCCCCACATTTGGTGCCAATAAAAATGTTTATGCTACTACTCTATATCCCCATTATCAAGCCAATGAATTATATAGACCTTAACACTATTTTTCTTTTGTATCCAATGGCAATATATTTTTTTTTCTAGTCTTTGCAGTCAGGAACTAGGCTAAAGGTCCCCCTTCAGATGCCAACACCCAGGCAGAAAGTCCAGAAGCATAGCTCTTCTCAGAAACTGAGACATGGAAGTTTTGCCTTCTGACATTTTACAAAGCACCAGGTTCACCCAGACCTTCACTCCTTATTCAAGATGCTCAAAACCTTATCATAGTATCACAGTATCACAGTATCGCCGAGGCTGGAAGAGACCTCAAAGATGACTAGACCATGGCACCAAGTGCCATGTCCAGGGATGGTGACTCCACCACCTCCCTGGGCAGCACATTCCAATGATGAATGACTCTCTCCGTGAAGAACTTCCTCCTCACATTGAGCCTAAACTTCCTTGGTGCAGCTTGAGACTGTGTCCTCTTGTTCTGGTGCTGGTTGCTAGAGAGAAGAGGCCAACCCCTTCCTGGCTGCAACCACCTTTCAGGTAGTTGCAGAGAGCAATGAGGTCTCCCCTGAGCCTCCTCTTCTCCAGGCTAAACAACCCCAGCTCCCTCAGCCTCTCCTCACAGGGCTGTGCTCAAGGCCTCTCCCCAGCCTTGTTGCCCTTCTCTGGACACCTTCAAGTGTCTCGATGTCCTTCCTAAACTGAGGGGCCCAGAACTGGACACAGGACTCAAGGTGTGACCTAACCAATGCAGAGTACAGGGGCACAATAACCTCCCTGCTCCTACTGACCACACTATTCCAGGCCAGGATGATGTTGGCCTTCTTGGCCACCTGGGCTCACTGCTGGCTCATGTTTAGGTGGCTGTCAATCAGCACCCCCAGGTCCCTCTCTGTTTGGCAGCTCTCCAGCCACTCTGACCCCAGCCTGTAGGGCTTATGTTCAGATTACCAAACTGAGAGAACTAAAGCACTGAAATAGTTAAACAGGATATTCAACCAGAGTTACAAACTTCTTTTTTCTAGAAGAAACTAATTTTCTTCAGTGGGGATTTTTCCTTTCTGGGGGACTACAAAGTCTGCTTTAAGTGCAAGGCACTTTTCTTTGATTTTATCTTTGATATCACACATGTGGGTGGATGTAGATCTGTGTACACATTATGTTCAAAGAAAAAATCCATCTCACTCTAAACACCAAATAGGAGTAAAAAAAATGTTCATCATATTTCTTCATACAGCCCCGAGGAGTGTTCAGCCACCACACTGAAAAACACAATGAATGAATCAGAAAAGGACATAAAAGGTTCTCAGATAAGTTTGCCACCTGTCAAGTTTAATAGCACTGAATGACCCCAAAATACAATGTACTCTGCATCATGTAGGAAAAGAACAGTGGATTGTACTGACACTTAAGTGGGAGAAGGCTGTGTCATGCAAATGTTACACAGCCTACATTTTCTTTCTTTTTATAGATCAAGAACAAAGAATAATAGCTCTGGCTCCTATGTCTTAATAGACAGCAGCTTTGGCTTCTTGCCAAACAGCTAAGTGCTGCTGCTTGGCCCTCAGTTTGAAAGACAAAAATGGCCATGTTTCAGCAGTTAGATTTTCTGTGTTAAGGAAAGAGAAGTCAGCCAAAGGGAAAAAAGCAATGGTGAATAAACCAGGAAAATAACAGCTGCCATACGATCTTCCTCCTAGTTGAGCATTTAGTTTGAGGTGGGGTTTCTAGTTTTTGTTTTCAGTTTTAATTCTGAGAGGGATTTCTATGACAGACTGTTTTCAAAAGAAGGTATTATTCCATTTCCACACACATTTAGAGGTACTTGCCCCTGGCCTTTTCAAGGATTCTAGCAGTGTATTACAAATAAACAAACAAAAGGTGGTAATTGTTAATGGATAATATCTGATAGCAAGGTCAAGTTAGCCACAAAGGAGGTGACATTCATCAGTTAATCTCTGGTACAGCGTGAAGCAAGCTGACCAAGAAGAATATATTGCATTTAAGGATTTAGACTTTTTTTTTATGCAGTAGTGTACTTTCGTGTGTGATAAAGAATGGAAAAGAATTTTAATGTTTATGAGGCACTTAGGCTATCTTATATGAAACCAGATTTGGCAACTCCTCCTGCAGCTGTTGCAAACAACTCCAGCCAATCAGCAGTACTTGTGTGCTTCATTCATCCCTCTGTAAGAGAAACAGAAAAGCAATAGAGGCAGAACATTTGGAGATAGGGTTTTAACAAAGAGGATGATTTCTTTGCAGAGCCAAGTCTTTCAGTTGGATGTTGTGAGTTTTTATAATAATCTCACCAGCAGAATTGGATTGAGATTGCTGCCTTCATAACTGCAGAAAGCAAAGTAAAACTATTTTCCAAGCTTCTAACATCTGAGCTTCAACAATGGCTTTTGACGGAGAAAAGGAGTGCGCACAGCCCAGCTTCAATTCTGCAACCAGTGCTGTCAAACCCACATCTGGGATTCAGCTCGTAGCAATTAACCCATCATTGGCATGAGAGGCCTGCCTAGTCACCTGTGCACTACTTTCAAGAGTAGTGCACAGGAGTCTCCTGATGACTCCTCCTGTTTGTAGGTACTCAGGTAGATGCACTGAGGTGTTCAAACACTTCTAAAACTAACTTATAATCTATTTAGCATAAACTGAAATCGGATGAAATTCTTTAAAACTACCAGAATCTCACTATGGTCTATTGTTAGTGTTGGCACTTTGACTATTTTTCATAGCTGTCCTTCTTACCTGTTGCTGTTAATTTTGGAGAAAGGAGGAAGCTGTCTGATGTGGCTTGGTTTGGTTTGATTCTATGTGTTTATAAGGTTTGATTCTATGTGTTGATTGGACAAATCTAGGTAAAGACACACACATTGCACAAGGGTGTTAAAAATGTTGAAGTTTCTTTTCCTCATAGAAAACACTGTTCAGGCTTGATTGATTACATGTTGTCGTGGGTTGAGGCAGACCCCTCCCCACCACAGGCAGAAATAACGACTCTGACAAACGCATTGCAAAAGTGATGGAAGGATTAAATGGAAAGCAGTGAGTGTGTACAGAGAGCCAGAAGCAGTGACAAAAGAAACCCCCAAAGCAGACCCAGAAACATCCCATCCCCACCTGAGGATGCCCCCAAGACCCCCAGGGCTCCTTCTTCCCCCCCCTCACTGCTCGGTTAGTCTCAGCTGGCCAGACCTGAGACCACCCATCCCCCTAGCCAGGCCCAAGGCCGGGAGATGCCTCCCCCAGTTGCCAGGAGCTGGCGAGGGGAAGAAAGAGGCAGTGCCAGACCCCGAGCTGGATTTTATAGCGGTGCAGGGGATTATGGTAGGAGACACCTAGTTTCCTGTGTCCACCCACTGGGCTGGACTTCTGGACACAGGAAGTACACCACGTAGCAGAGGGCACTCAGCCCAAACCACCACACATGTCCTTCTGCATTCTGCTTCCTTAGTAGAAACTCTAGTCAAATTTTCAAACCAAAATGGAATAGAGTATAGAATCATAGAATCATAGAATCAATAAGGTTGGAAAAGACCTCAAAGATCATCAAGTCCAACCTGTCACCCAACACCTCATGACTACTAAACCAGGGCTTCAAGTGCCACATCCAATCCCCTCTTGAACACCTTGCTTCAGAAAGCTCCCAAATATTACATTTCCTTGACTGGATGACACAAGGACCAGCATCAGTGGATAAGGGAAGGGCAACTGATGTAATCTACCTGGATTTGCGTAAAGACTTTGACAATGTCTCACATGACATCCTAGTCACCAAACTGGAACTGCATGGACCTGAGGGGTGGCCCACTCACTGGATAAGGAATTGGCTGGATGGCCACATCTGGAGACTTGCATTCAACAGCTCAGTGTCCAAATGGAGACCAGTGACAAGTGACATCCTTCAGAAGTTGGTAGTAGGACCAGTGTTTAACATCTTTGTCAGTGATATAGACAGTGGAGTTGAGTGCACCCTTAGCAAGTTTGCAGACATCACCAAGCTATGTGGTCCAGTTAATATGCTGGAGGGAAGGGATGCCATCAGAGGGACTTGGACAGGATTGAGAGGGAGACCAAAACCAAACTCATGAAGATCAGTAAGGCCAAGTGCAAGGACCTACACCTGGGTTGGGGCAATCCCAAGCACAAATATAGGGTAGGTAAGGAGTGGCTTAAGAACAGTCTTGACAACAAGGACTTGGTGGGTATCAGATGATGTAAAACTCAACACGAGTCAGCAACTTGTGCTTGCAGTCCAGGAAGTCAAGCATATCCTGGGCTGCATCAATAGAGCTATGTCCAGCAAAATGAGTGAAGTGATTCTCCTCCTCTGTTCTGCTCCCATGAGACCCCACTTGGAGCACTGCTTCCAGTTCTGGTGCCCTCAGCATAAGAAGGACATTGAACTGCTGGAGCAGGTCCAAAGCAGGTCCATGACAATGATCAGAGGGCTGGAACACCTTCCCTATGGGGACAGGATGAGAGAGTTGGGGTTGTTCAGCACGGAGAAAAGAAGGTTCTAGGGAGACTTTACAGAGGTCTTCCAGTACCTTAAGGGGGCCTACAAAAAAGCTGGGTAGAAACTGTTTAAAAGGGTTTGCAGTGATAGGATGAGAGGGAATGGATTGAAGATCAAGAAGGGTAGGTCTAGACCAGATATTAGAAAGAAACTTTTACAGGAAGGATGGTGAGACACTGCAACAGATTCCCAAGGAGGTTGTGGATGCCACAGATTGCCCAAGGATGAGGTTGGATGAGGACTGCCTGGGCACTCTGGTCTGATGGAGAGTGGCCCTACCTATGGCAGAAGGGTTGGAACTAGATGATCTTTAAGGTCCCTTCCAACCCAAACCATTCTATGAATCTATGTCTCTAAATTATTATTATTATTATTATTGTATCTCTCTAAATGCAGTATTATATATCTGATAAGGCTATCATTTGCACTGAGTTAGTAAGACAACCTGCAGTGCTGACTCTGCAGCTCTGGCAGCCTAACAAAACTGCTGGAATAAACTGTATTGTATTGAGTTGCCTTGCGAAGCAATTAATATATGGAATGTGTTAATGATTCCTCTCATAGAGATTCTACATAATGACCAAAATTATTCATTTGATTTTCAGCAATTTTTTTCCTTTCTTTTTTTTTTTTTCTCCTGTCTGAGAAAGTCTGGCTTGCCTGGGCCTCCATCTTTACATTCCATTTCCCAAGTCTTACCAACTGCTTTGAAATGTACATGCTTACTCCAGCTCTGTATCTGTAGGAAGTTAGAGGCCTTTACTTCGAAGTTATGCTCCAGCTCTCCCTGCTTTTTATTTTCACTTGAGAAAAGTACAAGAGGAAAGGGAGCAGAAAGTGGTGGATTTTACCTTTTTGTTAAAAAGCAAAGAAACAAAAACAACAGCAACCAACAAAAAAAACCCCAACCCAAACACCAAATAAAGGCAACCAAGCAAAAACCAGCAAACAGAGAAACAAAATCCCACCTCTATTATAAGGAAATCCAAGTGTATTTATATTCTTGGCAAAGAAAGGGTTTCTGCAAAGAAAGGGAGAAGCAATATTCCTTTTAATTTTGCCTAATTTTTATGTCTAATTAGGATACTTCAGCGATGGAGACTAATGGAAGAGTTCTGTCTGAAGCCACTGAGAGATATACTGCTCAGAAACACAGGCCAGGAAAGGCTGCCTTGCCTTGGTGAAACATTAGAGATTTTTTGAAATTAGAATGGCATCTAACTTTGGAATCAAGCTTGCAATGGGAAGAGTGTGCTCTTTGAGAAGCCTCTCTACAAATGCAGTGTAATAGACAGCTGCTTTTCCCTTCTTTTCCTTTTGGCTAAGACTAAAGGACCTTAAAATGTGAAAAGCCTCCCATATGTCTTCCCAGTAAAAGGTCAATACATTTTCTGTCTGTAGCCTGAGAATAACTATGGAGAGAAAAATCCCTTGACTGTTAAGAAAATCCTGCTGTACACTGTTAAATGTAAAATTGTTCAGCTCTCCCAAGATTTCCTGGTAGCATCAGTGGCCACCAGCAGATGTGCTGAAGCCATGCATCCTCTCATTATGCTGCTTCTGGCAGGCAGGCTCCAGCCCTATTTAGGAGCCTAGGACTCCCATTCCTTAAAGGGCAGGGAAGCTTTCAGCAAATGCCACAAGGAGACCAGATTACTGTTTTAGTGTGGGGAAGGTGCCAGAATATACCAGCTCCTATAAATAAGGTGAAATGTGAAGTAGAAACTGGGACAATAAAAAGCTTAATTTGAGACTAGCACGGAGTGTATTATAAACAACAATTACGTGAATTTGGTTTGAATAGGTTTCTCAGCATCTGCAGCAGTGAATAATTTTTCTGTTTTCATCTTTAGATAGTCAGGTAGATCTTACTTTACTTTCAATTATGCTTTGATGTACTTCAAATTTGTTTTTTTCCTGTACCAACTAAATTTGTTTCAGTTGCTTTGTTTGTTTCACTGGCAAGAGCAGTAGCAGTTCTTTCAAGTGTTTCTAGGTATCCCTTGAACAAAATCTGTCACTGTATCAAACAGAAAGTTAGGATCCTTGCTATTCCTTACATCTACTTCCCTTTCCTTAGGGACATTGCTAGACACTCTCTTCCAGTGATGAAGTATCTTTGCCATTCATTTAAATGCTTAAGCGATAGAAATTTCTTTATATCTGGGAAAGCTGGAGACTGTATCAAATGAAAAAGCTTTTGAAAATTCTTCAATCTTCAGGAAATCTCTGCCCACAAAGTATTCATACTACTTTCCTTAATGTGAAGTACCCTGCTCTGAATTGATGACTACAGTGTTGTACTGAGAGACAAGGCACAAGAGTTTCTGACAATTTGATTTTGGTTTTGTTTGTTTGTCTAACTAGAGAAGGCACAAGGCTAGATTAGCAGAATTTAGTTTTGGATTGCTTCTATACCTTCTAGCTTGAGTAGAAGAGAAAATAAGACAACAGAAATAATGCTTCTGAATCTTTCTTTCTGGTAGTTAGGATAACAGTTATGCTTTACAGTGACTTCATACAGTGCATAAGAAAACAGAGATAATTGAGGCCTCCAGGTGCTTTTGTATCATAGTATCAGCAAGGTTGGAAGAGACCTCGAAGATCATCGAGTCCAACTGTTACCACAGACTCATGAATAGACCATGGCACCAAGTGCCACGTCCAATCCCCTCTGGAACACCTTCAGGGATTGTGACTCCACCACCTCCCTGGGCAGCACATTCCAATGATGAATGACTCTCTTGGTGAAGAACTTTCTCCTCACCTCAAGCCTAAACTTCCCCTGGCACAGCTTGAGACTGTGTCCCCTTGTTCTGGTGCTGGTTGCTAGAGAGAAGAGGCCAACCCCTTCCTGGCTACAACCACCTTTCAGGTAGTTGTAGAGAGCAATGAGGTCAGCCCTGAGCCTCCTCTTCTCCAGGCAAAACAATCCCAGCTCCTCAGCCTCTCCTCAAAGGGTTTGTGCTCAAGGCCTCTCCCCAGCCTTGTTGCCCTTCTCTGGACATGTTCAAGTGTCTTGATGTCCTTCCTAAACTGGGGGGCCCAGAACTGGAGACAGTACTCAAGGTGTGACTTAACCAAGCGCTCCTTTACTTAGGAAACTAGTTTAGCCTTTTCCATGGACTGTGAGTGTCATCTGTACAGATATGTGGAGCATAATGAGAATACTGATACATCAGTCCCTAAATGTTACGCTGTGCTGCAGTTTTAGATGTAGAGGGATTTCTAGTGCAGAAAGAAATGTCCTTCCTCAGCAGTGTCTCTTGCAGTGTTGCACAGGAAATGTCATTCAAGCTGTGTTACATATACCCTAGTACCTCCATTTCTTACATGCCAATGCATATGCCTGGTAGGCACAGGGAGCATCCTGTTTAAGTTTCCTGCAGTGTGACTTGACTAAACTCGTACTGTTCTGTTTATATAGGTGACAGTGGAAGGCAAGAGTCTGAAAATTGTGTGATAATGGAAAAGATAAAGCTGAAAGAGTGGGTAGAACTAATGATTAATAACAATAACAATAATAATATTACATGACACACAACATGCTACCTACATTGTCAAGTAGTGCAGGCCAGTAAGAGCAGATGTGTTAGGGATCTGATTCCTGCATTTTGCAGACTCCAAAATATTTTTCCTTCAAATCAGCTCTGGACTGTTTGCATAGACTGAACTCCCACTTGCAGATGGAGTGCATTTGTTTTGTTGTTAAAGACCATATTCCTGTTCGGTTTCATTCCAAAGGAAATCAGCTCGTGCTCTGATACCAGCCTGTAATGCAACCCAAAAGACAACATGAGAACCAGAAGCAGATAATCCAAATTAAAACCCTAAGATAGGTGCACCCAGGTATGGATATCAGATCTGAAATCTTCAACTTAATATACAAGTTGCAATGATAATTATTATTTTGGTATTACTTTAGGGGGTTTATGTGGCAAGGTTTGGGTACCAGAGGGGTTGTAGGAATGACCCCTGTGGAAAGACATTAGGGGCTGCCCTGTGGCAGACATAGCCCATTCCAGCTGGTTCCACAGTAGACCCAATGTCAATTAGCCAAAATATTAATGTGTTTTGCCCATGATTGCAATGGTAGGTGACACTCCTGTCTTTTTCAGAACCCATGAGCTTTCTTTGTCTTCTCTTACACCACAGAGAAGGGGGTAAGTGAGCAGTTGGATGTGCATTTGACTGTGAAGGCTAACCCACCACTATTACCTATAATGTTTCTGTCTGACCTTCAGTGGGAAAAATGCAGGGGGGAAAAAAAGAGAAAGGAAGAAGACATAAAAGGTAGGCAGCTGCCTGTTATGAAGGGCTTATGTTTTAAGAGCCTTATCTTCTTCTGAGCTTTCAAGTCAGATGTTTTGCACTGATAAGAACAGAGATCCTGAGATTCCAGTGAGTCTGCTAGTCAGAGAAGATTTCTAGCCCACAAAGCTGCTGGATGGTCAGGATCCCATAGAATCACTTCAGCATAACAGTCCTTTCTCCAAGAAACTCTGTCAGAGATACAGCAGCCCTCCGGCCATGTATACTAAACAATGTATTTGGTGTTGTCTGTGCAGATGACTGGTTGCCCCTTTCTGTCAATATGACATTGACAGGCTGGTGTCTTGCCAATGGTAGGAGTTAGATCACGGTGCAGAGGCTGGTCCCTTCTCACTGCTAAGAGAAGGTTTGGGTCACACAGGGCAACTTCCTAAAGGTTTGTCACTGGTTTAAGTGGGATGCCTCACACTCAGGGGCACTAAAGTATGTCAGACCTGAACACAGAAGCAACCATACACTCTATGGAGTATCATGGACTATCATGGACCTGCTTCACACTTCTTCAAATATCAGGCTTCCTGAGCAGCGTATTTTGTTAGGATTCTAGCAAGAAGAGGCAGTCATAGCTCCTGGAACAAGTCAGACTGGAACATCTATCTGCTAGGAGAGCCTGTCAGACAGGTAAAGGACATGGCGTGTATAATACCTGGAGGTGTCACATTTCTCCAACTAAGCACAGATGGAGAACAATGATGAGAGCCAGAAATGGGCTAAGGCAAGGCAGATGTAACTGTTGAAGGTGCTTAGCTGGCAAAGCTGGATCTGAACTTGGCACTGCTGCTAAAAAGCAATACAGAACCGGCTAACAGCGCTCTGGCAAGCTTCTGCGATTGACCTGGAAAGGAATGACGGAGATTTGATCAGATTTTTCTGTTTCATGCCTTCGAGAGAGACTGCTTCATCATCCCTGCCAGAGCAGGTTCACCTTAATGTTTCACAGCAATATATGAGCAGAGCAAATGTTGCTGATTGCAGCAATTGGCAAGAACTTTTTTAATACTTCCCAGGGAAGAAAATCCCCAGGTATTTATAGGATGTCTTCACTTGGCATTTAAAGACCTCAAGATAAATGTGGTGCTACAATAGTTGCAAGAACAAATTGTAAACATTCTCATGGAATGGCTGTCTAAGTTTGTTTTTCAAGTGAAATGTCCTCTAGTTTTAGTTACAAGTATGAGAAACATGTTTTCTTAATAGGTACACAAAGAAATAGATTCTGCAGCCCCTGACATCCTTGTCTGGAACATGGATTTTATTTAATGGACTAAAGGAAAATTTTTGTAGATGTTTTGGTGCAGCAAGCTGGCAGCACAAAACTGGGCTACTAGACACCAGTCCTGGAGTTCCAGGCATCCCTGTAGAGTATCTGCCTTACTTTACAGTCCCTCTCCCATTGACCCTGAAAAGAGGATTCTCAGGGCAGCCCTCAATCTCTCCAGTTTGTTCTTTCCTTGAAGAAAAGACCCCCCCAAAAATAGCAGAATCATTCTGGGAATTCATGTGTTCCACTGCAGGAATTTTTTTCTCCAGTCTTTCCTTAGCCTTGCCCTGTTGGTCCTTCCTGGGTCTGCGGGCAGGTTCACATTGCTTCTCTGTGGCACAACCCTGTCTCATGTCATCGAGGGTTGGGGGAGGAAGATAATCAAGAATCTTAACCTTAGGCACCTTAATGATCCAGAGAATGTGACTAGGAAATGACCTGAACTCCCTCTGTTGTCAGAGGGAGATGTTCCCATGGAGAGAAATTCAGGTGTGTATGGGGTGTGTATGTGTGTGTGTATGGGGTGTGGGTGTGTATGGGGTGTAGGGGTGTGTGTGTCTATGTGTGTGTGTGCGTATGGGATGTGTATGGTGTGTGTATGTGTGTATGTATGGTGTGTGTATGTGTGTATGATGTGGGTGTGGGTGTGCATGGGGTGTGTATGTGTATGTGTATGGTGTGTAGGGGGGTGTGTGTGTGTATGGGGTGTGTATGAGGTGTGTATGGTGTGTGTGTGTATGGTGTGTGTATGGTGTATGTGTGTATGGAGTGTAGGGGGTGTGTGTGTCTATGTGTGGGGGTGGTGGTGGTGTATGGGGTGTGTATGTGTGTGTGTATGTATGGGGTGTATGGTGTGTGTATGATGTGGGTGTGGTGTGTCTATGTGTGTGTGTGGGTGGTGGTGAATGGGGTGTGTATGTGTGTATGTATGGTGTGTATGGTGTGTGTATGATGTGGGTGTGGGTGTGTATATGTGTGTGGATGGGGTGTGTATGGTGTGTAGGGGGGGTGTGTGGTATGTGTATGTATGGTGTGTGGGGAGGTATGTGTGTATGGTGTGTAGGGTGTGTGTGTATGTGTATGGGTGTGTATGGTGTGTGTGTGTATGGTGTATGTGTGGATGGGGTGTAGGGGGTGTGTGTATGTGTATGTGTGTATGGTGTGTGTGTGGGGTGTATGTGTATGGTGTGTAGGGTGTGTGTGTGTGGTGTGTAGGGTGTGTGTGTATGTGTATGCGTGTGTATGGTGTGTGTGGGGGGTGTGTGTGGTGTGTAGGGTGTGTGTGTAAGTGTATGTGTGTGTATGGTGTGTGTGGGGTATGTGTGTATGGTGTGTAGGGTGTGTGTGTATGTGTAGGGGGTGGTGTGTGGTGTGTAGGGTGTGTGTGTATGTGTATGCGTGTGTGTATGGTGGTGTGGGGTGGTGTGTGTGGTGTGTAGGGTGTGTGTGTATGTGTATGCGTGTGTATGGTGTGTGTGGGGGTGTGTGTGTGGTGTGTAGGGTGTGTGTGTATGTGTATGCGTGTGTATATGGTGTGTGGGGGTGTGTGTGTGGTGTGTAGGGTGTGTGTGTATGTGTATGCGTGTGTATGGTGTGTGTGGGGGTGTGTGTGTGGTGTGTGGGTGTGTGGTGTGTGTGTATGTGTATGCGTGTGATGGTGTGTGTGGGGTATGTGTGTATGGTGTGTAGGGTGTGTGTGTATGTGTAGGGGGTGTGTGTGTGGTGTGTAGGGTGTGTGTGTATGTGTATGCGTGTGTATGGTGTGTGTGGGGGTGTGTGTGTGGGTGCAGGGTGTGTGTGTAAGTGTATGCGTGTGTATGGTGTGTGTGGGGTACGTGTGTGTGGTGTGTGTGTGGGGGCTGGGTGTATGGTGTGTGTGTAGGGGGTGTGTGCGTGTGTGTGTGTTTGCTGTTTGGTTTTTTGTGGGATCCTTCTGTGAGTTTTGCACATTGTTTCATTCCACTTTCACTCGATCAGATGTTTGCATCCTCTCTTTCTTTAGCTTATGTTTATGTAGTGGCTTGAGGCAGACCCCTCCCCACCACGGGCAAAAATAGCAACTCAGACAAACGGATTGCAGAAGTGATGGAAAGTTTCAATGAAAAAGCAGTGAATGTTTACAGAGAGCCAGAAGCACAGTGACAAAAGAAAATCCAAAACATACCAGGAAGATCCCATCCCCACCTGGGGGTACATCCAAGACCCCCAGGGCTCCTTCTTCCCCCTCCCCATGCTAGGCTAGTCTCAGCTGGCCAGATCTGAGACTGCCCATCCCCCCATGGCCTTGGGCCTAGCCAGGCCCATGGCCGGAGACAACATCTCCCCAGTTACCGGGCGGCGGCGAGGAAGCAAGAGGAGGTGCCAGACCTCGCACTGGATCTCATAGTGGTGGTGCAGAGAATTATGGTAGAAATACCTAGCTTCCTGTGTCCACCCACTGGGCTGGACCTCTGGACACAGGAAGCACCTCATGTAGCAGAGGGCACCCAGCCCAAACTGCAACAGTTTAATATCACAATTGATTTTTTTGGCTTCACTGTTTTGGCTTCACTGTTTTGTTCTCTCTGAAAGGAGAGAACCAGGTGTGTTATTTCTTAAGCTTTCTACAGACTCTCTGATTAAGTGTAACTAAAATAATTCTGATTTCTTCCTGATTAAGGTATAAGAAACTATACTTAAAAAAAAACGGTTAGAGTCCAAAAAGGGACTGGACGTGGCACTTGGTGCCATAGTTTAGTAGTCAGGAGGTGTTGGGTGCCAGGCTGGACTTGATGATCTCTGAGGTCTTTTCCAACCTTATTGATTCTATGATTCTAAGATTTATTTTAGAGATGAATGAAAGCAGACTTTTGATTCAGTAAAAAAATGTTGAGACATTGAGATAAACTTCCCTGCATCAGGACTCAAAAATATTTATTGTTAATTCAAACAAACAAGCAAAATAAAACAAAATAAACCCAAACCAACCCCATCTGATTACATGTTGAAGTGAAAACTTCTGTGTTCCAGTTTGCACCTGCTGGTACTTGTCTTATTACTGTGCACCACCCCAAAAAGCTTGCCCCCCTCCAATTGACACCCACCCCTCAGATATTTATAGATGTTAATCAGATCCCCTCTCATCTTCTCTTCTCAAGACTGGACAGCCCCAGGTCTCTCAATTTCTTTTCACAGGGGAGATGCTCAAGTCCCCTAAGCATCTTCATGGCTCTCTGTTGGACTCTCTCCAGCAGGTCTCTGTCTCTCTTTGAATTGGGGAACCCAAAATTAGACACAGTATTCCAGGTGTGGTCTCACCAGGGCAGAGTAGAGGGGGAGAAGAACCTCTCTAGACCTGCTGGACAAAGTTTTCTTGATGCACCCCAGGATACCATTGGCTCTCTTGGCCACAAGGGCACATTTCTGTCCCATGCAGAACTTGTAGTCCACCAGGACTCCGAGGTCTTTCTCTATGGAGACGCTTTCCAGCAGGGCAGCCTCTAACCTGTGCTGCTGTTATTCCCCCCAGATGCAGGATCTTGCACTTGTCTTTATTGAACTTTGTGAGGTTTGCCTGTACCCAGCTCTCAGCCTGTCCAGATCTTCTGGATGGTTGCACAGTCTGACTGGTGTCAGCCAGCACCCCCAGTTTTGTATCACCAGCAAACTTGCTCATTCCCTCATCCAGGTCATTGATAAAGATATTGGATAACATCTGTCTTTTCTTCTTAACTGCAGATATTTTGATAGCAGGCTTGCTCCCTCTGAATGCCTCTCTGAATGACATAAACTAGACAACATAGCTACTGTTGGTTGGTTTCCCTTGCAGAATTATTGGTCTTGGTGAAAACCAGTTCACCAAGAACAGCAAATCTGTTCTTCAGGAACACCTTGGGGGGAAGGGAGGAGGGGAGGAAAGGGGCAGTTCAGTGGCTATTGGGGTGCCACCCCTGCCACACTTGGGAGGAATTTGTCTCCACTGATCAGCTGCTTTTGAGTCATCCTGTTTGGGAAGCTGGCAGAGGGTAGGGAGTCCTCAGTGCCTTGACTTCTGCATGGCTGTTGGAACTGTTTGAAGGACAGAGAGCTTGACTCCACCAGTTCAACTCCCCCTCACACTCCCTAACAGTCTGCAGCCTTTCAGCTTCCGCCAGCACAGCCACTAGGCTGACCAGGGCATTCACCTTCCCACAGCAGACACAGGTGTGGTTGGTACAGTGTGCCATGTGAAAGGAGAGACTCCAACACTCCCCACAGCCAGGTCTCTGGATACCTGCATGTTTACATTGGGCCACTGTCTGGGTCGACGCAGTTCTTTTGGAAACAGCTTTAGGCCACATTGCAACCATTGCTCTTCTTGCCCATCTGGAGAAAACCTCAGTGGCACACTCAGACGGCTCAGCACTGCGCTCTGCCGATTTCATTGGGTGTTCAATCCCTGTGCTCTTGGCACGTTTAAATGCTGCTGCGGCTGCAGCTCCGCCCACACTTTACCTGCCTCTCTTGTGAGTGATGCCAGATCAGGGTAGAAGGAGGGGACAGTCCACTCTCCATGTACCTCCCAGTTTCTTCTCACTAGAAGCCACTGCACTGTTCCTTGCCAGTCCACCAACCTCCCATGGAGACAGAGCAGCTCCAGAGGCTGAGATCGCAGACGCAGTTCATGGAAACTGCCATGTGAGACACAGATAATGGAACTGACATGTGAGAAAACACAACCAACAGTATTTTTTTCTTGACAAAAGGGAGAGAACAGATGATAATATTGCTTGATGTTGCAGGAAAAATTCCTAGAATCCTGGTAAAGTCTCTATTGGAGGATCTGTTGAAGGACGTAGGCACAGCAGTCATATGCCCAGATGCTGTAATATGAATTCAGCAGGGCCAAATAACATTAAATGAGTGAGGATATGATCTTGTCTTTGCATTATCACACAACCCACACAATGAGGAAGCGAGACTACAATTTATGTAAGACATTTCAATTATTTTTATACTATAAAGTTTGCTAACAAATAAGCAATATTTCAAATCACTGTGCAGGAAACTGCAATCTCATATGCAGTCAAGAAACAGAATTGAAGCAGGTAAGTTGCAGGAATGCAGTATAGTAAAGACTATAACACTAAGAATCTTTTACCTGTGTGGTTGCTTTCTCAGTCCTCAAGACAAATTTGCTCTATTTCTAGTGGTTAGAAACAGTCAGTGGAGATAAAAACATAATAAAATGGAATGTGCTTCATGGAGGTGTAGTAGACCTTCATGATGTTGGAGCATGGCTAGGAAATGGATGAGAATATTCTGATAGTATGGAATTCCCAAGGTCTGGCTTGGAACAGACTTCTGCTGAAGTCTAATGTGTTAATGAAGATATGCTAGTAGTGTTGCAGAACCGCCTTCTTTCAAACTCAAACATGAGCCTTGCATAGGTTTCATAAGTTTTCATGCCTGTGTAACTAATAATGACAAAATAATTCAATATTGTGAACTTTTCTAAAGACTGTGGTAGGATTCATTATGTCAGGGGAGTGCCTTTTACTCATTATGTCTGTGACATGATGGCTTCATCTATTTCAGGCGATACTGAAAAGTCTAACAATACATATACACCAGCCACGAATACTATTTTTGCATTGAAGTTACTGCACAAAGTGTGATACGATCATTCAACATGCAATTTAGTTTTGGTTATTGTTCTACAGGGATTTCTTTAGCCCTTGAGAGGTTTCATAATGCTCCAGAAATGTGGTTTCATTTTGTTGAGAAAATATACTGATGAATGATCTCATGAATAAAAGGTGTGCCTTATGCCTTGCTGGCCGCAGGATGTGTTGAAGACGGTATCGATATCAATGGGCCTCTTCCTGGGAGACAAATGTAATTAACAATATCTATTAATCAACAAGTAATCTCACTACCTAAGGAACAGCTAATTTCTTGTGTTGCTTTCTGAGTTTTGTTTTCAAAATGCCTTCAAAATCACTTTGGGTGATAGCTTCAGGAGTGATAGCATCAGAAGTGAAATGCAGTGAAAAATTCTTTTTTGCTTTTGTTGATGTCATTGTGGGCCAAATCTCTCTCCTACTGCATCCCCTCAGAGTGTTGCTTTGGCAACCTTATACAGAAAGATTATAAAACGATGTAATTCTTTCAGTGAGTAATCTGTCCTCTAGAGCAGACCCAAAGCCATTGCTGTTATTTTCTTTTTAGATTCTTGCAGCCATATCATCTCAATATTTTCTAGCTCAGTGCTCCTATGCAGCTGGATATGTATTAAATCTGCCTACACTCTGAAATGGGTGGACACAAACGTGATCTGAATTGAGAAGTGCCATTTATTAAGCCAGGTGTCAGAGTTGGCTCATATACAATCAACTGGAATGGCCTCAAGCTGCATGTAGCAGTTGGGCTGGGTGCCCTGCTGTTGCAGCCACACAAGACACCCCCTCAGTGTCCCGAGGGTCCAGCCAGTGGGTGGACACAGGAAGCTGCCTATTCATCCACAATGTCCTGCTCCCTATAAAAACACCAAAAGGTGGTTTCTTTCTCTTTCTTCCTTTGTACCCTTGTGGGAGATGCTCCCTGTCTGGTAATGGAGGGGGAGTTATCTCAAGGCCTCTTTTTGGCCTGGCTAGGCTTAATGCAGAAGGAAAAAAAGGGAGAAGGACAATCTCGGATCCAGCCAGCTGAGATTGGCCTAACAGTGGAGGAGGGGAGAAGAAACATCCCTGGGGGTTTGGGGTGACCTCAGGTGGGAAAAGGGGAATACTGGGAGGCTTCTGGGTATGCTTTGGGATCTCTTTTGTCACTGTGCTTGTGGTTCTCTGTAAACATTTGCTGCTTTTCCATTTAAACTTTCCACCACTTCTGCAATCTGTTTATCTGAGTCTCATTTTTTTACCCTGGTGGGAGGCAAGGAAGGATTGGCCTTCCACCCACCACACTGCAACTGGGTGGGTTTAGATGGACATTAGGGAGAGATTTTTCCAGCAAGAGGGGTCAGGTGTTGGCTGCCCTGGGAGGTGGTTGAGTCACCAAACCTGGATGTTTTTAAAGGTGTTTTGGATGTGGTGCTTGGGGATATGGTTTAGGGGTGAACCTTGTAGAGTAGGGTTTGGGTTGGACTTGGTGGTCCTGAGGGTCTTTTCCAACCTGAATGTTTCTGTAATTCTGTAATACCTTATGGTGTGGGCAGCTGCCAGCTCACATCTGTGTGCAGCACACTGAAACTCAAATTTATAATACACTCTTTCTTTTTCATTCAAATTTTCTTGAAAGTTTTCTACTTTTATCTGCTCTTCCAGCTTCTCCCTGTAACACTGAAAAATCTTCAGGACAAATTTGGGAAAACGTCACATTAAGTAAGCAAAGTGAGTAAGGAAAGTAAGATAAATGACATCAGTTGTACAACGGGTGTGAGGGAAAGGAGAACTCTGTTTTCAAAGACTGTTGTAATACTTTGCAATTTACTTCTAAGGTTTTTGGTCTAAATAAGTGAATATTCTGATAAAGATGAATATTAAATGTTTTTCATCCTTCTTTTTCTGTGCTCTTTCCATGAGACATTGATTTTTAAGTGCCTTATGCAACAACCTCCCCCACCCCCCTGCCTGATTCTTATTGCTGTCAAGAATTTAACTCAAAGACCTACAGGGAAAAAAAAAGTCAGAATTAAAATTTAGGGTCAAGGAGTTTTTAAAACTTCATTTGATGAAGTTCCCAAACTACTTAAGAACACAGAAAAAAATGTTATTTGATGAAACATTCAGGTGTCAGGAAAAGTAATATTCATTTAGATCATGACAATGTTACTGAAACTTTTTGGGAAATGAGACAGTTTTATTTATTTGTTAAATTGATGCTGTCATTGTTGGACCCAACTGCACGTCAGGTATTCACACAGCAGTATGACTACAGAGACAAAATTCTTAAGTAATGCTGCATTTCTGCACATTTGGTTACTGTGGTATTTCCTCTCATAGGGAGGACAGGAGCGCTGCTGGACTGATGATCACTAGGCAAGGAAGGTCTGGCTGAAGTGGTGAAGGTTGAGGGCAGCCTTGGCTGTAGCAGTCATGAGATGTTGGAGTTCAGGATCATGTGCAGTAAGAACAGAACACCCAGCAGGATATCAACCTTGGACTTCAACAGGGTCAACTTTCAGCAGTAGGGGAAAATCTCACAGGAAAGGGTACTAGAAGGCAAAGTGGGCCAGATAGTTTGTAATATTCAAGTACCTCTTCTTCCAAGCTCAAAATTAGAGCATTCTAATGAGTTTAGAAATCGAGAAAGTGAGACAGGACACTGTAGTGGTTTGAGCCTTAACTGGAAGTTAAGAGCTCAGATGGGGGCAAGGCTGGAAAACTCTCCCTGCTCCCCCTCCTCCCTCCCACACAGAGAAGGGGAAAAAAAAAAGGAAAGGGAAGGAGCAAATCACCCAAGCAATAATTTGGAGTTGGCCTGGGAAGTAGAGAGGTAAAGAATTTCTTTTAAAACAAATATATATAACCTAACAGGTAAGGTCACAAGGGCAAGGAACAAGGATGGAGGGAGGTCTAATTACCCTTCCTATGAGAAAGTGCTTCCTAACATCCAACCTAAACCTCCCTTCAGACCCTGTCCTCTCATCTTGTCACAAGTTGCTTGGGAGAAGAACCTGACCTCCACCTCACTGCACTTCCTGTAAGGTAGTGGCAGTTGTGTGATAAGCTCCCCCCGTGAGTCTCGTTTTCTCCAGGCTAAAACAACCCAGATCCTCAGCCTCTCCTCATAAGTTGTAATTCCTTCTCCTTTCTCGTTGCTATCTGGACCTGCTCTAGCACATAGTGTGCATGGTGAAGTTGGCTAGAAGACACATTAATTCGCCTACAAAATGTGTACTCTGCTTAAATGAGATCTCAAATGGAGCCATTTTAAATGCCTTTTTTTTAATGAACAAACTAAGGGAAGAGGAAGTCTGTGATTTTAAAGCACTGACATTGTATTATAGTATTAAATAATACCCGTGAGTTGCTGAAAATATGCTTCTATTCAATCACTAATATTCTTTGGATTGAAAACAGCAGGCAGATTATACAGTTACTTGAAAACGGCAAGAGTCTGGGCTTTCTACTCTTGGGGATGGAGAAAGAGCAGGTGGATGTTAGTCGTAATAAAATGGGAGTGAACTAGCTCTAGCTGAAATATAGAGGTTTCAGCCTTTACAAGACTTAATGGTAGGTAAGGTAGATGTCTAGTGTCAGTGAAAGACATGGAAGTTTGGACAACTAAAGATCAGCAGAGCCCAGCAGGGGGAAAGAAAGAGAACTCTTCACAGAAAGAGTTGTTAGCCGTTGGAATGGTGCTGCCCAGGGATGTAGTGGAGTCACTGTCCCTGAAGGGTTCAAAAAGGGATTGGATGTGGCATTGGTGGCATGGTTTAGTAGCCATGAGGTGTTGGGTGGCAGGTTGGACTTAATGATCTTTGAGGTCTTTTCCAACTTCATTGATTCTATGAAAATCTTTGAAGAAAGAAATAGAAAAGTTTCTTTTGGAAAAGATGTTCGCATCATCTATATGTCAGTCAAGCTTTCTCTCACTCCGTATATATAGTTGTGTGTGTGTATTTCCTACAGTCCTTCCATGAGTTTCAATAAGTTTGAAATGTCTTCTGACAACCTCTCTAAAAGGCTAAAACAATATTGTAAACAAAGAGCCAGTGTCCTGGGGAGCCACAAATAGCAGCTACCCAGTACTAATTTCCCAGTAATCCCAATTTAAGACAGCATTAATTCCTATTTACACAGAAAACAATAAACATAAGCTATTCCTGCATGTCATCTATTCATGCTGTCCAGTTAATAACTGTAATGAAATTCTATTCCTGTGTGTAGAGGCTAGTCATATTAGCCTGTGTGTTAGCATTCAGGACACAGTTTCCTTCAGGCTGAATACGCTTGTGCACAGGGCAGTTGAAGGCAGTGCATGCGGGTTTCAGCTCCAGGGTGAGGATGGCAGCCATTGCTCTAGCATGGCTCAAGTAGATTGTCTGGGTAAAAAAGGCATGCTGTGGAGCAAAAGACACATTTTGAAGCGACTGTCTACTTCAGTAATGTTAGAAACAGGATTTAGTCTCACACTGCCACTCTCTGAAGTGGGGATCATAGAATCATAGAATGTTAGGGTTGGAAGGCACCCTTGGATCATCCAGTCCCAACCCCTCTGCCATGGGCAGGGACACCTCACACTACATCAGG
>CM037636.1:4774766-5021059 GCA_015227895.2 Colaptes auratus
GGATTTAAGTGCTTGTTAGCATTACAGAATGTGCTGCATGTGTGCACAGGAACTGCTGAATTAGATAGGTATAAAAGTGTAGGGTACTGAAGGGATGTTTCTGCTCTTTTTACTGTCTACTTCACACTAGTAAAGATTTGTAAGGTTGCCCAACAGGCTGATATCTTCATGTAGATAGCACACAATCCTTTCTGTGAACTCAGAGAGGTGGGAGCTGCAGGAATGGTTCATCAGTGGAGAATAAACAGGTCTCCCAGGGACTCAAATTTGGGTTGGCATTCAGGCTGGTAAACCACCTGCTATGACTTGGTAATGTCAGCTCTGAGGAACTCCTCTTCTGCAGCTAATGGGGCTCTGCCACGACTCTGCTGCCTTGTCCCTGGCAAAGGGAGTGATAGCCACATATCAGTGATCCGCTACCACGTCGTGCACACAGAAGTGCCACCACTGCTGCTTCAGTGTACTTAGAATTGTGGAAGATGCCCACACCTGCCAGAAATGATCATTTTGGTGATTGTATGAGGAAGACTTCCTCTGCAAGGCAGAATCCATGACCTGGGATATATGTTGGCTGAAAGACTAGCAGCCTGCAGAAAGCATGTTTTTGATGCACAGTGACGTTTTTTTCTCAGGCTGCAAGAAAGATGTGCAATCCTTCTTACCCTCTGTTCCTCACCAGTTTTCACCCTACTCATAAAATATTAGCCTCTTCTTACTCAACGAAAAATGATTACTCACTTTTCAAACATGCATATTCTCTGCTTCCTCCTTCCCCCCTCCTCCCCCCCAATCTTTCTTTCTTCTTTTCCTCCGCCTATTCTTTACAGCTTCAAAATCCCTCTTCAAACACAGAAGGAGAAGTACTGTGAAGTATTGCTAGGAAATTCTCTTCTACAGAAAAAATGCATGTCTGAAGAACAGCCTCTTCTTTCTTGGCCAGAATGTCCCTGCTCACTTCTTTTCCATTTTGCATCTGCACAGGTAATAGCCATTCACTTCAACATCAGGAGTCAGTATCAAAAATTTAATTCCTCATTGAATGAATATTTTCTTAGAGAATTCTATTTAAAGCAGTGTCCTGGTTTGAGTTTCAGTAATTTTACTTTTCATCTCAGTCTCTTCTCTGTAACCACTTTCTGTAGTTCACTGCATGTTTTCACAGTGTCTGCTTCTAGTAGTGATAACACTTGAAACAGACTACAGAATTAACCAGGTTGTGAAAGGTCTTTGAGATCATCCAGTCCAACCTATCACCCAACACCATCTGATCAACTAAACCATGGCACCAAGTGCCTCATCAAGTCTCCTCTTAAACACCTCCAGTGATGGTGACTCCACCACCTCCCTGAGCAGCACATTCCAATAGTGAATCTCTCTTTCTGTGAAGAACTTCTTCTTAGCATCCAGCCTAAGACTCCCTTGGCACAGCTTAAGACTGTGTCCTCTTGTTCTGGTGCTGGTTGTCTGGGAGAAGAGACCAACCCCCACCTGGCTACAACCTCCCTTCAGGTAGTTGTAGCCAGCAATGTCTTCCCTGAGTCTCCTCTTCTCCAGGCTAAGCAACCCCAGCTCATTCACCCTCTCCTCACAGGGCTGTGCTCCAAACCCCTCCCCAGCTTTGTTGCCCTTCTCTGGACACATTCCAGCAGAATGACTTCCCTGCTCCTGCTGGCCACACTATTCCTGATGCAGGCCAGGATGCCATTGGCCATCTTGGCCACCTGGGCACACTGATGGCTCATGTTCAGCTGCTGTCCACTAGTACCCCCAGGTCCCTTTCTGCCTGGCTGCCCTCCAGCCACTCTGACCCCAGCCTGCATCACTGCATGGGGTTGTTGTGGCCAATGTGTAGAACCTGGCACTTGGATGTGTTAAATCCCACGCCCTTGGACTCTGCCCATCTGTCCAGCCTGTCAAGGTCTCTCTGCAGAGCTACTACCAAGCATTGGTGTGCAGATCAAGGTCACTGCTAATTCTTGCATACCATGTTGACTGTGCAGAAAGTAGAAGGCCACACCTGCTTGAAGGAGCAGACAGGACAGGTGACTAAACTGACCAACAAAGTATTCCATTCTGTACAGGCTGTACTCATTACAAAGCTGAGGGACCAGAGGACTCAAGCTTTCTTCTACAATGGCTGGCGTACTCCTTGTCCATTCTGTTTTCAATCTCAGTCTGTTTGTTCCTGAATCCAGTTCCAGAATTCAGCTCTCACCTGACACTGAATCCAGTCTGGGACTTCCCCAGTGCCTGTCCACCACATTAGTGGTGACAATAATGTAATTGTTATGGCTGGGTTTGATACTGCTTTTGTATATATTTAATTTTATTATTATCATTAAAGCCATTTTATTTATCTTTTCCAGACAAGTCTCTCCCTTATTCCCTTTCTCTTCTCATTGCCCAGCCCAGCTCTAAATCTCAACAAACAATGTGCCCCGACTGCTATTTCCAACTAGAGGGAGCAAGAATCAGTTTAGAGATGACACTGAAAGTTGGTTACCACTTACAAATATATGGGGATTTTAGTAAAAGTTGGAGGTGCTTTTTCTGCATTTCAGAAAGAGTTCTAGTATTATCAGAAAGCTCTTTTTTCCTTCTAGTTATCTGACAGGCAATGCTAAGGAAAAAAAAACAACAAAAATAATAATTTTTTTAGTGTGTCATTAAAAACATGATTTTAGATTAAAGGTGTGCTTTAGTCCTTTTATATATATATATATATATTTATGAAAGGAAGGCAGAAGAAATGTGAAGGAGTCATAATATAATAGTATCATAGTATCATAGTATCACTCAGGGTTGGAAGGGACCACAAGGATCATCCAGTTCCAACCCCCCTGCCATGGGCAGGGACACCCCACACTACATCAGGCTGGCCAGAGCCTCATCCAGCCTGGGCTTAAACACCTCCAGGGACGGGGCCTCAACCACCTCCCTGGACAACCCATTCCAGGCCTTCACCACCTCATGGTGAAGAACTTCCTCCTCATGTCCAGCCTGAATCTCCCACCTCCAGCTCATTCCATTCCCCCTATCCTATCACTACCTGAGAGCCTGAAAAGTCCCTCCCCAGCCTTCTTGGAGCCCTTCAGATACTGGAAGGCACAATGAGGTCACCTCGGAGCCTTCTCTTCTCCAGACTCAACAGCCCAACTCCCTCAGTCTCTGTCCTCACAGGAGAGGTGCTCCAGCCCTCTGATCATCCTCCTGGGCTTGCTCTGGACACCTTCCAGTACCTCCAGATCCCTCTTGTAATAGGGCTCCAGAACTGGACACAGTACTCCAGGTGGGGACTCACCAGAGCTGAGGAGAGGGGGAGAATCACCTCCCTGACCTGCTGGCCACACTTCTCCTGATGCAGCCCAGGATCTGATTGGCTTTCCGGGCTGCAAGTGCACCTGAGAGCTCCTGTTGAGCTTCTCCTCCACCAGCACCCCCAAGTCTCTTCCTCAGGGCTGCTCCCAGCCAGTCACTGCCACCTGGATTTGTGCCTGGGATTGCCTCGACCCAGATGCAGGCCCTGCCCTTGGTCTTGTTGAAGCTCATGAGGTTGGCTTGTGCCCACCTCTCCAGCCTGTCAAGGTCCCTCTGGATGGCATCCCTTCCCTCCAGCCTGTCTGCTGCACCACACAGCTTGGTGTCATCAGCAAACTTGCTGAGGGTGCACTCAATGCCACTGCCCATGGCACCCACAAAGATATTGAACAAGCCTGGTCCCAGGAGTGATCCCTGAGGGACTCTGCTTGTCCCTGGCCTCCACTGGGACATGGACCCATTGACAGCCACTCTTTGGGTGCGGCCATCAAGCCAGTTCTGTATCCATCTAGTGGTCACCCATCAAACCCATGTGTCACCAGCTTGGAGACCAGGATGTGGTGTGGGACAGTGTCGAAGGCTTTGCTCAGGTCCAGGTTAATGACATCAGTTGCTCGCCCCTCATCCATTAAGTCTGTTAAGCAGAAGTGAGAGTGAGGCAATATTGGGGTGCACAGAGATGTGGACTTTTCAGTACAGCAGTAAGATTTTTACAGTTTTCCAGGACCCTGTAAGCTTGAAAATGGACTTTCCGTGGAGAAAATAAGCACATTCATGAAGTTATCAAGAGCTTTGATGTCATTCTGTATTCACTCTATTTTCTTAAAGTTCTTTCTGGTCTATAATAGCAGAACAGATACAAGACCTTTTCACTTAAATGTGCAGTCCCAGTTTCCAAATGAGAAGCAGTAAAGACTATAGGTTCATGAATAGTTTGACTAACTTCAGATATCAAAATTATTTATCCAAGTTATTCATTCAAGACTCAATTACTAGAGAGGTGAGTTCCTGTTAACTGTGGTTCTGCTAACATCATTTGTGTGTTTGTCAGATGAAAAAGAGCAACAGTGTACAGATTCTTCTCTAGAAAAGAAATTACAATAAACTTGCATTGGCCTTCGGTCAGGAAGAAAGGTTTGGCTGTGGTTTCTATACCCTTCAAAACCAGTTCACAGTTCTTGTTTTATCAGCTCCTTTCTCATAAGGCTGTATGATTCAGCCAGTAGAATTCAAGCAGAACTAGGGCTGAGGCAGGAAAGGGAGGAAGAAAGTAAGAGAAAGGAGATCAGGGAAACATTGCACACATAAGAGTCAATCAAATTTTGGCATATCAGCAGCTCCCGATTCTGTGGTGTTGGGTACTAACTGGGATGGGTTTGGTGTTTGTTTGGGGGTTTTTATTTCTTTTTTTATTATTATTTATTTTCATAATCAGACTTCACCAGAACAGTTCTTGGCTCCAAGCCTGGTGCCACCCACAGGACTTTGTGTTTTTTGATTGTGGGTCAATTTACATGATGCCAGGCCTGCTGGTGGCAGATGAGGTCAACCTCTTCCAAAGGCAGAGAAGGATTTTACCACAGCAGTTGGCCAGGCTCATTGACAGAGGTGTAAACTACACTGGGAGGAGGAAAGAAGATAAACAAAGTTAGGTGGAGACAAGCCTAGAACATTTGTGGAACGGTGTGACAGCTCCACTGCTATCCCAGGGGAAGTAGGTAACAGTGGTCTGTATGATAAGGAAGATGTAAGGGCTATTGACAAGACAGGACTCACATTACTGCCTGGGAGCAATCATGTAGGAATTAGACCCCTACTCTGCAAAAATAATCATCAACTAAAGAACATTTATGCCAATGCATATAGCATAGGTGACAAGGAAGAAGAGCTGCAACTAGTGTCCAACAGGGAAAATTCAATATCATTTCCCTGACAGAAATATGGTAGGATGAATCCCACTATTGGAGCACCACACTGGATGGCTACAGGTTCATCAGAAAAGACAGGCCCAGAAGAAGAGGTGGTGGGGTGGCCTTGCATGTTAAGGAAAGTCTCAAATATCTCAAGCATTATGATGACAGCTGAATGACTCTGGGTAAGAATCATGGGGATGGCAACAAGGAAGATGCCATAGTGGAGGTCTCTTATGGACTGCCCAGACAGAATGAAGAGGTTGGCAAAGTGTTTTACAGGTGTCTGGGCAAGGTCTCAGAGCAGATAGCCCTTGTTCTTGTGGGGGACTTCAATTTACCAGCTCTCTGCTGGGAATACAATACAGCAGATAGGAAGTGGTCCCAGAGGTTCCTGGAGTGTGTGGAAGGTAACTTTCTAAGACAGCTGGTGAGTAAGCCAATGAGGGAAGGCTCTGTACTAGACCTGCTCTGTGTAAACAGAGTGGGAGATGTAAAGGCTGGTGGCCATCTTGGACAAAGTGACAATGAGATGATGGAGTTCCCTGTTCTCAGTGAAATTAGGAGTGGTGTCAATAGAACAACATCCTTGGACTTCTGGAGGGCAGAACTTGACTTGTTTAGATTGGCTGATGACATTCCCTGGGAGGTAGTCCTGAATGACAGAGGAATCCAGAAAGGTTGGATTCCTTGAGAAGAAAACCTTCAAGGCAGAGGAGCAAACTGTCCCCACGCCCTAGATAGCAAGCTGTTGGGGCAGAAGACTGACCTGGCTAAGCAGAGAGCTCCAGGTAGAACTCAGGAAGAAAAGAAATGTCTTCTGGCTATGGAAGAAGGGGCAGGCAACTCAGGAAGACTACAAGGTTGTTGCAAGGACATGTAGGGAGAAAATTAGAAAGGCCAAAACTGAGCTAGAACTTAATCTGGGCAGTGTCATCAGAGTTAATGAAAAATGTTTCTATAAATATGTTAAGAGTGAAAGAAGAGCTAGGGAGACTCTCTACCCACTACTGGATGTGGGAGGGAATCTGGTGACCAAAGACAAGGAAAAGGCTGAGCTGCTGAACAACTGCTTTGCTTCAGTCTTTGTCAGTGATCCCAGTTGCTCCCTGAGGATACAGCTCCTGGAACTGGAAGACAGGGATGGAGAACAGAATGAAGCCCACATAATCCAGGAAGAATAGATCACGGACCCGCTTTACCACTTAGGTGTGTACAAGCATATGGGACCAGGATTCCATCCAAGAGTGCTTAAGGAGCTAGCAGAAGTGCTCACCAATCCAGTCACCATTATTTTCCAACAGTCCTGCCTGACCGGGGAGGTATCAGTTGGTTGGAGGCTAGCAAATATGGCACCTATCTACAAGAAGGATGATCCTAGGAACTATAGGCCTGTCAGTCTTACCTGGGTGCCAGAGAGGGTTATGGAGCAGCTCATCTTGGATGCACTCACATGTCAAGTGCAGGATAACTGTAGGATCCAGCCCAGGCAGCATGAGTTCATGAAAAGACTTTAGTAAAGCCTTGGATACCATCTCCCAGAGCATTCTCCTTGAGAAACTTGTTGTCAATGGTATAGACAGATGTACTCTTCACTGGATTAATACCTAGGTGGATGGATGGCTGAGCCCAAAGGTTCATGGCAAACAGAAATAAATCCATTTGGCATCTGGTCACAAACATTGTCACCAAGGACGATATTTGGGCCAGTTCTGTTTGACATCTTTATCAATGATTTCCATTAGTGGATTGAATATAGCCTTAGCAAGTTTGCTGACTAAACTGAGTTGGAGTGTTGATCTGCTTGAGGATAGGAAGACATTGCAAAAAGATCTGGACAGGTTAGGGTGATGAGCTGAGGCCAACAGGGTGAGATTGAACAAGATCAATTGCCAGGTCATCATGATGTGACACATATACGACAACCAGTCAGTCAGGCCCAGTCAGTATGGGTTTATGTAGGCACATCCTGACTGATTAACCTGACCTCCTACAACAAGGTGACCTGCATATCAGATGAAGGAAGGGCTGTGAACATTTGTCACGGTCCAAGGATGTGTAATTTGGCAGAATGGAATGGAATGGAATGGAATGGAATGGAATGGAATGGAATGGAATGGAATGGAATGGAATGAACCAGGTTGGAAAAGACCTTTGACATCATCAAGTCCAACCTATCACCCAACACCATCTAATCAACTAAACCATGGCAGCAAGTGCCTCATCCAGTCCCTTCCTAAACACCTCCAGTGATGGTGACTCCACCACCTCCCTGGGCAGCACATTCCAATGGCCAATCTCTCTTGCTGGGAAGAATTTCTTCCTAACATCCAGCCTAAACTTCCCCTGGCACAGCTTGAGACTGTGTCCTCTTGTTCTGGTGCTGGTTGCCTGGGAGAAGAGACCAATGCCCACCTGGCTACAACCTCCCTTCAGGGAGTTGTAGAGAGCAAGAAGGTCTCCCCTGAGCCACCTCTTGAGATGGTGTCTTCTTGCTCTGTTGGTGGGAGTTAAAACCCCTTGCAGTCCAGCTGGCGCCGTGCAGCCAAGCTTAACTCCGGGTTGATGCCCACTTGGACCTTTAATGTGACTAACTTTACATTCTCAGGAACGGAATTAAGGCTGTTATGAATGTACAGTTATTATTGGTATTTAATAGGCCGAACATATAATAAACATATTAATAACTTAATACAAAAATCAGTTGGAACTTTTTAAAAACCCTATTTGCTGGTTTGAAATATTCAGCTGTGGAGCAGATCCCTCACCAGCAGGGGCATGCAACAATTTAAACAATGTGAGCAAAAAAACCCAGAAACAACAAACAACAATTCAAACTGTAAAGGGAAAAAAAAAAAGAAAAGAAGAGAAGACCATTGGAAACAGGCCAGTTTATGCCCACAAGGTGGGGGGAACTCTAGAATTCGCTAGGGCAACAGGACTTTTAATAGATGCTTATGAAAGTCAAATTTCTTGGATTACTCACTGCAAATCACTTCAGTCCTGTACAAGGTTTATAATTGTAGCAGTTTGGGCTGGGTGCCCTCTGCTACAGGGGTGCTTCCTGTGTCCAGCAGTCCAGCCCAGAGGGTGGACACAGGAAACTAGGTATTTCCTACCATAATTCTCTGCACCACTATAAGATCCAGTGCGGGGTCTGGCACTTCCTCTCTTCTTCCCTCTCCGCCATCTGGTAACTGGGCGAGCCAGGCCCAAGGCCACGGTGGGGTTGGGCAGTCTCAGATCTGGCCAGCTGAGACTAGCCTAGCAGTGGCGGGGGGGAGGGGAAGAAGGAGCCCTGGGGGTCTTGGGTGGGGATGGGATGTTTCTGGGTCTGCTTTGGGGTTTCTTTTGTCACTGCTTCTGGCTCTCTCTACACACTCACTGCTTTCCATCTAAACTTTCCATCAGTTTTGCAATCCGTTTGTCTGAGTCATTATTTCTGCCCGTGGTGGGGAGGGGTCTGCCTCAACCCATTACAATAATCCACAGATCATGGCACCCCGCGGCACGTGTGGGGATTTAAACGACACCAAACTGGTGTCAAAAAGCTGAAAGCTGCAGGAACAGAGTTTCCCTTTCTGTTGGCTTCTGCAGCTTGTTGGTGAGGCACAGACAGGGTTTATCTCCAAAGACTTTGTAACTGAAAGCTTGGTAGCAAAGAGGTTGCTGCCTAGGCTTGCAGGGCTTGTTGGCTTTGTAGCTTTTCCTGTTTTGGAGAGGTTCTTCAGCTGCAATCTTCTCAGCAGTGCTGGTTGCTTCTTCCAATAAAACAAAGATGCCCTGGGGTCTCAGCTTCTCCAGGGCTCATCTCTCAGTCCGGCAAGACATCTGTCTGCTCCTGGGCTTTACAATGCTTCACTGCGAGGGGCACCTGCAGTCATTCTGGATAAACTGAGGCACAGCTCGGATTCCATAGCAAGGCAAGCAAGGCTTGGCTTCTTGGGCTAACAGACTTGAGGCTTGTAGATTCTCCCAGATCTTGGACAAGGCAAGGGTAGGCATTCACTCTTTGGGCAGTATGCTGGGTTACACCCATCCTGGGGGAGGGCAGTGAGAGCCCTGCTTCCCCAGGAGAAAAAAGAAACCTGATCCAGATGAACAGAGAGGGACTTTGTTTCCCCCTCCCAGGAGGAGGAGACTCCTGGGTCAAAGGTGGTCTATTCCACTACCTCTTCCTGTCCAGCAAGCCCATAAAAAGGAAGATGTTGCAGCCATTTGCTCTCTTTGCTCCTACCTTGCCTGTTCAAAAGCACCACAGCTGCTGCCAGCCTCCTGGGTCTGCCACATGGTCAGGCCTGGTCTTCTCCCTGCCACATCCAGGCTTCCCTAAAGGACTGAAATCCACATACATCCAGGGAGATATAAGGCCATCCAAGCTTGGTTTTGTATATTTTCCTATTCATCTTTATTCCTTACCCTTGTAAATCCTCCTTGTAATTGATATATATATTTTTTGTTAAAATATTTACTTTCCTACTTCCAAACTGTCTCCAGATTATTTTTTTGTAGATTTATCTTCTTCTCTTTTCCCCTACCTTTTTTTTCCCTTTCTCTCCTTTTCCTTATCAGGGAAAAGGAGTGGGGGGAGGGGGAGGAATTCCTGGTTTGCTACCATCTAAGCTCTTAAACTCCAGTTAAGTCTCAGACCACTACAGGCTAGTATCTATAGATCTCCCAAGACAATGCTGGCGGTGACAACAAAGGTTAAGAGATAGAAAGCTGATTCTTTAACCTATAGAATCACTATAGAATCACTTTAACCTATAGAATCAGTTTTCTCCAACCATGGCCAAAGGCACATGCACCTGTCCCACCTGGACCCCACGGTACGTTCGGACAAGCCTGGGCAGCATTGGCAATGTCCTGTAAAACCAAACCTCCTGGGTCTTGCTCCATTGTCTGGTTCAGGGCATTTTTTAGGGTTTTGTCCCTTCAGGACAGATTGAAATGGAACCAAGCACCTAAACTGTGTTATTGGTAGACTGCAAATAGATACTGCAGTGGTCAAGCTGTGATGATGCAAACAGGTGGGATGGCAGCTTTCTGCGTTAGGCACATGCCAGGGCAGGGAGGCAGGACATGCAGGCAGGTAGAGGCAGGCTGGCAGTGCAGGCAGGCACTGCAGGTACTGACTCTTCATGGCAGGTAGGCACCCAGGTAGGGTGGCAGGCAGGTACCGCAGGCAGGTAGGTATGCAGGTAAAGTAACTGCTCCTTCTCCCAGCACACAGCTCCCAGGCAGCCCCCAGGCAATCTATTAAGCAGTTTCCCAGGCAGATCTTTTGTAGTTTCACACCTTGCCGCCAAGCAGTTGCCACCTGCCCTGACTGGTCAGCAGAGTGTGTGCCTAAATCCATCTCCAGGGTTTTCAAATCTGACTCTCCAAGGTTTCAAAACCTGCCCCTCTCTCCAGATGTTTCTGCCTCCAGGGAGTCCCCAGGGTCCTAAGTGCCACTAGGGAGTCTCCTGAGTTCAAAGCACCTTACTTGACCCCAGGGGGCCAAGTGCCAAGCTCCCTTATACCAAACCTTTATCCCTGATTACCTTCCTAATGATGTTGAACCATATATATATTTTGGTCCTTTACAACATTGTCTGCCTGGACTTCAGTAAAACCTTTGACACTGTCTCCCACAGCATTCTCCTTCAGAAACTCATGACAGAAAGCTTAGACAAATGGAGTCTGCACTGGATAAAAAAATGGCTGGATATCTGGGCATAAAATGTGGTGGTGAACAGAATTAAATCTGGCTGGCATCCAGTTACTAGTGGTGTTCTTCAGGGTTCAGTACTGGGCCTTTACTCTTTGATATCTTTATTAGTGAACTGGATGAGGGGATTGAGTGCACCCTCAGTAAATCTGCAGATGACATGGAGCTGGGTGGGACAGGCTAGGCTGTTGGGCCAAGGCTAATTGTATGAGGTTTAACAAGGCCAAGGGAAGATCTTACTGCTCTATACAACTGCCTGAAGGGAGGTTAGAGTGAGGAGAGAGACAGCTGCTTCTCCTTGGTGTCAAGCAACAGGAGGTTTGGGCTGGATATTAGGAATATTTCTTCACTGAAAGGCTTATCAAATATTGAATTAATCCACCCAGGGCAGAGGTGGAGCCACCACCCCTAGAAGTGTTTAAGTGGTGTGTGGACCCAGTGTTTAGGGACATGGTTTAGCATTGACGCTTTGGTACCTGGTGAAAGGTTGGACGAGGTCTCCTCCAACCAGATATGTTTGGTGATTCTGCGATTCTGCTCCAATAAGACAAAAAGGAAACCACAAACAAACAAACAATGACTCCAAAAAACCAAGCAAAACACAACCTTATACAATGGAAATACTTAAAAGTATGTAATAAAAAAAGTTGATTTTTTTTTCCCAGAAGAAATAAAAAATGAGGAGCTTGCATCTCTCTGGTCAACACAATAAATATGAATGCAAATTTCTCATCAAGAGATCACTTATCCATGGCTAAATTCAAGCAACAGTTTTACCCCTGTATTCATATGAGCATGTTTAAAGACCTACTCTTTCTATAGCTAATGGAAGAAAGTAAAAGATTAAAAGAAAACAGACATAGTCCGCACCTTAAGATGCTTTGTGTCTTTCCCTTAACAGTATGTTGATTTCAACAGGAGGATGTCTTCTTTTGCATATCTCTGAACACCTGAATACCTTAATTTTAACTCTAAAAGACTGTACCCTTCAACATTCAGTCTTTCATGGGTAGTTTTCTCCAAATTAGCCCTTCCCTTCCCTTCCCTTCCCTTCCCTTCCCTTCCCTTCCCTTCCCTTCCCTTCCCTTCCCTTTTCCCTTCCCTTCCCTTCCCTTCCCTTCCCTTCCCTTCCCTCCCTTCCCTTCCCTTCCCTTCCCTTCCCTTCCCTTCCCTTCCCTTCCCTTCCCTTCCCTTCCCTTCCCTTCCCTTCCCTTCCCTTCCCTTCCCTTCCCTTCTGTTGCTATTCCTGGAAGCCTCAATTTATTTTATATACCTAGCTATTCCTGATGGTGTAGCAGGTTATGTGTTATTGAGGCAGTGTATTACTGTAGAAATGGATTTTTACTCCACTGACATGGTAGTCAGTGCTGTGAGAGGGTAGGCAACAAACAGAAAAATGATGCCAGAACTTCAAGAGAAGGAAATATGACCTCTGGGAGCATGAGAGGCTGAAACACAAGCACAGCACCTTGAAAGCAAAGCAAAGGAACAAAGCCAGAGTGGGGTAAATTAGCCTTCAACAGGGAGAGAAGGACTAGGACTATTGCAGAAAGCAACACTATACAACTGTAAAAGGAATCTGGAGTTAATCAGAGATTGCCCCAGCCCATTTCTCTTTCCAGCTGTTATGATAATCATATGTTGATTATGCTGTTCATCTTACTGCATGGAGTTGTCTGGATTGCAGCTCTCTACATTTTACCAAGTCACCCCAGGCTCTTCCTGGTACTGACACGCAGTCAGCGGAGCCTAGGGCACACTTCTCATACCAACGTGAACATCTACATTGTTAAAATCAATAACACACTCCCAAGAGGCTTTGCTTTCTCTGCAAATGGTACCTCGAATAAGCAACTGGAAATGCCTAACAAAACGTTGTGCTCTGTCTAACATGGTTCTTCAAATGTGAACTCAAGCCTGGATGCTGTTTCATTGCTTTTCAACGATTTGTTTAGATTGAAGGCGAGGTAAGAACAATTGCACTTTCTGTTTCCAGCTCCAGCTCTGAGGAAAATATCCTTAAACCTCTGTTTTTCAACTCCCTCAAGGCTTCTTTATGACATATAACAGACTTCTATGGGCACTTGCACTGCCACAGAAGAGGTAGCATACTGTGTACTGCCATCTTTCAAAGTCCCTCCTCATCTCTGGCACACAAAATGCCTCTGTGGTGGTTTGAGCCTTAACTGGGATTTTAGAGCTCAGATGGGGGGCAAGGCTGAGAATCCCTCCCCTTCTCCCTCTTCCTCTTTCCTGATCAAAAGAAGAGGGAAGGAAAAAGAATAGGGAGTGATAAAGGAAAAAGAAAAAAAAAATAAAGAAAGGGGGATAAGGAAAAAAAGGAAAAAAAGGAGGAGATAAATCTACTGTGTAATAATTTGGAGTTGGTTTGGAAGTAGAGAGGTAAAATTTTCTTTAAACAGTACATATCTATCTATCTATCTATCTATCTATCTATCTATCTATCTATCTATCTATCTATCTATACCTACCTACCTATCTACCTACCTACCTACCTGCCTATCTATCTATCTATCTATCTATCTATCTATCTATCTATCTATCTATCTATCTATCTATAACAGGAAGGGTTCACAAGAGTAAGGAACAAGGATGGATAGGGAGAATATACAAAACCAGCAGTCCTTTGGAGAAACGTGATGCAGCAGGGAGAAAGACCAGGCCTGACCACGTGGCAGAGAACCAGGAAGCCAGCAGCAACTTAGTCCTCTCGTCCAGGCGAGGCAGAAGCAAAAGAGAGGCAAATGGTTGCTGTACCCTCCCCTTTATAGGAGTGGGAGTGTAACAAACTGACTTGGTTACCCAGGGAGGAAGGAAGGAACCAAGTCCACTTGGATCAGGTTTCCATAATCCCGGGGGAGAGCAGGGCACTCACAAACCCTCCCTGTGCCCTTTCAGGATGGGTTTGACTCATCACAGCCTCCTATGATGGGCTCAGGACCAGTGTCAGAGCAACTATAGAAAATACAAATCCCAGCTTCACACAGATGTTTGGCTAGAATAACTCATGTCTCATTTTCACTAGCAGAGTGACAAAAAGACTTGTAACTTCTATAGTATAGAAAGCACTGCAGTGTCAACTTACTGCCTTACAATACAATACAATACACCAGGTTGGAAGAGACCTTCAAGATCATCGCGTCCAAGCCATCAACCAATCCAACCCACCTAAACAACTAACCCATGCAGCCAAGCACCCCATCAACCCTCCTGAACACCTCCTTATTCTTGTTCCTATGGGAAAAATGATAAATGCACTCTGATCTGCTTACCTCATAATACTTTGCTTGTAGTGATAGTAAACATATTATTTGGTGATATTTAAATGATACTTAGCATTCTGTTTGCTTTTTTTTTATTATTTCTTTTTATTCATTTCATAGTTGAACTGTTTACATCTAAGACAGCAGCACCTATACTTATGAAACCTTAGCAATTACTTTTAAGTGGTTTAAATTACCTTGAAGTTAGAAAACTTTTTTTATCCTCTCTTAAACAATACATAATTATATATTACTCATAATGATAGATGGTTTCTTGAGTGCAGAAACATGAAATATTCATACACAAATGTAGGTCTCATCAAGTCTCAAGATTTCAGGAGCTGTCACACAGATCAGTAATTTTGCTTTATATTCATAAACACCTCCAACAACTATTTAAACAAGAGTTAAAAAAATACACAACCTTCACTTGCAGGGTGGAAGCAACTTGATCAGCATACGTGTGAAAGAGCCAATAAGATATTATAGTATCAGTCAGGGTTGGAAGGGACCACAAGGATCAGCTAGTTCCAACCCCCCTGCCATGGGCAGGGACACCTCACACTAGATCAGGCTGGCCAGAGCCTCATCCAGCCTGGGCTTAAACACCTCCAGGGACGGGGCCTCACCACCTCCTTGGACAAACCCATTCCAGGCCTTCACCACTCTCATGGGGAAGAACTTCCTCCTCACTCCAGCCTCAATCTCCCCACCTCCAGCTTCATTCCATTCCCCCTAGTCCTATCACTCCCTGATACCCTGAGAAGTCCCTCCCCAGCCTTCTTGTAGCCCCCTTCAGATACTGGAAGGCCACAATGAGGTCACCTCGCAGCCTTCTCTTCTCCAGACTGAACAGCCCCAACTCCTTCAGTCTGTCCTCACAGGAGAGGTGCTCCAGCCCTCTGCTCATCCTCATGGCTCTGCTTTGGACACCTTCCAGCACCTCCAGATCCCTCTTGTAATAGGGGCTCCAGAACTGGAGGCAGTACTCCAGGTGGGGTCTCACCAGAGCTGAGCAGAGGGGGAGAATCCCCTCCCTTGCCCTGCTGGCCACACTTCTCCTGATGCAGCCCAGGATCTGATTGGCTTTCTGAGCTACAAGTGCACACTGAGAGCTCCTGTTGAGCTTCTCGTCCACCAGCACCCCCAAGTCTCTGTCCTCAGGGCTGCTCTCCAGCCAGTCACTGCCCAGCCTGGATTTGTGCCTGGGCAATATCATGAAGGAAAATATCTTCCAGACATTTCAGATTTCTTCTTCATGTTTGTTGGACTTTTTTCAATATTATTTAATATGACTCTAAGTTAGAGGAGTTATAATAAATAAAACAAAGCTGTGTCTGCATCAGGCCTTTAGAAAGACAACCCTTTTCAGATCTTTTTCAAAGGGAAGAACTTTGAATACACAGCAGATGCAGATAGAATAGAATAGAATTAACCAGGTTGGAAAAGACCTGCAAGATCATCAAGTCCAACCCAACACCATCTAATCAACTAAATCATGGCAACAAGCACCCCATCCAATCTCTTCCTAAACACCTCCAGTGATGGTGACTCCACCACCTCCCTGGGCAGCACATTCCAATGGCCAATCTCTCTTTCTATGAAGAGCTTCTTCCTAACATCCAGCTTAAACCTCCCCTGGCACATCTCGAGACTGTGTCCTCTTGTTCTAGTGCTGCTTGCCTGGGAGAAGAGACCAACCCCCACTGGGCTACAACCTCCCTTCAGGGAGTTGTAGGGAGCAAGAAGGTCTCCTCTGAGCCCCCTCTTCTCCAGGCTAAGCAGCACCATCTCTCTCAGCCTCTCCTCACAGGGTTTGTGCTCCAAATCTCTCCCCAGCTTTGTTGCCCTTCTCTGGACAACCTCTGGCAAGTCAAAATCCCTCCTAAACTGAGGGGCCCAGAGTTGGACACAGGACTCAAGGTGTGGCCTAACCAGTTCTGAGTCCAGGGGCACAATGACCTCCCTGCTCCTGCTGGCCACACTCTTCCTGATCCAGGCCAGGATGCCATTGTGTAGCTGTGCCTCTTCTCCTCAGGGGTGTACATACAAGGAATAAGATGGCATACTGAGAAAACAGAAAGCTTAGCAATGGTCAGCTTGGGTGACTGATATCCCTTTTCACTGATAAGTGCAAAGGTGCTCCCAGAATACCTAGTTTTTTGGATAGAAATGATTGCTTGTGGCAAACTTATTTAGTCAACTGTTTTTGCATCTGACAATCTCAAAATTATTCTAGAAAATAATATTCCCTGATGGTACTTAAAGGTTGTCCAAGGTCTTGCTATTGCCAAGATGAGTTATTATAAGAGAATAGGGCTTTAGTTTACAAATATCAGATAGGTGTCATTCCTGTGCAAAAACCAACTAACCAACCAACCCCCCCCCAAAAAAAAACCCAACAACAAAAAAATCCCAACAAAACCCAACCAACCAACCAAAAACCTGAAAATAAGCAACCAGACAGAGAGGGGTATGGTGTAATTTGGTCAAAATGACTGGTAACATTATGTGACATTTCAGAAAAAAGTAAAGCAAGGGAGGTGATTCTCCCCCTCTACTCAGCTCTGCTGAGACCCCACCTGGAGTACTGCTTCCAGTTCTGGAGCCCCTATTCCAAGAGGGATCTGGAGGTGCTGGAAGGTGTCCAGAGAAGGGCCACGAGGATGAGCAGAGGGCTGGAGCACCTCTCCTGTGAGGACAGACTGAAGGAGTTGGGGCTGTTCAGTCTGGAGAAGAGAAGGCTGCGAGGTGACCTCATTGTGGCCTTCCAGTATCTGAAGGGGGCTACAAGAAGACTGGGGAGGGACTTCTCAGGCTATCAGGTAGTGATAGGACTAGGGGGAATGGAATGAAGCTGGAGGTGGGGAGATTGAGGCTGGAGGTGAGGAGGAAGTTCTTCCCCATGAGAGTGGTGAATCCCTGGAATGGGTTGTCCAGGGAGGTGGTTGAGGCCCTGTCCCTGGAGGTGTTTAAGGCCCAGGCTGGATGAGGCTCTGGCCAGCCTGCTCTAGTGTGGGGTGTCCCTGCCCATGGCAGGGGGCTTGGAACTAGCTGATCCTTGTGGTCCCTTCCAACCCTGACTGATATTATGATACTATGGTACATAGAAAATGAACATTTGCACTCCTTACACAGACCATGGCGTTTGGCAAGCATGGCTGTCAATTCAACTTAAGCTAAGCTAGAACAGTCCACCGAAACTAAAATCTATTTCCTTGGTTTTGCATGCAGAACAGCTGCTCTATTGCATGATAATCACTCACACAGAACTGTAGGAAATGAAAAACTAAATCAACCCCCTATACAAGCCTAGAGATGTAGACTCAAACTTACTAATATAAAGACAGCACTATTACACACTTTAAAGTATATTCTATAAACAAAAATGTAGTATGGGAAAACAAAGCCAGATAAAAATTCCAGTGAAAGTGCTTCTGACTTTTCTGAAGAAAAAAAGTGAAATTGTAACAAATAATGTTCTTTTTCTTTTTCTCCCAGGATGGAAAATGAATTCAGACATGGTTTTTCAGAATGGCTAAAGAAGATAGCTCTAAACTCACACTCCAGAGTTTGCCGCAGAAGGAAAATGGTTTGGCCAAGGTACAAGGCCTTAGAGCTGACCTGATGAACAAGAGGAAGACCTTTGAAACCGTTGTGTTTTCAAATATTTGGAAGGGAGTAAAATTTCTTGTTGCTCAGTTTCATCCCTTTTATTTTATTTTCTTATGTGTTATGACTACTACATAGCACAGTGATTGCCTATCATCAGCTGAAGTTGCTAAGCAGGAGACTGCGATGCCTACTGCTCCTAGGCTCTAAGAGCTTTAAGTAATGGGGAAGATACCAGTCTGGTAGGGACACTTTCTGTCTAAAGAAGTGGAGACATTTACATTGGAAATCTGCTGATATAACAAGGTCAGGTATTTCCTCCTCCATTCATTCTCATTATGGAAGAAATTGGGGAAGGAGCTCAGCAGAACTGAAGAGGACACCAATGCTTTGAGTTATGGACTTCGGGGTGCAGGCAGATGAGAATCTCAGCAGGATCTAGCAGTGTGCACTTGCCTCCCAGAAAGCCAATCACATCCTGGGCTACATCAAGAAAAGCTTAGCCAACAGGTCGAGGGAGGTGGTTCTCCCCCTCCACTCTGCTCTGGTGAGACCCCACCTGGCTCCTGGAGCTCCTATTACAGGAAGGATCTGGAAGTGCTGGAGTGTGTCCAGAGAAGGGCCACGAGGATGAGCAGAGGGCTGGAGCACCTCTCCTGTGAGGACAGACTGAGGTAGTTGGGGCTGTTCAGTCTGGAGAAGAGAAAGCTCTGAGGAGACCTAGTTGTGGCCTTTCAGTATCAGAAGAGGGCTACAGGAAAGCTGAGGAGGGACTTTTTAGGGTGTCAGGGACTGATAGGACTGGGGGGGAATGGAAAAAGAAATAGAAATGGGTAGATTCAGATTGGATGTTAGGAAGAAGTTTTTCCCCATGAGGGTGGTGAGACACTGGCACAGGTTGCCCAGGAAGGTGGTGGAAGCCTCATCCCCGGAGGTTTTGAAGGCCAGGCTGGATGTGGCTGTGAGCAACCTGCTGTAGTGTGAGGTGTCTCTGCCCATGGCAGCGGGAGTGGGACTTGAGGTCCCTCCTAACCCTAACAATTCTATGACTCTATGTTGTACAACATTTTTACTAGTAAAAAAGAACCTAACACTACTGAGGCTACTGTGAATTGTCAGATGATCTCAGATTAGACACACTTCTGCATTACAACACAGCAAAAATGAGACAGTGTGATCCTGAAGGAGCAGATTTTCTCTGATTGATACACAGTGATGATTTCATTTATTTTACTTCATGCACATTTGCTTGACTACATTGCTGTTGACACAAACCCTAGTGCCTTTACGACAGGAAGTGAGTCACAGTCATCACTGTGACCCATAGTGCAGGGCTGCATTTCTCTGCATTTTATGCACTTTGTTCTTCATTACTGTCCCATAGTTTCTCTGATGATGCTATAATATACAGCCATATGGAGCAGCAGGGAGTAATCACACACAACACACCTCAGGACAGTACAACACACCCACATCTCCACCACCTTGTTGGTAAACACTTTATTGGAAAAGACCTAATACCTTATCTGCCAGCCCTGGGACTGCTTTAGTGTAAGTTATGACTGCTGAGGCTGGTCAGCAGCAGAGAAAGGCCTCTGCATGGTGGTGTCATTTTGAAGTTATTTACAGAAAGATGTAAAAGCAAAATATTAGTTGCAGTATTCCTGTTCAGTGCAATGAGAAATACCTGTGATTAGCTGTGTATGTTGGGAGGATAAAGTGTGAGGTTAGTTGCACAAATGTTCTTTCTTATAAACAGACTACCATTTGAGTGAAATATTTTTTCTGCCTCATAAGGAAATAACTACTTATGGTACATAGAATCAGAAAACATAAGATGCTGAAGTTAGTCGAATTAGACTATTGTTCTGGTTTTGGCTGAAGTACACTTAGTTTTCTACAATCTTCAAAGTATGGGTCTGTATTTTGGTTACGTAGTAGAAACACAGGGATGATATTGGTAACATGGGGCTGTGTTAGTAACTGCTGAGCAGCGCTTACACAGAGTCAAGACCTCCTACCACCGCACCAGCAGGTGGGCTGGGGCTGCATAAGAACCTCGGAGGGAATACAGCCAGAACACCTGACCCCAACTGACCAAAGGGATATTCTGTACCATATGACATCACACTCAGCATGTAAAGCTGGGGGAATAAGAAGGAAGGAAGGCTGGAAGGAACATAATCTCCTGAAGCCAACAAGACCATTTCAATAGCAACAACAAAATTGTAACACAGACCTTTCACCTTTGGGTGAAAATATTATTGTACAATTTTAAGGATTCTCCTGCAAGGAGTGAGAGACCTGCTTTAGTAATCGAGGTGGAATTTTGGTTTGGAGAAATGGCAACTGTGTACATAGGCAAAATCTGACTTTGCTCTGCAACTGGATACAAAATAAACCATTTAAAAATAATATAATGTAACTGATTATAAGTCTTAATTTGTCTGTTTATATTCAGACAGTGCTTTGAAGCTATCACAAGGATGCAAATCCTTCAAACACGCAGAGAGTTTACTCTGATACAAAATAGATGAAGTAGTATTAAGGCTGATAGCTATGGACTTCTCATCACACCAGTCAAGCTGATCATTGGATTATGACCATTCTCCTAATGATTTCTAAATCACTTATTTCAGTTTGAAATCTGCCATGGCAATTATTTTTTAAATTAATTGCACCAGCTTTAAATCTCCTGTAACAAACCACCCAGTTTCTTGGGACCTTCACAAGTCACCTAGCATTTCTCCAAGGCATCTCTCACATTTACAACTCAGGACATTGGAGAGGTAAAAAAATTTACACATACATATTGCCTTTCATATGCCTTTACACATGCCTTTCATATTTTTTATCAGTCCTCCACTACCACTAGAGACAAATCAGATACAAATATTATCACAGTATCACAGTATCACTAAGGTTGGAAGAGACCTCAAAGATCATCAAGTCCAACCTGTCACCACAGACCCCATGACTAGACCATGGCAACAAGTGCCACATCCAATCCCCTCTTGAACACCTCCAGGGATGGCGACTCCACCACCTCCCTGGGCAGCACATTCCAATGGTGAATGACTCTCTCCATGAAGAACTTTCTCCTCAGCTCCAGCCTAAACTTCCCCTGGTGCAGCTTGAGACTGTGTCCTCTTGTTCTGGTGCTGGTTCCCTGGGAGAAGAGACCAACCCCTTCCTGGCTACAACTACCTTTCAGGTAGTTGTAGAGAGCAATGAGGTCACCCCTGAGCCTCCTCTCTCCAGGCTAAACAATCCCAGCTCCCTCAGCCTCTCCTCACAGGGCTTGTGCTCAAGGTCTCTCCCCAGTCTTGTTGCCCTTCTCTGGACACCTTCAAGGGTCTCAATGTCCTTCGTAAACTGAGGGGCCCAGAACTGGACACAGGACTCAAGGTGTGGCCTAACCAAAGCAGAGAACAGGGACACAATGACCTCCCTGCTCCTGCTGGCCACACTGTTCCTAATGCAGGCCAGGATGCCATTGGCCTTCTTGGCCACCTGGGCACACTGCTGGCTCATGTTTAGGCAGCTGTCGATCAGCACCCCCAGGTCCCTCTCTGTTTGGCAGCTCTCAGCCACTCTGACCCCAGCCTGTAGCTCTGCATGGGGTTGTTGTGGCCAAAGTGCAGCACCTGGCACTTGGACTTGTTTGAATGTTATCCCATTGGACTCTGCCCATCTGTCCAGCCTGTCAAGGCCCCTCTGTAGAGCCCTTCTGCCCTTTAACTGACCAACATCTGCTCCCAACTTGCTGTCATCTGCAAATTTGCTGATGACTGTCTCAATCCCCTCATCCAGATCATCAATGAAGATATTAAAGAGGATGGGGCCCAGCACTGATCCCTGGGGGATGCCACTGGTGACTGACATCCAGCTGGCAGTGGCACCATTCATCACCACTCTCTGGGCTCAGCCCTCCAGCCAGTTCCTAACCCAGCACAGAGTGTATCCTATTTTTGGGGACATATGATAAAGTTATATACTTCTTTTCACCTTTTCTCTTCTTGAAGGTTGCTCTGAGAGTGAATGAGATGTTACTGTTTTCTGTTCTTCTACTGACAGCTCTTTACAGTTACCATTCACAGATGACTTTCCCAATAACATTTCTACAAATATGAATATTCAGATAATCTTCCAGTTTTGCTCTTACTGAATCTTGATGTACATAGAGCAGAAGTCAGCGAGTAACACTCAAATTGCCTTGTGGATCACTTGCATTCTGTGCTTCTTTTGACATTGCTCAAATGGCTTCATGACCATAAAGGATGTTGGAGTTATGATACATGCTTTCTGGTAGTGCTTGACTATGTTACAAATAAACTTGGGAGTGCAATTCATTTCTTACTTTTGTTGTTGTTGTTGTTGTTACAGATAAACTCGGGAAGTTCAAGCCAGTACTGAAAACTCTTGACAAGCATTAAAGTAAGAGGAAAATGGTTACTGCTTATAATGCCATTTATACGAAATTCCAAAACCTGAGAGGCATTGTAATGAGCAAACCCAGAGATTCGTTGTAGCATTGTCTGTCATTCCGTAAAAGCCACAGAACTTTAAGCAGTAATTGATAGATAAATTAAATTCTTAAATAGAAGACCTTAGTCCACAAACCCAATCTTTGACCTCATCATTGCTTTCAGGACATCTTGTCTGCTTACTGTGTGTCACTTAGTTTCTACCAGGATGCAGAAACAGCTAGGCCAAGATACAGATTAAAACCAGAATTGAGAATACACAGGCAGAGCATCAGGGGCTTATGAACATGAAGCTGGGTAAATCTGACTAAAAACCCATTTAGACCAGTATCTCCAGCAGGGCCTGAAAGAACATGTTTTGGGGTAAAGCAGCATAGGACACATTTACAGCAATGTTCCCCTATTCTATTTCCCCAGCCTTCAAGGGTTCATAGGTCAGGGACTTCCAAACCCGGAGGTGATATCCTTGTACTCAAGAAAATGAAAGCAGTTAAACTAATGGAGGTATCTGAGCTATGAACTCCATGTCTAAGGAATAGCAAAGCAGTTGTAATTAAAGGGATTTGGCTCTTGTTTCTTTAAGTCTTGAAAGTCAGCATTGCTATCATCTTGAACCCATTTCTAGTGTCATTGCATTCCACCAAAGAGAGTCATTTCACGGAAGGTGCAGTATAAATATAGGACAATTACAGATACAAATTCCGTAATTAACAGTGCTTTGCTTTTCTAAAGCATGCCTGGAGAGAAACACAGTGAAATGTCAGCACTCTTTAATAAGAAAAAAACACATTAGCATTCATTTTATGCAGTCAAAAACTGGTTTTCTGAGTTAGTTTACCTGGTGAAGAATCAATTCTTTCTAAAGTTCTTCTCAGGACAATAATTGAATATTTAACTGACGACCAGATAGAGAAAACTCTTCTCTGCTGATAGATAATATAATGTCACTCAGGAACACTTAGTTCAAGAATGAGAAACAAATGAAAGAAGAAATATTGCATTTCAATTAAAAAAATAAATAGAAACACAGGAACTTATGTAGAGTGGATTTCATGAAGATTGTGCTGGACAGGATATAACACACAGCAGTTTTCTATCTATTGTTTTCTGGAGTCATTCCTGTGTCACTGAAGTGCTTACAAGGAGATACACTTTTTCCCCCCTTCTTCCTCTAAGCAGCAGTTCATTATGATACATAGCAATATGATAAAGGGGTTCCTTTTGTGTGTTTTGGGTGGTTTTTTTTTTTTAGTTTTATTCTGTGCATTCCCTCCTGATAGAAAGTACTCACAACAGGTAATCTGAAATAGAAGCACGATGTACATTATTATAAACGATCATTGGCCTTTCTTACAGCCAAACCATTCAAGCATACAGGATGGTTAGAGAAAAACTTGTCCAGAAATTCCATAATTGTAAGAGCTTGTTTATGAACATTAAATTAAGACCACAAAACTTCACCAGTGCTTAGGCAGACAGTTTCTAGTTTTCTGTAACACTGTGTAACTGTGAATCCTACAAATAATGCTATGAATACTTCAGACATTGCAATAGATTTCTTATAAGCCTTTCTTGATTACAGTCCTACTATTTCTCTGTTAGACCAAGAACAGCAGATACAAGGCACATTACACCTGTTAACAATCGTTCTCCCTGCTTTTGTTTTCTAACAGAACCTTAATGCTCTTTTAATGTATTTCCTTTCCTTCTGGTAAATGATTCAGAGGTCCCCTTTGGTGGAGCCAGTAAGCATTTCTTTGCTAAACAAAGGTGGACTGATTTAATTTGTTTATTTTTTTATTATTATTATAAAATATCTAGTATGGCAGGTATTGATTCTACCATATTCTGAAGTTTTTAAGGCAAGAATGCATAGGAAGAAGTAGATGCTATTTTCTTACTTTTTATTTTTCTTATTAACCAAATTATTTGTCAGAACAAATAACTAGGTGGTCCTTGAGGTCCCTTCCAACCCCAACAGTTCTATGATTCTATATAGTCTGGTAGGCTATAAGAAAACTCTCTTGGCAGCAGGTTGTAGATGCAACGAGGATATATCAATGACCATGAAGAGGATTGGTGAGCAACAATTAGTAGGAAAAGTACACTGCTTCCCCATTAATACTTGATTACTGATACAGCCACATCAGGGGAGCATATTGTCATACCAACAGTCTGTCTGTATTTCTTTCCTGAAGGTGAAAGCATAGTCTCTGAAATTTTACATGTAAAGACATTTTTTTTTCCATCAGAATAAAGATATATGAAGAAACAAATAGGTGTGTACATGTTCTGGAATGAAGTTATATTGAAGAGGAAATGAAATATTGAGGGAAACACATGGGGTTTTTTGTCAGTCTATTAGTGCAATCTGTCCTTAAGCAGTCAGAATATTTGTTGGGAAAGCTTCTTTAGATTTTGAGGTATAGATCCATAAATTGAGGGAGAGGCACAACTGCCCTTAGCTAGAGGACTAGGGACAAAGACTCCTCACTACATGGTAACTTTTCCAGGTTATGTTAGCAGCTTCTGATTCCAGCAAAAGCCCTAAATTTGCCAGCTTTCTTGCTTTACCATTTATGGTGTTTCCAAAGTTGTAATCATCGACTGTGCTATTGCCTATGACTGCTTGTATTTGCGAACAACATTACCATAGATTACATTAGATAACAGAAGACAATGCAGCGAATCCTTGGTTAATTCTGTGGAGTGATTATGTAAGGTATATTCCACAGGGACATGATACCTCTTAACTAGTTAATCTTGTTAACTAATGAAGTGTTGGCATGAAGATAAGGGTTTGTTCAGCCTTGAGAATAGAAAGCTGAAAGGAGAACGTATCATCATGCTCGCAGTAAATTATATAGACATGATGATGTTAATTGCTGTTGAGCATGATACAGAATAGTGTGGAATAAGAGGTGGAGAATGAAGTGGTTTGAATCACATACTGTAAATATATATATCCCCCACTATCAGGAGTTACAACTGCATTACAACCATGCTGCATTACAATCAGCAGAGGGGAGGCACTGGTCACTCTCCAGAGCTTCCAGTTCTTGCTTGGGCGGTTGTGTTTTGCCTTATATGGGATTTGGATGGGTAATTCTTTTACCTTTTCCCTATACTGGTGTAATCTGATACCTTTGCTATTTTCAAAATCAATGAATTCTTCAAGGCTTTAGAAGACTCTGTGGTAATGGTGTTGAACTCACTCCATTCTCTGCTGCTGGTTCATTGTGGCTCTGAGCAACCTGATCTAGTGTGAGGGGTCCCTGCCCATGGCAGAGGGGTCGGAACTAGATGATCCTTGAGGTCCTTTCCAACCCTAACAATTCTATGAATCCATGATTCTATGATTCATCTCTTTCTTTACTCCAGGATGCTTGACCCAAACTCAATTTATATAGCATGAGTATTCTTACTAGAGTTTAGTGATTGAGACTGCTGTTTGCTTTAAAACAGTTAACAGGTGTGAAGGGAAATAAAGTTGCTCGCTTTGCCTTTCTTGGCCCACTGCCGTGGTACCTCATATACCACTGTAAGAAATCCATGAGCTCTTGTAGAAGCAGGTTTTCCTTAAAGGTTAAATGTTCTTTTTCCTGACATGTTTCTATAAGAAGAATGCTACAGTGGCTTAATGATTCTAGTTCAGGTTTGCAACAGGGAAAGCTTAGGCAGGTGTCTCAGGAGAAAATTCTCTTAAAATGTGTTTGCAGAAATGTTCCACTAAGTGTTGAAAACTAGTTAAATGACTTGCAGTATGTGGAGGCACATAATTCTGTTTCCTTCGTTTCCAAGTCCTATGACTCATATTCACCTTCATAAAATGTATTTTTGCTTTGGGAACCACTACAGTTCCTCTTTACTTCTTTCACCACTTTATAAGCACTTAGTAATAAATCATCTGGACCCAACTATCTGCTCGCTTATATTAGTTTATCAACCTCTTTCTTTGCAATGTTAAATAATTTGTGAAGTTAAATAATAGAATGGGGGGAATTACAGTGAATTAATTAACATATAACTAAATTAAGAATTCAGCTGGCGAAGGTAAGTGATGTATATTTTAATTTGGTTTTGTCAGAATATTCTCTTCACTTAAATGCATAAGTTACAATATAATGACGTGATTTAATTTCATAAGATCATAGAATCAATAAGGTTGGAAAAGATCTCAAAGATCATTAAGTCCAACCTGTCACCCAACACCTCATGAGTACTAAACTATGGCACCAAGTGCTATATCCAATCCATTTTGTACACCTCCAGGGACAGTGACTCCCCCACATCCTATTTAAATGGCTTGATTAATTAAGTGGCCTGAAGTGAATGTGCAACTAAATCCATCTCTAAGTTTATTTGGTTTTTTCCATAGGGAATGTCACCATTTTCTAGGGTTTTTGTGTAGTATTTGGAATGGACTGCTGTCAGATATGTTGGGAACCTGTAACAAACCTGTTTGAAGAAGCTGCTCACTCACTTCCCAAAACCTTATCAGAAGCAATACCTGCCTGCTCTACACTATTTTCTAGATTTGGAACGATTTCTATTAGGGAATTGGGCAAATTTGGAGCAGAGTTTAACCCACTGGCTTTACACCTCCTACTTGTTGTACTGTGTACTTCTGCATTTAAATGTGCATTTATCTGATATATGAAGGAGGAAGGGAACCCTCTGATTATTCTTTTTGGTCTTCACTCTTCCCATTAGGGAATGTAAATGTTTTATTTATTTATATTTTAATCATATAATTAGTTTCTCAAAGTCACCTAAATGTCTATCACTATTTGCTGTCTGCAATTAACCCTTTGGACCTGGCAGGATAGGAAGTCCTGCAGCTCATGCTGATATATTTTGATAATTTTCTTGCTTCAGGAGATCTTGATTTGTGGGTCCAAACCATTCATTCATTAAATAAACAATGTTCATTCATTAAATAAACAGTATACACCACTGATTTGTGCTAGACATGCATTATCTCGGTTCCATGTTACAACTCATCTACCTAGCCTCTGGGCTAAAGATAGAATATTTTCTTTTGGATGGAAAAGAAAAGTGTTCATGCTGGGAACTGCTGCCTAGGAGACAAGTAATATGTAAACATATTGTATTTTAAATGTAAACAAATGAAAAAATATTTTTTCTGTTCTATCTGAGAAGTTATTGCACTGTCTTCCGTGAGACAGCTCTGCGTGAGTCTTTGGGAAAGGAGCTGCTATTTACTCTTTTTGCAGTACTTTTGAGTTAACTTCCCTAGGTGCCATATGCACCTAGATCATAGAATCATAGAATCAATCAATAAGGTTGGAAAAGACCTCAAAGGTCATCAAGTCCAACCTCTCACCCAACACCTCATGACTACTTAACCATGGCACCAAGTGCCAAATCCAGTCCCCTCTTGAACACCTCCAGGGACGGTGACTCCACCACCTCCCTGGGCAGCACATTGCAAAGGCCAAGCTCTCTGTCTGTGAAGAACTTTCTCCTCACCTCAAGCCTAAATTTCCCCTGACACAGCTTGAGACTGTGTCCTCTTGTTCTGGTGCTGCTTGCCTGGCAGAAGAGACGAACCCTTTCCTGGCTACAACCTCCCTTCAGTGAGTTGTAGACATCAATGAAATCTCCCCTTAGCCTCCTCTTCTCCAGGCTGAACAATCCCAGATCCTTGTGGTTTTTTTCAGGGTCCATTTTACTTCTTATTCCAGGGGCTCAAATTTATCCTTTATACACAGGAAAATATACTTGCATAGATAATATGTCTTCACATTTTCAGAGAACACCTTAAATTATATATGTAGTGATTTCTGGAAAACCAGGACATCGTTATTCTTTCACTCCAGAGTGCATTGTAAGGGCTTGAATCAATACCTTCTAAAACTTCAATTTTTGGTCTCATGTTGGTCACATCTGCAGTTGTGTTAGAAGGAAGGATCATAAATGAGAGTTCAACAACTACATATAAAGAATCACAGAGCACCACACTTCTAGTGAGCAGTAATTCCAATAAAAACAAAAATGCCACAGAGCACAACTGACTGGAAGCCTTGCATAGAAAATAACTTGGCAATGCTAAGATATATTACAGCTGGTTAACCATCTTTTCAGAGTAAAATTTCCTTGCCAGAATCTATCCTTTGTAATACTTTGTTTGCTGAAAATAAAATGACAAATTAAAGGTGTCTATTGTCTTGGGGTTATTTCTTCAGGCAGTTTTTTTACCATTGCTGACTATTCTTTCTTCATGGCAAAGTGAGGAAAAGAAAACAAACAAAACCAAGCCAAAACAAAAACAACAACAACAACCACCACCAAAAAACAAACCCAAACCAAGCAAACCTTCTGCTCCCCTATTAGTTAATGCCTTCCCAAGATTTTTATTTACAATAATTTTTCTTTTCCTTGGCCAAACTAGTCAACATGATGTTTTTAAAATCTCTGCAATCAGATCACTTGCATTTTTTTAATCCCATTTCCTTAAAATTTTCTCTTTATATCACTGTCCTATACAGAAGTGAACAGAAGGCCTTATAAATGGACATGTACAAGAGCAATGTGTAATGAAGATGGATGTGTTGTTAGTACTGTGCAACAGACCATTAAATGCTTTAACGCAGGCTGAAGCCACCACGTTATATGCAGCCTAAAGGAGTGTGCAGTGATGGAGAGAAGACAAACAATGGAAGACCTATTTAAACACTGAAAACAGAGCAATCAGACACATGAGTTTAAATACTGAATGAAACAACACAACCTTTGAATATTGTCTTTCATTTTGGTCTACTGTATACCTGTTCTTGTTTGTATTAATCACCTAGGTAATTAATACAGCTGGAATATTGCTCAATTTATCTTGGCCGGCTCTGGAGCCCTGATTACAGGAAGGATCTGGACATTCTGGAGTGTGTCCAGAGAAAGGCCATGAGGATGAGCAGAGGGCTGGAGCACCTCTCCTGTGAGGACAGACAGAGAGTTGGGGCTATTCAGCCTGGATAGGAGAAGGCACCAAGAAGACCTAATTGTGGCCTTCTGGTATCTGAAGGGGGCTACAAGAAAGCTGAGGAGGCACTTTTTAGGGTGTCAGGTGGGGATAGGACTGGAGGGAAAGGAACAAAACTAGAAATGGGTAGATTCAGATTGGATGTTAGGAAGAAGTTTTTCCTCATGAGAGTGGTGAGACACTGGCACAGGTTGCCCAGGGAGGTGGTGGAAGCCTCATGCCTGGAGGCCAGGCTGGATGTGGCTGTGAGCAACCTGCTCTAATGTGAGGTGTCCGTGCCCATGGAAGGGGGGTTGGAACTAGATGATCCTTGAGGTCCCTTCCAACCCTAACAACGCTATGATTCTATGATTTGCTGCTGTATAGAGAAATCAGGGTAAAATATTGGGTGTTTAATAAATACAATTTTTATTTAAAATGTACTTTCTAGTGAGGCAGCTAGTCTGCACTGTTACCATATCATGTGGTCATATGTTTGGTTAGGAAAAAAAACAACAAACAAATCCTCCATGCATTTAAATAGCACAGGCTTTACACTGGTTTCAGCAATCAGAGAGGTAGAAGATCTGCTCCCAATAGGTACAAAGATGGAAAAATTGCCTGAAGAGCAACAGGTGGTGAGTCCATTGTCTCACCATCCTCCCTCCCTGGGGTATCTGATAGCTGGAAATGATCTTGTCCTAAAGGCATGATGGCTGGGCCCCTGGGCCATTGCTGTAGGCCAGCTGCAGTCCAGTGAGCAAGGTTATCTTTGCACCTTCCGAGAGTCCTTCCAGTGGCTCTGCCCAAAGCACATCAGCTATTGTCTGGGCAAGCAGCAAGTGACTTTATCTTTGTTGAGTCACACCAGGAGACATAAGCTTTAGTCTCTCACAGAGACCTTATTTTGGCCTTTCACTATTTTCCAACCTTATTGATTCTATGATTCTATGATCCTATGATCCTATGATCCACTTCTTTAACTTTGTCCTTTGGACTTTCTGATGTCTGAAGAGCATGAAGTATTGTTCTCTCACACATTCCAGCACAAAGAGTTCATGTGCCACCATGCAAGCCTCTGGATCAGCTCTGGGGTGTTCACTCTTCTTCAACTGATTCAGTGAAATAAGATCATCATGATCACTTAGGCTCTTCTGTAAACCTTTTCCTGTAGATTCAAGTGAACATGGACCTGTGTGACAATAATTTACTCCATGACCACAGCACTTGCTCACTGACAGAATTTGTGTGTGTGTGTTTCCTTTGATGGTACCGAGAGACCCTTTCCTGTTAGAGTTCTGTGATAGTTTTAGACAACGCCTTTAAATTTTTTTCACAGACCATGACCAGGCAAGTATTAAAATGTAAACAAATCACTATTGGGTACAAAAAGGAAAATAAAGATAATTCTAAACTATTTCACTAGAGAGATCTCTACCATAAAACTGGTTGTAGCAAAACAATCCTGGGGCTTCTCATCTCCTCTCTTCTCACTTTGTTACTCTGAAGAGATACTAACCTGCTTCTGTTTGACCTTGGCTGCATTGTTTTGGTTAAGTCTAGTGGTAACTTTCTCTGCTCCTTTCTCCCTTCTGGACAGGGGATGGGGGGAGGGCAGAGAGACAGCTTCCCTGCTCTATTGACCAGGGGCTTTTTGTGTTGCTTGTTAATTGTAAATATCTGTAAAATATGGTGACTCCTGCATATTTTGTACCTATTCATTGCGTTCCATTGTAGAGTATAGTTCTGCCTGTAAGTACAGCTTGCATTTGCTTCCAGCTGAACTGGTCTGGCAAAGTGACCAGTGTTGGGGGATGGAATTTCAATCCACTACAGGTTCTTTCTGTGTATTCACTTTGACCCTTCCATGCTCTAATATTGCTTAATTATCACAGAATCATAGAATCAATAAGGTTGGAAAAGACCTCAAAGATCACCGAGTCCAACCTGTCCCCCAAGACCTCATGGCTACTAGACCATGGCACCAAGTGCAGAGGCACAAGAAATCAACCTGAAAACTCACACTGCAGATTTTGGCCAAAGGACTTAAGATACAGGTATGCTGAAAACCCACAGATTAAAGAAGCTTGCCAGGTAGATGGTTCCATCTTAACATTGGCCACAATCCAGAGAGCTGCTTTTTTGTGTGGTTAAGAGTTAATCAAATCTGGCTTAAACATCCCATCAATTACATAATATTTTCTCAATGAAAGACAGTACTGCAAAAATGATGTACATGTGCCAACAATAAAACCAGCACCTGAGATTATATTTCAGGTAATGTAAATCATCAGATGGCTTTATAGGTGTGAAACACTTTCATTCATAGATACTGCAGTAATGAGAGCTCAGTTGCTGTGGTTTTTTTCCTGTTCTCTCTGGCAAGGAGAAAAATAATATTTTTTTTTCTCTGTCTTCAAACTCATTGGCTGAAGCATCTCACAGCATTACCATTTGAGGTCTTAACTGAGATGTTTCATGTCTTAGTATATTGTCTTAATATATTGTATATAAGGAAAAGAATCTTTGATCAAAAAAGTTTAGAGTTGAAGTAGGTAAGAAAAAGACTTTAAAGAAAACAGAGATAGAAAAGGGAAGGAGTTTCATAAAATCACATCTAATTTGAAAGTTCATCTTTCCTACAAGATGAAGAAATATCATATATGACTAGGGGAAACAGCTACCTATTTATCTCATCACCCAGGTCACGCAGATTATGGTGAGAAGCTCTTGAATTTGTGTAAAGAAAAAAAAAAGAGAGGGGCTGTAGAAGTAGGTGTGTCAAGGAAAAGATCAGGGGGCAACTGCTGCCAAGATCTCATCTGACACCTCTTCAGAGAGTTTCAGCACCAAAAGTAAGTAGCACAAGTCATTGAAACTTTGAAAAATTGTGACAAATAATTCCAATGTATATTATTCCATACTGAAACGTTCCATAGGTTTCACCTCTCAGATCTATTGCATCTGCAGATGAGACAGCATGCTAAAATTTTGGGTTATAAGGAGTTTAAGGAGAGAGTGAACACATTCAAGGAAGATAAATCTGGTAAGAATTGACAATTCCATGAAACCAATGTTCTCAAAGTTCTGAGGCAGAATTTATCAGAGACAATATGTGGAGAAATACAGATCAGTAGTAGAGAGAAACATTGCCAAAGAAGTACTAAGATCAGCTGTAGAAGCACAAAATGAGACCTTTATATCTGGGTGTCATGAGATAAGCAATTTTGTATATAGTCTTTGTATATAGTCTGAACACCTTCTCCCCCCACTCCCCAGAAAAAACCCCAACACAAAACCAACCACACACACACAAAACCAACCAACCAACCAACCCCCAAACAAAGCCCAACACCCTCAATTTATAAAACAAAACCAAAACAAACCACCAAAAAACAAGTAAAACCAAACTAAACCAAACATCAAGGATGTCAAAGCTATCTGACAAATCATCAACTTCTCTTACTCAAACTTGCAACTCAGAATTGTGTCTTAATAGTATTACTTCTGTAACAGCACTCTGATCTTAGTCAAGGGTCACATCCTATATTTTACATACAGAGAACAAGAGAACAAGCCTTGAAATCTTATATGCAACATGAAGATGGTCTCAGTTTCTGATAACCTCTCCCCTGGTGCAATTTTACAAACCTTATTCTGTCAGACAGAGAGTTTATGTTTATATATACTTGTTTTCAGTCCCGACAACACAGAACAACAGTGAGCTACGTCAGGACTTATTTTTTTTTTATATCTGACCACAGCTGAAATGGACATTTTTATGATAGTGAGCCACGAAAGTGCTTTTCATGCCTGATGAAGCCTGATACCAAGCTGTGTGGTGCAGGAGACACGCTGGAGGGGAAGGGATGCCATCCAGAGGGACCTTGACACGCTGGAGAGCCGGGCACAAGCCAACCTCATGGGGTTCAACAAGACCAAGGGCAGGGTGCTGCAGCTGGGTCAAGGCAATCCCAGGCACAAATCCAGCCTGGGCAGTGAATGGCTGGAGAGCAGCCCTGAGGAGAGAGACTTGGGGGTGCTGGTGGAGGAGAAGCTCAACAGGAGCTCTCAGTGTGCACTTGCAGCCCGGAAAGCCAATCAGATCCTGGGCTGCAGCAGGAGAAGTGTGGCCAGCAGGGCAAGGGAGATGATTCTCCTCCTCTACTCAGCCCTGGTGAGACCCCACCTGGAGTACTGCCTCCAGTTCTGGAGTCCCTATTCCAAGAGGGATCTGGAGGTGCTGGAAGGTGTCCAGAGAAGGGCCACGAGGATGATGAGAGGGCTGGAGCACCTCTCCTATGAGGACAGACTGAAGGAGTTGGGGCTGTTCAGTCTGGAGAAGAGAAGGCTCCGAGGTGACCTCATTGTGGCCTTCCAGTATCTGAAGGGGACTCCAAGAAGGCTGGGGAGGGACTTCTCAGGCTATCAGGTAGTGATAGGACTAGGGGGAATGGAATGAAGCTGGAGGTGGGGAAGAAGTTCTTCCCCATGAGAGTGGTGAAGCCCTGGAATGGGTTGTGCAGGGAGGTGGTTGAGGCCCCGTCCCTGGAGGTGTTTAAGCCCAGGCTGGATGAGGCTGTGGCCAGCCTGATGTAGTGTGGGGTGTCCCTGCCCATGGCAGGGGGGTTGGAACTAGATGATCCTTGTGGTCTCTTCCAACCCTGACTGATACTATGATACTTTCAAGTTAATAAATGCTCATTTATTGTAAAAAGCTGGTTGTTGATACAAAAACATACTCCTCAGTTAGCTACTGCATTTTTTCAGTGCATGTAAATATTTTGGGCTGAAAAACCCCAAACAGCAACAACAAAAATAAAACTGGTAAATACATTTACGAGACATGTTTAAACCAGGAAGAGTGACAAGAGCAATAGTGACAGCAATTCTTGAAAAGTCCTCTCCACAGAAGTTACATAAAGCTCTGCACATTTTGCCACCTAGCCTGCAGTCAGAGGGAAGACCTTGTTTGCAGGAAGTCTCACCAAGAAGACTTACTCAGGAGAACCACACAACTGACTACTACTCTGTGCTCCTCTCTGGCTTTACACTATGCATTTGCAAGTCAGTACCACTAGCCCCCTGGCACTCCATGACCCCACAAGTCAGGCACAGCTAGCCAGTATAATCTGTAACCTGTGAGCAAACTGTTTTGAGCACCTGGTGTCCCACGGCCGTGGTACAGCTAAAACAACAGGATTCAGAGGACTAGACTTGGAGACAACTACAAGTTTCAAGCTTAAATCTCAGCTGTGGTATTTCCTTTGTCATGGCTAACATGGTGAGGCTATGTTTTGTGATCTGGCAAAGGTCTCTCAATTGTTTGTGGACCACCACTGTTTGATTTGAGGGGATGGCTAGGGATAAGGAGGGCTGTTCAGTGCTGAGGGCCTTTGCCATAGCTTGTGTGTTGTTCTGCTTGTCTGCTGTTTTGTAACATCATTAAATATTTCACCTTTTTTGGATATATGAATCTGTTCTTCCAGGATCAGGCTCAGAGAAAATTCCAGAGACCTATTTTTAGCAAGAGAATGGCACAGATTATCAAAATGATACATATTAATAAAAATCCTTGTCTCACATTGTTTTTTTCCAAACATAATGGAAACTGATATTGAGATTTTTTAGTATGTTCATTCATTTCACCCATATGTGCATATACGAGCACAGCCTTATGAGGAGAGGCTAAGGGAGCTAGGGGTGTTTAACCTGGAGAAGAGGAGGCTCAGGGGAGACCTTCTTGCTCTCTCCAACTACCTGAAGGGATGTTGCAGCCAGGAGGGGGTTGGTCTTTTCTTCCAGGCAACCAGCACCAGAATAAGAGGACACAGTCTCAAGCTGTTCCAGGGGAGGTTTAGGTTGGAGGTGAGGAGAAAGTTCTTCACAGAGAGAGTTGTTGGCCATTGGAATGTGCTGCCCAGGGAGGTGGTGGAGTCCCCATCCCTGGACGTGTTCAAGAGGGGATTGGATGTGGCACTTGGTGCCATGGTTTAGTAATCATGAGGTGTTGGGTGAGAGGTTGGACTTGATGATCTTTGAGGTCTTTTCCAACCTTACTGATTCTATGATTCTATGTGTTTTACAAGTTGCCCTGCATAAGGAGGTCATTTGGTGAAGGTTGCTGAAGCTGATCCTATATTGAGGTGTTTCATATAACTTTTCTGTTTTAAAAGTTCAGTTAGTCACTGTTTAAAATGTGTGGGATAATTTAAAGATGTATGGCTAGATCTTTACTCTCTTGTATTGTCTGTTACAGGCAAAAGTCACGCTTCTTTGAAGTCCCAGGAAGTGTTTAAACTAAGACTGGATGAGGAACTTAGTGCCATGGATTAGTTGATTAGATGATGCTGGGCGATAGGTTGGACTTGGTGATCTCAAAGGACTTTTCCAACCTGGTTAATTCTGTGATTCTGTGTGATTCTGTATTTTAAAAACCCAAAAGTGACTGCAGCGATACACCTTTGAGCAGTCAGGCATTTAGTGTAAGGAATGTGTTGTCAGAGAAGGTGTTCCATGGTCAGAATTTTTATGATCATATTATGCAACACTCTTTGGCACCACTTCTCATACAGTCCCTGCAAATCAGGCACAAAAGAGTTAGATTATCATGACAATGGTGCAAATACATGAAAAATTAGACCCACCAAATTTGAATACTAACTTTCAGTGCCAGGTTTTAAGAGATTATTAGTCTTCTACTTTCAGTGAGAGTCTTCTCTTTCAGATAGTGAATGCCATTATAGCCATGGCTGCAATTCTGTAAAGATGCTGTCATATCTACTAACACACAAGCAATTTTAGTGAAGCCCCAATGATAAAATATTGTCCACTTTTACTTGCCCACCAGGAACCTTGTATTTCTCTACTGTATTTGTTCACCATGCTTAACACTACATTTACTATTGTATTCTTTCTGGTCTGAGTCGACAAGTCACTTGCAAATAATTCTCCCTGCCACAAGTCCAGGAGAGTTTTCACATGTTCCTGGGTGTAGTTAACACTCTTAAACCCATCCGAAGTTCTTAGTATTTCTTGACCCTAATTTAAATTCTACAAGACAGGATTGCTCTATTTTCTATAAAGAAATCCTGTGAATATTATTTTTCATCATGCAAACTAAATGGATCCACATCAGAAACAAAGTGTACTTCTACTAGTTCTTAGCATCCTTAAGACAATTGTTTATTACAAAAGTTTTACGCTGAGTCACAGCGAAACCATGGGGATGAAGTTGTCCTGAGCTGCATTTTATCCCTATAAATGAATAGGGTTTGCAACATGGAGTGATCAGTTCAGTTCAAGATGTGACAGTTCTGAAGAGAATGGTTGCACATCTGTTAGGTAAATAATAATAATAATTAATTTTAGAGAAACTCTGCAATGCAGTCTTCCACGTAGATTTATTTCTTTATTTAATCCTTGTAAATGAGAGTAATTCATTATATATTGCTGTGAGATTACTGAGCTGAGAATGTTTGTGGATTTCATGTAAGCATCCAGCTATTTGTGTAGTCTAGTAATTATTTTTTTTTATATTCTAGGAAGAAAAACAAGCAATTATGTATTTGGAGCAAATGCATGTGGCTTCATGATTCATTATTTTAAGCAGTTAAATTTTGTGAGTCTGGGGCTCACAAATTTTGGAGCTTAAAATAAGAGAATCAGTCAAATACTCTGTCTCACAATGATTTATCTAATCAAAAGCTCGTGACAGAAAATATATGGTTGACAGGAACTCAGCCATTTGCAAAGGTGACTTAAGGCAAAGAATGAAATAAGTTTACAGTAATGTTACAGCCTCTATATACTACATGAATATTGTAAATATATCCAGACAGAATCACATTTTCTGTTTATGCCATATTGTGCATTCTGATGCATACACTTACTATAGGCCAGCCTCACCTCCATCACAGGGAAGGTAACAGAACAACTTATCCTTGGTGCCACCTCAAGGCATATCAAGGATGAGAGGGTTATTTGCCCTGGGGAAGTCATGTCTGAACAACCTGATAGCCCTTTATGAGGACATAACCAGGTGGATGGTAGAGCAGTGGATGTGGTTTATCTTGATTTCTGCAAAGCATCCATCTCCAACAGCATCCTCACAGCTAAACTGAGGTGTGATCTGGATGACTGGTTAGTGAGGTGGATTCTGAACTGGTTGAAGGAAAGAAGTCAGAGAGTTGTTGTCAATGGGGAGGACTAGATGGAGGCAGGTCTCTAGTTGGATCCCTCAGAGGTCAGTACTGGGACCAGTACTATTGAATATATTCATCAGTAACCTGGATGAGGGAACAGAGTGCACTGTCAGCAAGTTTGTTGATGACACAAAACTGGGAGAATTGGTTAACACAGCAGAAGGCTGTGCTGCCATTCAGTGACACCTAGACAGGCTGGAAAGCTGAGCAGGGAGATATGTAATTAAATTCAACAAGAGCAAGTGCAGAGTCTTTCATCTGGAAAAGAACAACCCCATGGACCAGTATAGGCTGGGGACTGATCTGCTGAAGAGCAGCGTAGGGGAAAGGGACCTGGGGATCCTGCAGGACAGGAGAATGGCCATAAGCCAGCAATGTTCCCTTGTGGCCAAGGCCAATGGCATCCTGCGGTGTGTTAGAAAGGGTGTGGTTAATAGGTCGAGAGAACTTCTCCTCCCCCTCTACTGTGCCCTGGTGAGATCACATCTGGAATACTGTGTCCAATTCTAGGCCCCTCAGTTTGAGAAAGACAGGGAACTGCTTGAAAGAGTCCCGTGCAAAAGACACAAAGATGACTAAGGGAGTGGAATATTTGCCTTTCGAGGAAAGGCTGAGGCAGCTGGGTCTCTCTAGCTCAGAGAAGAGGAGACTGAGAGGCACCTCATTAGTGTTTATAAATACGTGAAGGGCAAGTGTCAGGAGGACAGAGCCAGGCTCTTCTCTGTGGTGGCTAACGACAGAACAAGGGGCAATGGGTGTGGGCTGGAATAAATGAAGTTCCATGTAAACATAAGGAAAAGCTTTTTCATTGTGAGGGTGACAAACTCAGTAATGAGCTGCCCAGAGAGGCTGTGGAGCCTCCTTCTCTGGAGAAACATCCTGCCTGGATGTGTTCCTGTGTGTTGGACTGGATGCTCTTTTGAAGTCCCTTCCAACCTCTAATGTTCTGTGTTTCTGTAATTCAGTGATACTTCTGCCTAATATTGGAAATTCCTGTAGAGATTTGGACATATTTTAACTCCACAAGCAATCTGTTTGCAAGATATACCTTAGCAATAATTAAAAATCCAATTTGGAATATGGAACACCTTAGAAATATTAAAGTCAATAATATTTTGGTGTCATTTTTCCCAGAAGCCAAGCTGTTCCCAGAATGTATGCCTCACTGATAGACTGCAAGCAGCAAAATAAAATATTCTTTTGTGATGAGGTTTGGCATCTCTCAGGAACTCACAAGCAGTATTTAAGAGTGGTAGAATCCAAAAAGCCTGACATCAAACAAACCAAGAAAAAAACCCAACCAAACAAAAATCCCAACCCAACACAGCAAACAAAAAACATACAACCCCCCTAAAGATCTGCTACATTTCTGGAGATAGACTCTTTCTCAAGCATATTTGCATTTTCACTTCATTGCCTGCCTTGAAATACACAATTTTGTATTTCTCTAAGTGAAATACAAATTAAGTCATTTCACCAGCAAATTAAGTAAAAAGTGAAACTATGGATTATCTGCTGTTCTGGCTTTGTTGTTTTGTAGGGTCTGGACAACCTGCACAGATATTGAAAAATTAGTTGTAAACATACATTGCTATAGTCATTTAAAGGTGACTTTGTGCTCATGACTACACAGCCCTCCCTGAAACAGACTGGCCAATTACTCTTCATGTGAAGAACTTTCTCCTCAGCCTAAACTTCCCCTGGCACAGCTTGAGATTGTGTCCTCTTGTTCTGGTGCTGGTTGCCTGGGAAAAGAGACCAACCCCCACCTGGCTACAACCTCCCTTCAGGGAGTTGTGGAGAGCAATAAGGTCTTCCCTGAGCCTCCTCTTCTCCAGGCTAAGCAACCCCAGCTCCCTCAGCCTCTCCTCATAGGGCTTGTGCTCAAGGCCTCTCACCAGCCTTGTTGCCCTTCTCTGGACACCTTCAAGTGTCTCAATGTCCTTCTTAAATTAAGGGGCCCAGAACTGGACACAGGACTCAAGGTGTGGCCTAACCAGTGCTGAGTACAGGGCAGAATGACTTCCCTGCTCCTGCTGGCCACACTATTCTTGATGCAGGCCAGGATGCCATTGGCATCTTGGACACCTGGGTGCACTGCTGGCTTATGTTCAGCTGCTGTCAACCAGTACCCCCAGATCCCTTTCTGTCTGGCTGCTCTCCAGCCACTCTGTCCCCAGCCTGTAGCACTGCATGGGGTTGTTGCTCTCTACAACTACCTGAAGGGAGGTTGTAGACTGGCAGAGGTTGGTCTCTTCTCCCAGGCAACCAGCACCAGAACAAGAGGACACAGGCTCAGGCTGTGCCAGGGGAGGTTTAGGCTGGAGGAAGTTTTACACAGAGAGAGTGATTGCCCATTGGAATGGACTGCCCAGGGAGGTGGTGGAGTCGCCATCAGGAGGAGACTTGATAGTGTGCTTGGTTGCATGGTTTAGTTGATTAGGTGATGCTGGATGATAGGTTGGACATGATGATCTTGAATGTCTCTTCCAACCTGGTTTATTCTATTCTATTCTATTCTATTCTATTCTATTCTATTCTATTCTATTCTATTCTATTCTATTCTATTCTATTCTATTCTATCCTATTCTATTCTATTCTATTTTATTCTATTCTATTCTATTCTATTCTAAAGTGAAGCATTTGTTGAATGCCATTATGTTGGACTCAGGACAAGTCAGGGCATAAAGTTTGTTTCCTTTAAGATATGTTATTATTAGTGCTCATGAAACCTTACAGAATTAATGAAAAGGAATGACATAACTACCTCCAAGAATGATATACAAAACCAATTCATACATATATTTTGTATAGGTCTGAAAGGCTAGCATAATGGTCAATAAATCAAATCCTGCGTAATAAAGAATACAAACCCATGGTTTTTAAGTCTCAGTTTTAATCAAATTGCTGTTCTCTACTAAATGTCATAAGTGTGTGATTTTATTGTGCCTCTGATCCTATGAGGTTGGACAGGAGGAAACCTATACAAAGTATGAGGATAATTTATAAGCAGTCCACGGTGATATGGTTGCATAAAAAGCAAAGAATGTAGACAATAAAATCTAGTCAAAGGGGAGGTCTCAATCAAAAGTATCACCTTCCCAACTCATCTTCTATTTGTGTAGTCCTACAGAAGCTCCACAGTCATCAGGTAGTTTTGGTCATCCTAGATGTTTTGAACTCCGCAGCCACTCTTCCTTGTTAATTATACAGCTAATATCTAGCACTAGTTTGCTCATTCAATCATCAAGAAAACTAGTTAGAACTACAACATTTGCTTAAACACTTCTGGATCAAATTTTTGGACCAAAATCTTAAATACAGACCATTCTATAGGAAAAAAAAACACAAATCAAACCAAACCAACCAACAAACAAACAAACCACAAAACTACAAAAGCCACACAATAAATCAGAATATGAATCTAAGATCATAGAGATAACATTTTGGGTGGAGGCATTCAAACAGAGGATTTTAATTTCATCTGATATAGTCTAGATCTAGGGAAAATGAACTACCAAATGTATTTATAGAAGGATCTAAAACCCCCACATATGCAGTTTAGGAGGAAAGAGAATAATATGAATTAGTCAGCAAAAAAATGAACTGTTAAGTTAGAAAAGAACATTTCAGCCTGTTCTGAAGATAAAAATTGTAGGACTCTTCCATAAATGAACTATGAACAAATTTATCACGGGATAAGTAAGATATTTCATTATGTAGTCAGAAGCCATATTATAGAATCAATATTATACATAAGACTTGAGGCAAACAGGAAAATTAGATGCAAAAGTGGTATGGGAGTAGACAAGCTTAACACAAACCAAATTGTCAGAAATATATAAACAAATGAATTAGCCAGCAATATTCAACAGGCTTTGCTCATAACCTCGTGGAGGTGACATAACAGGAAATCATATTTCCCCATTAGAAATGTAGGATCTGGTAAAAGTTTGGCAAAACTACTACAATGCACACAATAATAATGTACAATTTTGACTGAAAAGTTAGATGTTACCCATGGAGGCTGCAGATGTCCCATCACTGGAAACATTAGAGTTCAGCTTGGATGGGGATCTGAGCAACTTAATCTAATTGAAGATGTCCTTCCTTATTCTTTGAGCATTGAACTGGGTGACCTTTACATGTCCCTTCCAACTCAAACAGGTCTATGAGCCTATCAAGCTCTGAATACTGCATCCAGTTCTGGAGTCTCCACCATGGCAAGGACACAGCTGTTGAAGTGAGTCCAAAAGAGGGCCACAAAAATGATCCAAGGGCTGTAGCAGCTCTGCTATGAGAATAAAGAGAGGGAGCTGGGTTTGTTCAGCCTAGAGAAAAGAAGATTCCAGGTGGACCTTATAGATACCTTCCAGTTCTTGAAGGGATCCTACAGGAAGGCTGGAGGGGGAGTTTCTGTAAGGGTGTCTAACAATGGGAGAAGGGGAATCCTTTTAAGATGAGGGAGAGCAGGTTTAGACTTGGATATTAGGAAGAAGTTCTTCAGTGCAAGAGTGGTGAGACTCTGGAACAGGTTGCCCAGGGAGGCTGCGGATGGACCTCACCGGGAGTATGGTGGCCAGGTCTGGAGCCCTCAATACAGGATATGAACCTGATGGAGTGGATCTAGAGGGCCACAAAAATGATCAGGGTGTTGGAGCACCTCTGCTGCAATGACAGGTTGAGTGAGATGGAGTTATTCAGCCTGGGAAAAGGAGACTCTGGGGAGGTCTAATAACAATCTTCCAGTAGCTAAAGGGGACCTGCAAGAAGGATGGAGAGAGACTGTTCACGAAGGTCTGTGGTGATGGGACAAGAGGCAACGGCTTCAAACTAGAGAAGAACTGATTTAGATTGGATGATAGGAACAGGTTCTTTACTATGAGGGTGGTGGAACACTGGAACAGCTTACCCTGGGAGCTCCATCCCTGGGGCTCCATCCCTGGAGATATTTAAAGTAAGGCTGAAGAGGGCTCTGTGCAAACTGATCTACTGTGGATGCTCCTGCTGACTGCAGAGGGGGTTGGATACATGACCTTCAGAGGTCTCTTCCAACCCAGACCATTCTATGATTCTATAAGGTAGTTTTAAATGACTATGGGATTTTTATTTCTTTGGTTTGATTTCTGTTAAAAGAGACATCTCTTAACAAAAGTTTTAAGTGGAGGTGTCCTAGCCAATGAGAAAACAATTTTCTCTAATTTTCATCAATTTTTTCAATAACTTTACCTTATCAGTCATACCATTACAACTCTCACACTTCTGTGCCTTCAAGGCATGTTAGGTTTTTAATTTGTTGTGATGGATTTTCATTATGGCTGCCGTTTTCCATGAAGATGCTGGCTTCTGTTGCAGATAAAAACCTCTCTAACATTTTAACTTCATCTTGTGGTGAGACTGTGGCATCCATGAAGGCTTCTAGTTGTTTTCACACCTGTCTATTTCTAAAATGGCATTGCAGTAGCAGGTGGCTATCCATTTTTAATCTTTTTTTTTTTTGGCCAAGAGGTAAGTAGGGAATCCTAATAGCTAATTGCTCTGTTCTGCCATTTCTGGATATGCAATTTTTGGATTTGCGGATGACACCAAGCTGGGGGCAGGAGATGACCTGCTGGAGGGCAGAGAGGCTTTGCAGAGGGACCTCGACAGGCTGGACAGATGGGCAGAGTCCAAGGGCAGGAGATTGAACACATCCAAGTGCCGGGTTCTGCACATTGGCCACAGCAACCCCAGGCAGTGCTACAGGCTGGGGTCAGAGTGGCTGGAGAGCAGCCAGGCAGGGGGACCTAGGGGTGCTGGTTGATGGGAGGCTGAACATGAGCCTGCAGTGTGCCCAGGCAGCCAAGAGGGCCAATGGCATCCTGGCCTGCATCAGGAAGAGTGTGGCCAGCAGGAGCAGGGAGGTCATTCTGCCCCTGTACACTGCACTGGTTAGGCCACACCTTGAGTCCTGTGTCCAGTTCTGGGCCCCTCAGTTCAGGAAGGATGCTGACATGCTGGAAGGTGTCCAGCTGTTCCAAGTTTTGGATGCTGACTCTCCTTAGTGTGATGGCAGCAGGACCAGGAGGGATGGGAGAGTAGCTCCCTAGGTTTGGCTTGCTTATGCATGCAGATGCTTTCTGCTCTTGTTTTTTCTTCAAAAAGGCTAAGGTAATTGTGCATTTGTATTAAGACTATCTCCTTTGCTTAGCAAATTCTTATCTCATTCGTGCTTGCATCAACCTGGAGGGTTTTTTTGTGTGTTGCTTCTCCCTCATGTCTGTGTTGGGGGAAGCAGACAGGTTAACCCATTGGTTTTGCTTTAAACCTTTGCATTCTTCTTGGTGTCCAACATGGGGCACAAAAGCAACTGTCTTAAGACAGCCAGAATATGTCAGGAGACAAAAGGACTGAGATAGCAAAAAGAGAGGTGACAAGGGGATTTAATTAAGGCTTGAGGCTTTTTAAGGGAGTTGATGATGGCATTCAACAAATCCAAGTGCCAGGTGCTGCACTTTGGTCACAACAACCCCATGCAGTTCTACAGGCTGGGGTCAGAGTGGCTGCAGAGCAGTCAGACAGCAAGGGACCTGGAGGTAGTGGTTGACAGCAGCTGAACATGAGCCAGCAGTATGCCCAGGTGGCCAAGAAGGCCAATGGCATCCTGGCCAGCATCAGGAGCAGTGTGGCCAGCAGGAGCAGGGAAGTCATTCTGCCCTGTCCTCAGCACTGGTTAGGCCACACCTTGAGCCCTGTGTCCAGTTCTGGGCCCCTCAATTTAAGAAGGACATCGAGACACTTGAGCATGTCCAGAGAAGGGCAACAAGCCTGGGGAGGGGTCTGGGGCACAGCCCTGTGAGGAGAGGCTGAGGGAGCTGGGGTTGCTTAGCCTGGAGAAGAGGAGACTCAGGGGAGACCTTATTGCTCTCTACAACTGCCTGAAGGGAGGTTGTAGCCAGGTGGGGGTTGGTCTCTTCTCCCAGACAAGCAGCACAAGAACAAGGGGACACAGTCTCAAGCTGTGCCAGGGGAGGTTTAGCCTGGCGGTGAGGAAGAAGTTCTTCCCAGCAAGAGAGATTGGCCATTGGAAATGTTCTGCCCAGGGAGGTGGTGGAGTCACCATCCCTGGAGGTGTTCAAGAGGGGATTGCATGTGGCACTTGTGCCATGGTTTAGTTGTTAGAAGGTATTAGCTAATAGGTTGGACTTGATGATCTCTGAGGTCTTTTCCAAACTGTTGATTCTCTGATTCTGTAGTTTTGTAATAACAGAAGTGAGGCTCTGGGTGCTACTGATTTTCCTCTAGCTGTTTACAGTCCTTCAAATCTTGTCTGCGTGGGTCACTGCATATCCTGCTTTTTGGATACTTTATGGATGAAACTACTCCAGCTGTCCTCTGCATCCCTCAGGGGTTGGTCTTCAGGTCTGATCTGCCTGAATATACAACTTCCACGGTCTGTCAGGCAATCACTCCACTGAAAGAATCTGGCTTTATAATATTAGTTCCTTACTAGTGATGTCATCTGTTTCAATCAGGATTGCTCGGTATTTCAGAAATCTAGATGGGGATAGTCAGTGACTGCCTTTCTGTTCCAAAGCAGCTGATTCTTGTGCCACAACCCCTAGGCATCCTGGCCAGCCTTTACTTACTTCATCAAGTTGTTTAGAAAAGCAAACTACTGCTCCTTTGCGTGGCAAAACAGCCAGAAGAATTTAGTTACATGAGGCATAGTGCCAGTGCCCTCACTAGCTCTTCATTTGAGGGTATCAAATCCCAGCTGAGTGATGTGTCCTTCTACCAGTTCGTATCACCATCCAGTTGATTCCAGAAGGCTCTCAGTTCTTTTACCATCTGGGGAGGAGTTCTGCAGATGGCTTCTACTGGCATTCCCAGCCAGTGATATTACCCACTGCTGCATCCGGCTGTCTGTTAAGAGACTGACTTGAGATCCATTTAGTCCAGACTTCAAGTTCTAATTGTAAGTTCTAAAATTGCAGGGCTGTTGTTAAACCCTTAAGGTAACACAGTTCAGGAGGGCTTCTCCGTTGAAATGCAAATAATTTCTGGCTCTTGTGAGGCAAAGGCAGACAGAAAAATGCATCTTGTAGATTTTTCTCCCTTTCTCCAGCAAATTGAACACAGCAAGATGATTACAGTCTTCCCAAGGCAAGAGTTTGCAAGTGGCTCCCCCATCCCTACCTGCAGTAGAAGCCATACCTGTGTGTTTAGCCAGAACACATGGGAAGAGATGCCAAATCCCAACTCCACTTACATAAGAGGGAAGGTTCTTGCTTATGCATCTGCTAGGTTTTGAGGGCTGCAGGCACTGGTGGGGGTCATTACTAAAGTTCCAGCTGTTGTTTTTCCCAGCCATCCTTGCATGCTTTCCTAATCATCCTTACTTCCAAGGCTTCCTGACAGTTCCTTCTCTCCTGCCTACACATTCAGAAATATTTGTGGGCCAACCATGGACCATTTCCCAATTACCTTGTTCTAATACATACTATGTTAACCTGTCCTAATATGTATGGAATGTATAAGTAAATTCTCTGGGCAGTGGAGTCATCCAGTGGTTTAGAATTCCACTTCTGAGCAAGTGCAAAATACTGACAAGCTGCTGAAATATTTGGGAAAAGTCTGTTGTCACCCCAGGAGTTCCCCAGGGAAATAAATCATTGCAGTGTGTTTGGGACTGGCCCATGCATCTTGAGCCCATCAGTGTTCAGAGTAAGAGAAAGTCTCTGGGCCAGCAGATACGGCTGCAGCAGAGAACCATCCTGTGCCAGCATCAGGTGCCCCGTTATGGAAGCAGAAGCGTGCAGGGAAAGCAGCTTGTCCTGCAAAACGTAAGGACAAAACAATGGCTATCATGGGAACAAGAGAATGAGCCAGGGCTGCTTGCTCGGCTCTTATCTCTGCCTTTGGAAGATGGCCAAGGACAAACAGTGGATGAAACAAGCAGAAGGCCTGAGCAATGTGAAAAAAAATCTCTTCTTCTCTGCACAGGTCTGTGTTTCAACTGTGAAGGAACTGTCCCAGGAGGTCCATCAATTCAAGAAGAACTTGTTTAATTTCCCCACCTGTATAGTCCTGTATTTCAACCATGAGGAGCAGGTGCTCCCCTGCTTGAGGGAGAGAATCTGGGAGGTACACACTATGGCATACTCTCTGGTTTTACTTGCCTGACATGGGGGGGACATAAGGAAGTGGAATGGAAAACCCACTTCAGTCCAAAGAATGCTACCCCAGTTTCCAGTGGAAAGCCACCCACAAAGAGCAGACAATCTGATACTGCTTCTGATCCTTCTGAAAGGACTCCCAGAGCATCTTCACAAGATGTAAGTGATTCCAGTCAGAATTAGAGCGGCCCTGTCTCCAACCAAATGGAGGAGAGGGATAACTGATTTTATTGGACTGCATGGAACTGATGGCTTGGCAAGCTGAAGGGGTGGAATCTCTTTGTATTTTATGTGTGATAGGGAGATCTCCACTCCTGGATGTGTTGGAAGCTCAGCACCATAATGCAAGTCAGGCATTAATTCTCACTTCTTGTCCTAAATCAATAATCATCCCCTAAAATATATGTTGTAGTGTCCAGGTAGTGCACTGTAGACCTCGAAGAAAAAGAGAATGGAGGAAAAATGTTGAAGAAATCCCTGGTAATTTTTATCTGAAACACAGCAAGGCAAAGTGATGACACCAAGCTGGGTGGAGTGGCTAACACACCAGAGGGTCGTGCTGCCGTTCAGCAGGACTTGGAGGGCCTGAGAGTTGGGCAGGGAGAAATTTAATGAAGTTCAACAAGGGCAAGTGTAGAGTCTTGCACCTAGGGAAGTAGAATCCCATGGAGCACTATAGGTTGGGGACTGACTTGTTGGAGAGCAGTGAAGAGGAAAAGGACCTGGGGGTCCTAGTGGATAGAAGGTTGACCATGAGCCAGCAATGTGCTCTTGTGGTGAAGAAGGCCAATGGTATCTTGGGTTGTATTAGAAGGGCTGTGGTCAGTGGGTCAAGAGAGGTTCTCCTCCCCCTCTACTCTGCCCTGGTGAGGCCACATCTGGAATATTGAATCCAGTTCTTGGCCCCTCAGTTCAAGAAGGACCTCAGGGAACTGCTTGAAAGAGTCCAGCACAGAGCCATGAAAATGATTAAGGGAGTGAAACTTATGAGGAGAGTCTGAGGGAGCTGAGGTGCTTCAGTCTGGAGAAGAGGAGACTAAGAGGTGACCTCATTAATGCTTATAAATACATAAAGTTCCATGGAAACAGGAGGAAGAATTATTTCACTGTGAAGGTGACAGAGCCCTGGAACAGGCTGCCCAGGGGGGTTGTGGAGTCTCCCTCTCTGGAGATATTCAAGATCTGCCTGGATGAGTTCCTGTGTGATCTGGTATAGGTGATCCTGCTCTGGCAGAGGGGTTGGACTGGATGATCTCTCAAGGTCCCTTCCAGCCCCTAACATTCTGTGATTCTGTGATTCTATGCTTCTGTGATTCTGTGAAAAGTGTATGGAGAAAGATGTGCAACTACCAGTAATCTATATGAGAAACTGAGTGTGAAATAGTCCATTTCTTTGAATGATGTAGAGGTCATACAGGTTACTTAATAGGGAGGTAGTACAGGTTAATTAGTCACCAAGAGAAGTCTACAGTGCAGCAGAATAGATACCTTGTTTGATGGGCAAGATGCATTCAGTGCAACATCATCTCTGTGTGACAGCAGAAGTGAAGATGCTGCAACACAAAAGATCATTTCTTGAGTAAGAGAAAACCTATCAATCAAGTCCCACCCAGCTATCCTGAAAAAGAAAGCACAGCTGCTATTGTGGCAACAAATTATCCTTCTGAAGGACTGCAGCACATGGGCAACTCTTTAGATACTTTTAATTCCATCAATCTTTCCAACAGTATTTATCAGAAACCATGTTAAATATCTTAGTACTTGCTTAGAATAGAATCAGAGAATCAATAAGGTTGGAAGAGACCTCGAAGATCATCCAGTCCAACCTATCGCCCAACACCTCATGACTAACTAAACCATGACTCCAAGTGCCAAATCCATTCCCCTCTTGAACACGTCCAGGGATGGTGACTCCACCACCTCCCTGGGCAGCACATTCCAATGGCCAATCTCTCTTGCTGGGAAGAACTTTCTCCTCACATCCAGCCGAAACTTCCCTTGCCACAGATTTACACTGTGACCTCTTGTTCTGGTGCTGGTTGTCTGGCAGAAGAGACGAACCCCCTCCTGGCTACAACCTCTCTTCAGGTAGTTGTAGAGAGCAAGAAAGGGTCCCCTGAGCCTCCTCTTCTCCAGGCTAAGCAACCCCAGCTCCCTCAGCCTCTCCTCACAGGGCTGTGCTCCAGACCCCTCCCCAGCCTTGTTGCCCTTCTCTGGACACATTTTAGAGTCTCAATGTCCTTCTTAAATTGAAGGGTCCAGAACTGGACACAGTTGTGACCCATTGTGGTGGGTTGAAATTAGCCCCCCAACTAATTTGGAGAACTACCCCCAAAACAAAATCACCAGACTTAGCTCAGTTTGGGATGGAAGCAAATGAAGCTCTACTTGCAAGTAAACTAAAATCTAGAAATATGAAACACAATGAATATGTACAAAATAGACAATAGGGGGGTGTGTGTATGTGTGTGGATATATATGATTGTAAATAATAATATATCATTGTAAAAAATAATATATATTTACAAACAACACAGAAACTCCTCAGACCTACTTGGGTGGATCCAGGAGACTGTTCTCTTCCCCCACTCCCTCCCTCCTTCCCATTACCTCACACAGTAGTCAAAACAGAAATCCCCTGGCAAGACCACAGAAGAAAGAGAGAAGCTGCAAAGCAGAGGAGACAGAAGAACAAGAGAGAGCAGGAACTGATTATGCCACTGCTCCATACCTACATTAGCAAACCAATGAATTATATAGATCTTAGCATTATTTTTTATTTTTATACAGAATAGAACAGAATAGAATAGAATTAACCAGGTTGGAAAAGACCTTTGAGATCATCCAGTCCATCATCAGTACATTTGCGGATGACACTAAGCTGGGGGCAGGAGTTGATCTGCTGGAGGGCAGAGAGAGGCTTTGCAGAGGGACCTGGACAGGCTGGACAGATGGGCAGAGGCCAAGGGCAGGAGATTGAACACATCCAAGTGCCGGGTTCTGCACATTGGCCACAGCAACCCCAGGCAGTGCTACAGGCTGGGGTCAGAGTGGCTGGAGAGCGGCCAGGCAGAGAGGGACCTGGGGGTGCTGGTTGATGGGAGGCTGAACATGAGCCTGCAGTGTGCCCAGGCTGCCAAGAGGGCCAATGGCATCCTGGCCTGCATCAGGAAGAGTGTGGCCAGCAGGAGCAGGGAGGTCATTCTGCCCCTGTACACTGCACTGGTTAGGCCACACCTTGAGTCCTGTGTCCAGTTCTGGGCCCCTCAGTTCAGGAAGGAGGTTGATTTGTTGGAGCATGTCCAGAGAAGGGCAACGAAGTTGGTGAGGGGTTTGGAACACAAGCCCTATGAGGAGAGGCTGAGGGAGCTGGGGTTGCTTAGCCTGGAGAAGAGGAGACTGAGGGGTGACCTTCTTGCTCTCTACAACTACCTGAAGGGAGGTTGTAGCCAGGCAGAGGTTGGTCTCTTCTCCCAGGCAACCAGCACCAGAACAAGAGGACACAGTCTCAGGCTGCACCAGGGGAGGTTTAGGCTGGAGGTTAGGAGGAAGTTCTGCACAGAAAGAGTGATTGCCCATTGGAATGTGCTGCCAAGGAGGTGGTGGAGTCACTGTCACTGGAGGTGTTCAGGAGGAGACTTGATAGGGTGCTTGGTTGCATGGTTTAGTTGATTAGGTGGTGTTGAATGATAGGTTGGACATGATGATCTTGAAGGTCTCTTCCAACCTGGTCCTATCCTATCCTATCCTATCCTATCCTATCCTATCCTATCCTATCCTATCCTATCCTATCCTATCCTATCCTATCCTATTCTATCACCCAACACCATGTAATCGACTAAACCATGGCACCAAGTGCCTCATCCTAAACACCTCTAGTGATGGTGACTCCACCATCACCACCATGCTGTCAGTGTTTGAGATAGTTAGACTTTGCCCTTAGGAACATACTTTGAATTTTGGTCAGCCCTGAAGTGGGCATCTAGCTGAACTACTTGATTCTTCATTTGACAATCCAGGTAAACAAATTGGAAGTGAAGGAAGGAGAACCAAAATAAGTTGAATCAATGTAAAAGAGGTTTCCCTCTGTGTTATTGTGTATTACAAATAACAAAGCAAAAAAAGTGCTAGATGCAAAATTAAACAAACAAACAAACAACAACAACAAAAACAACAAAGCAACCCCCCCCCCTTTTAACAAATAACATCTCTGCTCCATTTGGGATAATTTTACCAACAAAAACAACTTAAAAAGAAATGAAGAAAAAAGAAAGTGTAGATTCAGACATGTTCTGCAAAATCAGGAGGCAGATAGTTTACTTTCATGGAACACCTCAGAAGCCATGAGATGTGAGAGTGCATCTGTTTTCCCTCATTGTGACAGATCCACTCTCAAGAGAGGATACCATACCTACTGCTGCAAATGGGTTTGGAAGTTGGTAATTCTCCAGCTCTCCCACTGATGCTCTTACTCTTCTCCTTACATATTTAAGTCCTAACTGACCTTAAGCAGGAAGGGCAACTTGACAACTTGATAATCCAGTAGGTAAGGAACTTACCTGGAAAACTTTATTTCCAGCTGAGTCCCCGCTTGGGTGAGGGTGTATCTATATTATGGCAGTAAATAAAACCCTACTACTTGAAGCACTGGAATTTGAAGTCCTAGTAAACTTGGAGTTTCAGCAAGCCAGTCAATATTCTGCTGTGTGTTTACAACCTAAGGTATCTAAATCAGTAATGCTGGGGCCAGAGTTGCCTCAGAAGCTCGTTAGAATACAGGAGCAGATGTGCTTGTTGATACTCTGGAGTTATTGCAAGTGGAAACCTTACAAAGTGTCTACATTGAAATAAAAGTTCTCACAAAGGCACTCTGAACTGCAACCAAAGACAACCACAAAACCCAAACAAAACAGAACACAAAAAAACCCCCAAAACCCTGAAAACAAAATGAAACAAAAAAGCACTGTTAAAAACTGCTACCCAAACAGTGGTTGATTCTGCTACTTACCTGGTCTCTTAACTGGGCTGCAATTCTAGAATCTACCTCTTGGCTCCTATTGCAAAGACCAGACTTAAAAGCTTCATTTGGTCATTATGACAGATTGAAGTAATCCTTTCTTTGTTATACTAATTATTGGCAAGTAATGTCTTCAAGCACTTCTAAACTAAGTAAAAATTCACATGCAACTTCAACACATTTTGTTAACACACAAGAATGTGCTAGCAAACTGTTACCTAATTCCACTTCCTACTTTATTGGCGGTACTATTGTGTGTGATGACACATATTCCTGGAGAAACCTTGACCATACCATGGGTGGGAAGAATGAGAATTTTCTGTATATCCACAGAAATTTCACTCTGCTGTAAGCCAATCCAGAATAGGGAACCAATCCCCAGTCACAGTTCATAACAGAGGATCAAAATGAGTTCAAGCCCCACCTCTGGCATGCTTTTTGGAGCTCTGATTCTGCAGTCCCATCTGTTCTTCAGAATTGCTGGTATATCTAGCAACCAATCACAGAGACATTTCTTAACTGAAAGCAGTTAGTGGAAACTCTTAACAAATTGTTCCTGTTACCTACTGTTGATTTTCCCATTATGGTTGACAAGAGGACCAACTCATGGCCAGTACCCATTTGCAATTCCATCTGAGAAAGTTCTCCCACCAAACTTGATTTCAGCTGACCCACAAATTTTGTTCAGCTGAACTAGGCTGGTTGAGGACTCACCCAAGCCCCACAAAAAGGTATACAGGGACTACTGTTTGGCCCTAGAAAGATGGCTGAGATAAAATCAGCTTAGGACTCTCTGTTCCTGTTAAAAAATTGGAGTCTGTGGATTACTATAAGTTGAAGGAAATATTTTCCAGTAGTATAGCAAAATGCAGGTGTAATCACTCTTGCTCTTGTCTCTTTTTCTTGAAGAAAATGTATGTAGGGCAGAGGGTAGTAGGTGGAGTGATATTGTACATCAGGAAATCTATTAGAAAGGCAAAGAAGTATGTCCATTTCTGTTGGAGAGGATGTTTTCTTGCCTTGGTCTCTTGAATTGGTGAAAGCCTTTCTGTGACTAAAATGATCCATCTTTGCTCCTGAGGGGTAGCTAACAAAAAAAGTGAGGTATCAACCTACACAAGAGTTAAGAAATATTACACTTACTATGATTAGTCATTGTTTCTTCATCAACTCTCCATATATACTGAAAGTTGCCAGCAGATGTGAAGGGAAGCATTCAGGTCAAAATCAGGTAATATCTTGAGTTCTTATCAGAACTATATGCTTTGCATTTTCCTCTGTGTCTTAGTTTTGCAGAGAAAAAAAAGTCTGGGAAAGCAAGAACGAAAGAAACAGCTCCGAACATGGCAATCAAACTCACTTCTGAAATGCATAAAGTGGATGAGTGGTGGCCAATGGTGCCACCTTCAGCTGGAGGCCAGTCACCAGTGGCATCCCCCAGGGATCAGTGCTGGGCCCCATCCTCTTCAATGTCTTCACTGATGATCTGGATGAGGGCATTGAGACAGTCATCAGCAAATTTGCAGATGACACCAAGTTGGGAGCAGGTGTTGGTCAGTTAGAGGGCAGAAGGGCCCTGCAGAGGGACCTCAACCGACTGGACAGATGGGCAGAGTCCAATAGGATGACATTCAGCAAGTCCAAGTGCCAGGTGCTGCACTTTGGTCGCAACAACCCCATGCAGAGTTAGAGGCTGGGCTCGGAGTGGCTGGAGAGCTGCCAAACAGAGAGGAACCTGGGGGTGCTGATTGACAGCCACCTAAACATGAGCCCAGCAGTGTGCCCAGGTGGCCAAGAAGGCCAATGGCATCCTGGCCTGCATTAGGAATAGTGTGGCCAGCAGGAGCAGGGAGGTCATTGTGTCCCTGTTCTCTGCTTTGGTTAGGCCACACCTGGAGTCCTGTGTCCAGTTCTGGGCCCCTCAGTTTACGAAGGACATTGAGACACTTGAGCGTGTCCAGAGAAAGGCAACAAGGCTGGGGAGAGGCCTTGAGCACAGCCCTGTGAGGAGAGGCTGAGGGAGCTGGGGTTGTTTAGCCTGGAGAAGAGGAGGCTCAGGGGTGACCTCATTGCTCTCTGCAACTACCTGAAAGGTGGTTGTAGCCAGGAAGGGGTTGGCCTCTTCTCTCTAGCAACCAGCACCAGAACAAGGAGACACAGTCTCAAGGTGCACCAGGGGAAGTTTAGGCTGGAGGTGAGGAGAAAGTTCTTCACCGAGAGAGTGGTTCACCATTGGAATGTGCTGCCCGGGGAGGTGGTAGAGTCACTGTCCCTGGAGGTGTTCAAGAGGGGATTGGATGTGGCACTTGGTGCCATGGTCTAGTCATGGGGTCTGTGGTGACAGGTTGGACTCAATGATCTTCGAGGTCTCTTCCAACCTTAGCGATACTGTGATACTGTGATTACTGTGATGATGTTGAGGTGAATACTCCCAAGGAAACTTGACCAAGCTAGTTCCATCATTTAGATATTTACTGATTCTGAGCTACGAAAACTGCTATTTAAATATTATAGAAGCTTAACTCAGTATTCCCTGAAATACAAAAGAAGAGAACCATGGCATCATTTGACTGATACAGCTGCTTTTTATTCTCTTAAGAAGACTTGTATCTTTCAGAAAAGCAGGCTGGGAAGCTAACCAGGCATTTTCAATATACCATCTTGCAATTGGGAATGAATTTAATGAGCTGATTCCTGGTGACACAGTTTTAAAAATACAGGTAATGTAATTGGAGGATCTATGCAGTTGTCAGTACTTTTGGAAAGCTCATTTGTCATCACTCCAAATTTTAAAAGCAGGCCAACTAAACTTTTCTTATTACTTGATGGCTTTTAGCAGCAGGTAATACCAGCTTGCCAGGCTAAGATTAGAAGCAATTAGCACTATACACAGTGTTGGGTTGAAAGGATTAGAACACCCTGGATTTAGGTCCAGATCCTGGCTCAGATAGTCTTAAAATTTAGTAGCATGTGGTTGCAGTGGTTCATTCCAAAACCTTTACTTTTTGCAATTCATATATCACATTTTCTTGGAGTTATCAAAGCCTACAACAGAAAAAATAATTTATTGCATGCATTTTATAAGCTTCACATCAAACTGTAAAAAGAAACAATGGGAAATTGTTTCTAAAGGTCCTGACCTTGTGCTGGGGTAAAGTGACTTGAAGACCTAGGCTCCTAAATGTTATTAAAACAAAAGTAAGTCTTCGAATGCAGAATCAATTGCTCTGCCACTCTTTCGTGACAGTTAAATAATACTGTAGGAATGAAATACAGATGATGCTCTGTATCCTCGAGATGTGACAGCTTCTTCAACTTGAGGTATCTCTATGGCTGTTCTAATGTTGTGCTGGTTTGGCCTTGGCCTAGGGGCCAAATGCTCACCAAAGCCACTCTATCACTCCCCTTCTTAAATGGACAGAGGAAAAATACAACAAAAGCCAGTAATAAGATAGAAGCAATTTAGTAACAATAAGGAGCAAAAGCAATCAATTGTGTGGAAGTGAAAGCAGAGAGAGAGATGTTAGCCTCTACTGGGGCCGCAGGGCTCTCTATGCTTGGTGGCTCCTTATCAGGATAGACACCATGGACAAAGCTCCCCAATTCCTTTTTTCACTTCATTCTTATATCTGAGCGGACCTCATATGGCATGGATCACCCCTTTGGCCAGTCTGGGTCAGCTGGCTCAGCTGTGCCCCATCCCAAGATCTTGCCCACCCTCAGCATACTCTTGGGGCAGGGGAAATATTGGAGAGACACAACTTGGATATTTATTCAACAGTAGCCAAAATACTGCTGTGTGATCAACTACTGCTGCAAAACATAGCACTAGAAGGATGCTTTGAGGAGAATTGACTCCAGCTCAGCCAAACCCAGTACAAATGTGTACTGGTTGATTCTGTGATTGCCTATTGGAATCGGCTGCCCGGGGAGGTGGTGGAGTCACCTTCATTGGAGGTGTTCAAGAAGAGGCTTGATGGGGTGCTTGGTGCCATGGTTTAGTTGTTTAGTTGTTTTGGTGGGTTGTATTGTACTGTATTGTACTGTATTGTATTGTATTGTACTGTATTGTATTTAGGTGGGTTGGATTGGTTGATGGGTTGGACGCGACGATGTTGAAGGTCTCTTCCAACCTGGTGTATTGTATTGTATTGTATTGTATTGTATTGTATTGTATTGTATTGAAGGTATGTTTGATTTAAACTATTTTAGAGTCATGGGTCCAAAGAGTATTTCAATGCTTTCTTTAGTCAGCTGTATCAGTTGATTAGTCACAGTCTATGAAGAGGACCGATGTCTCAACTACAAAGCAGGAAGATCCTACGACAAGGCCTGTAATGCCAATTACAAGGTCTGCAATGTCAATTACAAACCACAGCTATAATCACTTTGAAGAAAAGCTTTCTTCATGTTCAAAGATGTTTGGATCAAAGTTCCTCAGTGTTCCCAACCAATCAAACTTTCCTCATATGATGATAAAAGTTGTATCATCATAAAATCCTGTGACACCTGTTCAGTCTGAAATTCACACCTCCTTTCTTAGGACTTACATGAGAAAATGGGCTTTCTTTGACTGAATATGAATAGATTACTAAATGCTTTGTTTTGAATGTATCCTAGTAGGTTTTCTGTGGGGTTTGAATTCTGCTGGCTCTGTCTAATTTTTTTATATTTTTTTTAAGTGCAAAATCTGTAGGAGTGCCAGTGGAATAGGAATTACTGAGCAATGCACAGACCATTCTTGTATTCCTCCCAGTCAGATGTCGGTCATGATCTTTGAATACAAAGGATGTGTGTGTGAACACCAACTGAAATTTAAAATAAATGACCTATTTCCACTGAATTCCACAGGTACCCTTTTCTGTCCTCAGCTATTATGCTCTTCTGATAGCCTTGCTTTATGTACAACTTAAGTAAACTTAGAAGTAAGCACTTTAATTCTTCAAACAGGCCCAGACATAAAGATATGGCCAGCGTTTTTGTTTCCATTTTCTATGAAAATTGGCAGTCACATGTTTAAATGAACATGGATAGGTGACTAGTCAGCTTCAGCCCCAGTCAAGTTATCCTCTGGAGCGTCTCATATTCATACTCAAGGGTGCTTTATGCTCACTGGAGAGCCAGGTAGCCTCTAAGTGCAGTTAAATGGAGCCAGTCACACATTCTTTTCCTATTGGATGTCTCACCTCCTTGCATCTTAAATTCTTTATTTCTTCTCTTTTTCCATCTCTTCTGCATGTTTTGGTTTGGGGGTTTGATTTTTTTTCTCTCCTTGCATTTCCACATTAATCCTCTCTACTTCTTTACCCATGTTGCAGTTTTACGACTGGTGGTCTTAATTGTAAATAAAGTTTTCTGGGTGATTCTAGGCTGCTACTGCCTCAGTTTCCCAGGACAACTCCAGTCGCTCCAAAGACGGTTCTGGCAGTACCACAGGACACTGTGCTAAGTGCACGTTTCTTTCTTCTCCCAAACAGAGAGGGACCTGGGGGTGCTGATTGACAGCGGCCTGAACATGAGCCAGCAGTGTGCCCAGGTGGCCAAGAAGGCCAACGGAATCCTGGCCTGCAGCAGGAATAGTGTGGTCAGCAGGAGCAGGGAGGTCATTGTGCCCCTGGACTCTGCTTTGGTTAGGCCACACCTGGAGTCCTGTGTCCAGTTCTGGGCCCCTCAGTTTACGAAGGACATTGAGACACTTGAACGTGTCCAGAGAAAGGCAACAAGGCTGGGGAGAGGCCTTGAGCACAGCCCTGTGAGGAGAGGCTGAGGGAGCTGGGGTTGCTTAGCCTGGAGAAGAGGAGGCTCAGGGGCGACCTCATTGCTCTTTACAACTACCTGAAAGGTGGTTGTAGCCTGGAAGGGGTTGGCCTCTTCTCTCTAGCAACCAGCACCAGAACAAGGGGACACAGTCTCAAGCTGCACCAGGGGAAGTTTAGGCTGGAGGTGAGGAGAAAGTTCTTCACGGAGAGAGTCATTCGCCATTGGAATGTGCTGCCCAGGGAGGTGGTGGAGTCACCGTCCCTGTAGGTGTTCAAGAGGGGATTGGATGTGGCACTTGTTGCCATGGTCTAGTCATGGGGTCTGTGGTGACAGGTTGGACTTGATGATCTTCGAGGTCTCTTCCAACTTAGCAATACTGTGATACTGTGATACTGTAATGCTCAGAATTCAACACGCCCTGCCTCCCACCAGACAGAGGAGAGGGACTGTAGGGACAAAGAGCATAGTGAGAGGTGTCATTATTCTAATCTGGATATTATTCAGTCACTAAAATTTGCATGATTTTATAGTGAGGAATATTTTTAAATATGGGAAAGAAGAAAGACAAAATCCTAGAAGAATCTCGTGTTGATCCATTAAATCAAGGAATATGTTACGTGAGACTATCACAACATGTTCCCAAGACAGCTTACTTCAGAAGGTGTCATGGCAGGATGGAAAATGGAATTTCTGTCCTCTGGGAAATTTTGCTGCTAGAATTTGTTTTCCAACTAAAATATTTCCATTTGTTGGCAGCCAAAGGCTGGGCCTTAACCATCTATTATCCTGCAATTAATGTGTGAGCACACTTAACATGAACTGCATCATAATCATAGTATCATAGTATCAGTCAGGGTTGGAAGGGACCACAAGGATCATCTAGTTCCAACCCCCCTGCCATGGGCAGGGACACCCCACACTACATCAGGCTGGCCAGAGCCTCATCCAGCCTGGGCTTAAACACCTCCAGGGATGGGGCCCCAACCATCTCCCCAGACAAGCCATTCCAGGACTTCACCACTCTCATGGTGAAGAACTTCTTCCTCAGTACCAGGCTGACAGGCCTGTAGCTCCCTGGATGCTCCTTTCAGCCTTTTTTTGTAGATTAGTGTCACATTGTCAAGCCTCCTATCATCTGGCACCTTCCCCTTTAACCAAGACTGCTGGTAGATGATGGAGAGCAGCTTGGCAAGCTGCTCCACCAGCTCCCTCAGCATTCTCAGGTGAAAATCCCAACGGGCCCCATTGACTTGTGAGTGTCCAGATGGCATAACAGGTTGTTAACTGCTTGCTCTCCAATGCTGGGGCTTTGATGCTGCTCTCCGTCCCTATCAGAAGACTGAATATGCTGAGGATAATAGGTCTGACTATTAGAGGCTGAGGCAAAAAAGGCATTAAGTACCTCATCCTTGTCCTCATCCTTGTTAGCTATGCTCCTCCCAACATCTAATAAAGGTAAATTTAGTATTATTTTTTGTCCACTTGAGTCACAAAATGATTCATTATGGAAATAAAAAACAAAGAGGAACCTTTAGAGCACGTTATGAAGTCCGGTGTACCTCGAAAGCAGTGGCCTAGAGACAATACTGGAACAGAGAAGTCCTGAAACTGAAATTTGCACGAGGCATTACACAACTATGATATACATTCATTTTACATACATTTCATTATGAGCTACATTCGTTTTTCAGGGACGGGGTACGAAGAAGAGTGCAATGCTTAGGAGAAATTCAAGATCAGAAAGAGCCGTGTGCTGCAAATGCGGAATCTTCATTACAATCAAGGTACTAACAGAATGTGTTCCAGAAGAACCAAGAGATAATACAGTTTCCATACCACAATAGCTGCTCTAGCTGCTAGCCCTGCTTTTTTAGATACTTCCTACCATTTTAGGTGTCAGCCACTTTCAAAGACTGATGTAAATGACAGGGGAGAGAGGCAAATTGTGTCAATGCACCTCTCTGAAAGCCATAAACAGGAGGCTAGAGAAGTGAAGAGAGAAAGAGCAAAATCAGTAGAAAAAGAGTTTAAAAAATAGTAACTCTCATTGTTCAATGAGTTATAGAGTCAAAATTATAATTGTTATTTAAAAAGAAAATAAGTAGGAATGATCAATTTCTGCTATTCACTTTTCCACATTACTGGTCAGGATGGAGTTGCTCTCCAAAATAACATACAAGGGAGAGTTTTAATAATTTGAAGTTGAAATTCAGGCAACCTGTTTATTCCAGAAGACTGTTTTTGGAAAGAACTGTTCAACTTTAACTTGCTTTCTGTTATTCCTCCTTCTGGCATTGCATCTTCCTTTGTTATATGAGCTACATTATTTACTGCCTAAAGATAAAATAAAAAAACATAAAATTGCCAAGCTGTGATTTTATGTGCAACAGAAATGAGATTTGCAAATCAACTAGTTGAATGATGGGTGTATATTGCCAGGAATACCCAAGGAATGTATTTTGCTTCCAAGTTTTTATGTTACTTTTTGATCACGGAGAATCAGGAGAATACTGAATTAATTTTGAACAAATAAAACATTCATCTTTGACCTCTACACAGGGGAAAAGATTACTGTACAAAGTAGACAGTCACCAGAGCATAAGAATCTGAGCTGAGAGGTAAGTGACAAGTTTATTTTATTTTTCTAACTTTTCCAATATGCAGCAAACAAAAAACGTCTCAATAGAGTCCTTGGTGAGGCTTCAGTGAATTCTTTTGCATTCTTCTTCAGAAAGTAGCAGTGGATGTGTTCGTTCCATGATGCTTGTAGGAACATAGAATTTAATACAGGATGCAATAAACTCAGACTCAGGGGTGACCTTATTGCTCTCTACAACTACCTGAAGAGAGGCTGTAGACAGGCAGAGGTTGGTCTCTTCTCCCAGGCAACCAGCACCAGAACAAGAGGACACAGTCTCAGGCTGTGCCAGGGGAGGTTTATGCTGGATGTTAGGAAGAAGTTCTATACAGAGAGAGTGATTGCCCATTGGAATGGGATGCCTGGGGAGGTGGTGGAGTCATCATCATTGGAGGAGACTTGATGGGGTGCTTGGTGCCATGGTTTAGTTGTTTAGGTGGTTTGGATTGGTTGATGGGTTGGACGCAATGATCTTGGAGGTCTCTTCCAACCTGGTCTATTCTAGTCTAGTCTAGTCTAGTCTAGTCTAGTCTATTCATACTAGACTGCTACCAGTACCTGAGTTCCTGCATTTATAGCTAGCTTACATATTAGTGGTTGCAAGACTACCCTAAGGGTTGTTGACACAAATGCCTAATTAACTTCTGAAAATGGGACTTGGGACTCATAGTTGACTCAGACCCTTTGGAAATACACAGATTATATTTCAACCTTGCAACCTTTAATTACCATTGCCATCACAGGAACTAGAACCACCAGAAAAAAAAATCATCAAATCATAAGTGTAAGTCAATTTTATGTAGTAGCTACTGTACAATGTTTAATTTTTGATAAAGAAAACTGATTTTCACATATATGGATCTACAGTTAGACTTCATGGTTCTTGAAGGTCTATTTCAACCTAAAAGTTTCAGTGATTCGATGATTCTTTCTATAAACACAGTGATTATGCATGGTGTTTATGTATGTATGTACACAATTGCTTAACATAATTGATACTGCTAAGCATGACATGACATATGCCAAAGCAGGCATAAATCCCATGCATCTGTGCCAGGAACCTATGCATATAATGATTGATGGAGTGACTAGATAATCTCATATATAGTAATCTCTCTTCAGAATATTCCCAGTTATCCTAAATAGAATAGAATAGAATAGAATAGAATAGAATAGAATAGAATAGAATAGAATAGAATTAACCAGGTTGGAAAAGACCTTTGAGATCATCGAGTAGAATAGAATAGCATAGAATAGCATAGAATAGCATAGCATAGCATAGAATAGAATAGAATAGAATAGAATAGAATAGAATAGAATAGAATAGAATAGAATAGACCAGGTTGGAAGAGACATTCAAGATCATTGTGTCCAACCTATCATCCAACACCACCTAATCAACTAAACCATGCAACCAAGCACCCCATCAAGTCTCCTCCTGAACACCTCCAGTGACGGCGACTCCACCACCTCCCTGGGCAGCCCATTAATCAATTGCTCCATCATAACCTTTTTCCTCATATTTTGTCTGTATAAAAGGATGTCTCAAACTATGACTATGAACTCCACAAAGTTGAGCAACTGTGTGTCGCTCAGCCTTGTCTTGTAGACCCATCAACGAGATCAGATGAGAGGAATACAGTTGCTGATACATTAACAAACTTATGAGAAAAAGGGAAAGTAAGAGTATGTTGTGGTTGGCATACCACATAGCAAAAATGTCTACAGTTGCCTTTATTATTGACCCACAGCTACCAGATATAAGGATCATGTTGAGAATTTTTCCTTTCAATTTCTGGTTCATATTTGATCCTGAAGTTACCACATCTAATCTACTGAAAGCATCACTTTAGCTTAATGATGGGAGTTTTCTGTGATGGGAAGGTAAAGAACCTTGCAAGATAGTCAGTTGCATTTTCTTGAAATTCGTTTCACAGCTTTAGCAAAACAAAATTCCTGAGTTCTACTCAGATCTATTCTTCCTAATCTGCTAGTTTAACACCTACCCCAAAAAACTTTTTATTATCAGCTGCTCCATCCTACACTCCATCTGAAGTTCTTTCATAACTATAAATGCAAAATCTTTTTGCTTTACTACTTGCAGAGTAATTCCTTTCTGGAAATTAAAGTAAGCTTTTGATCTCTAAAGCTGCTTTGGCTTTATGCATGAATGACATAGTTGCATATTATATGGAATGGGGATTTACTCCACCACATTTTGCAGTAATGACTTCTATTTTGCTTTTACTGAAGCAGGCACATATGTTTTGTTTCTTGTACTTCAGTTTGATATAATACAGGCTAAAAATGTGTTTGACCAAGCTCATTTTATGTGAAGAGTCCTTTCAGTATTCACATAATTAATTTTGTCACTTTATTCTTTCTAATCTGTCTTGTAAGTATCTCATATATTCATTTTTCCTTCAGTTAAAATGACACAGATCTGATAGAGCCCACATTATCCAAACTGTTATTTCTCCCTCTGGCCTCACAAAGTATATTAAATGGGTTTTTTTTCTTTGGGAGAGACCAGCATGACATTCTGAGTAAAGCTTTAAATGATGTGTCTCAAATTGAACTCAATTTACATTTATGAAAATATGCATTGCATAGAAAAATAATTAAATGCTGAATGTTTGCCTGTATTAATAGTTAAAGAATGAATTATGTGTTTATTATACAGTGTTACACAATGTCAATTTTATTTCTTTTCAGTAATGAAGTGGTATTTTTTTACATTAATTATTTAGATTTACAAGAATCATTTCTCTAAGCTCTATAAATAGGATGTCTTAGTCAAAAAACAAACAAACAAACAAAACAACAGAAAGCTTCACACAAAACCCAAAGGGATGACTGTTTTGTTGTTGTTTTGTTTGATTTTTTATCTACCTCGCTTTCCCAAGTAGGTTTCTACAAATTTTGAATTTCGTCACTTTTGCAAGTGACTCCAAATTCAGTAATGTCAAAATATCTTTGTAGCCATAAATTAACACTAAATCCAGTTTAAACAAGAGATAAATCAGATATATTTTCAAGATAGAGTTCTCTGCAGGGTGTAGGTGTGTTTTGTTTGGTTGGGTTGTTTTTTTGTTGTGTTTTTGTTTGCTTCTTTTCTCTCTGTGGGCTACACTGGATCTGAAATAAACTAACAGCTAAGAAGAAGTTTCATTCTTGTACAATCATTTTTAAGGAATGCACTTCAGAGAAAAGGTTTAATTGTTTATCTAAGTCAGTTCAAATGATATACCAGCAATACATCATATTGTTCTCACAATATATTTTGAGGGTGTTTGGTGTTTGTTTGTTTGTTTGTTTGCTTTTTTAATAGTCTGGCATTACAGGTAAATATTTCAAATATTCAAAATTTCCTAATTGCCCCAAATATCATCTTACTTTTACTACACAAACTTATACATTACAGTGTTAGGCTGGAGGTGAGGAGAAAGTTCTTCACAGAGAGAGTTGTTAGCTGTTGGAATGTACTGCCCAGGGAAGTGGTGGAGTCACCATCCCTGGAGGTGTTGAATAGAATAGAATAGAATAGAATAGAATAGAATAGAATAGAATAGAATAGAATAGAATAGAATAGAATAGAATAGACCAGGTTGGAAGAGACCTCTGAGATCATAGTGTCCAACCTATTAGCCAACACCACCTAATCAACTAAACCATTAAACCAAGCACCCTATTAAGTCTCCTCCTGAACACCTCCAGTGATGGTGACTCTACCACCTCCCCGGGCAGTACATTCCAATGGGCAATGACTCTCTCTGTGCCATGGTTTAGTAGTCATGAGGTGTTGGGTGACAGGTTGGACTTGATGATCTTTGGGGTCTCTTCCAACCTCATTGATTCTATGATTCTATGATATTTAATGAATGTTGCAAGAAATGCTGACTACTGGCAATGCAATGGACATTATTCTTCATCATCTTGTGTAAGATAAGATGTAAGATTAATGTCTCAATGTTATTAATAAAAATACATATATACATAAGTTAATGGGTGTAGATTATCAATAAGATACACAGAAGGAATGTGCTTACATGCCTACCTACACACACACATTTCTAGCAGAAAAGAGCCCACAGATGTTTATTCTACAAGTAATTGCCTACAACATAAAATTTATCACAGTGAATTTTGCATGCATCTTGACCTTGAAGCATGCCCATTTTTTTCTCTAGAAGTGTTTAGATTGTGAGAACAGAAGTAAAAAAATAAATAAAACACCACCCCCCAAAAAAAACCCACAACCAAAGTACTACAATTAAATAAGTCTCTTGTTTGATTTTAATGAAAATATAGGTATAAATTAAAATATTTTAAGGCAAGTCAATGTTCACTTTGGTTCTAAGTAGCTGAACACAGCAATCAAGAAAATAAGTACATTTATTTTTGATACTGAAAAATACATGACAGAGTGGTTTGGTTATCTGAGGAGGGAAAAAATATTAGGTACTGTTAAATTATGTTACTAAAATGACTTTTTTCCTACTCCATGGTAGTGCTGGGAGGAATTTGTCCTGGTAGGAGGAGTGACCTCTGAACACCAGCTCTGCATAGGGGTGCATCCTAGCAGGTGGCTCTGGGCTGCAGACGACCAGTGGGAATTTGCTCGTAACTCCTGCCCCAGGACTCATGTGGCAAATGAAGTTAGTTACCCACTGAGACAGTTCTATGAAGCATTTTGCTTTGCTGCATTGGAAAGGACACCACAGTCCTCCTCTGCAGTCTCATGAATCCCTAATACCATGTTTTTTGTGGAGTGGGGGGTGTATTAATATAATACCGAGGGTAGGACTTCTGTAAGAGAAAAAATCCCAAACCACACATCTGCATACACACACACTTGTACATTGACACATATTTTTCCAGAGCCATAAAAACTCACATACCATCCAGAGACAGGCAAACTGAAAGTTTAAAAGTATACTGGATGAGGCACTTGGTGCCATGGTTTAGCTGATTAGATGGCGTTGGGTGATAGGTTGATGATCTCAAAGGTCTTTTCCAACCTGGTGTATTCTATTCTGTTCTATTCTGTTCTATTCTATTTCCACATGTGCTCCAGCCAACTTTGCACAGCAGAAAGTGATAGCACTCAATGCTGCAACTGTTCAAAATACCCTTGACAGCTGCAGGATGCAAAACTACTCACAGGCAATCCAAGAAAAGCAGCTGTAACTTAGAAAAGCAACCTGGCAGCAGTTCTGGCTGTTAAAACATACTACAACTGGGAAAACAGATAAGAGATAATATAATTTTTTTCCCCCTGATCTGGCAGCACCAGTGCATAAAATGACTCCCACTATCAACATAAGTGTCTTTTCTTGCCATTGTTTATGTGTACTTTCAAATCTGCACATGCACACATAGACACACACACTCTTCTGTATTTTCCTCAGCTTTTCTCTCTCTCTGTAGGGTTAGATGGGTAGATTGGATAGGTTATTTTTTATTTCAGTTTGAATCTGAAATGGTTGTGATGACAGGCATCTTTTATTTGACCTTTCCTGCAAAACTTTTACTAACCTCTACATGTTATTTGCTCCCCTAAATTTTTTTCATACTATTATGTAATTTAAATTTTATGCCAATTTCTTTAGCACAACATTTTAAGAAGTGCCAGTTAGTTTCATGTCAGTACCTGTGAAAAAAAATAACTTCAGCATTTAAGTAAGTGTTGCCTAGTAAGAAAGAATTGTACTACAGGTACAAAAGGTCCCAGTATACACCTATGGTAAAGGCACCATATGCCCAGAATTATGCCCCAAAATACTGTAAAACTGGGCCCAACATACTTCCCCCTCCACCTTCCTTTACAGAGTGGGTTCACAGCCCAGAGCTGAGGGAGACAAAGACCAGGGTGCCAGCTGGATGGCATAAACAATCACAGCCTTCCTTCTAAGGGGTAAACAACTGCATGCTCCCATCGTATGGGATGATTGTGCTTCTGCCAAGTAAGGGCATAATTCTAGCTTCACGCATTCTATAGGCTAAAACTGGTTGTTGACAAGATTGCCCACTGGCCAAATCCAGCCAGTTTGGAGACTAGGATGTGGTGCGGGACAGTGTCGAAGGCTTTGCTCAGGTCCAGGGAAATGACATCAGTTGCTCGCCCCTCATCTATTAATGCTGTCACCTGTTCATAGAAGGCCACCAGGTTTGTCAGGCAGGATTTGCCCTTGGCAAAGCCATGCTGACTGTTCCCAATCACCTCTTCACTATTCTTCTGAGTCAGTAGTGCCTCCAGGAGAATCTGCTCCATGATCTTTCCTGGCACAGAGGTGAGACTGACTGGCCTGTAATTCAATGTTCTTTATATTCATAGTTCCTGACCCAACTATGTAGAATGTCAACACTTAGAAATCCTTGATTTATAGCTAAAGGAAAAAAAAATAGGTATCAGGTTAGAATCTATTAAATGTGAACTACTTCTGTACACCTGCTTGCTGAGACTAGAAGCTGTCCAAAACATACTGCATTCGGAGTTACCCAGTGGATAATACAACTGAGAGTGACCCAAAGAATATAGTGATGAGAAAGTCCTTCCAGCTACCCGTAGTAATGCCCTTTGGAAAAAGAAAAGTTAAAAAAAGGAAAGAAAAGCTGGCAGACCAAAAGGCATTTGTCAACAAATCACTTGCACTTTTCCTGACTAATCATGGTGCAATTATGTCCTTCCTCAGCAAGGCATACTTACCTAAGCAGACTGACTTTAAAAGGATTTAAACAAATGCTTAAACATGGAGAGTTATAAATATCTTTGTGAACACTCATAGACTTAAGCATAAAAGTACATTTTGCTTTTCAAATTTAGCCCACAAATTAGCTGAGCATAACAAAATTGCAGAGCTCAAAATGTTACACAGTCACTTTCAGATCTGCAGTAGAGCAAGATTGATGTCTGGATAATCACCACCACCAAGGCAAATGTTTAGCAGTGCTGACAAAAAAACTGAAATCCACAAAAGTACCATGTGAATATATGCTTTCTCTGAAAGCAAACCAAAACACACCAAAAACCCCCAATCAACAAACAAGCAACAAAAAAACAACCCAACCCAAGAACCAAATGACTTGTGACCTCTCCAAGGTCAGCACAACATCATTAGTAAAACAATGATATTTATCAGTCTCCTATTGTGTGATCCCAGTACAAAACCAAGGAAAATGATGCATCAGTGTTGAAGTACTTTCTTTGGCCAGAATAAAAGTATGGTCTGTAAAAAAAGAGTGGGTTGTAAAGAAAGATGGAATTACTTGAAATGGAAAAATATTTTGTGTGTTATTTTATTCTCATTCCCAGGATCAAATTCTCCCATGCAGAAGTAAATGAGTTGATCTGAAGGAAAAGTGTGACCATATAAAGAATCTCTTGACATAGTTCACATTCTACACGTTGACAAAGTATATCCTTCTTGTTCTCTATGACTTGTGACACCAAGTTGTCTATTATCTGCTTACTAGAGTAACAAATGAAAAAGGTCATTTACATTAGTCAAGAGGTCTGTAATGTTCTCAGGAGTCAAAAATTATCTGAAAATAGAATAGAATAGAATAGAATAGAATAGAATAGAATAGAATAGAATAGAATAGAATAGAATAGAATAGAATAGACCAGGTTGGAAGAGACATTCAAGATCATCGTGTCCAACCTATCATCCAACACCACCTAATCAACTAAACCATGCAACCAAGCACCCTATCAAGTCTCCTCCTGAGCACCTCCAGTGACAGTGACTCCACCACCTCCCCAGGCAGCCCATTCCAATGGGCAATCACTCTCTCTGTGTAGAACTTCCTCCTAACCTCCAGACAAAACCTCCCCTGGCGCAGCCTGAGACTGTGTCCTCTTGTTCTGGTGCTGGTTGCCTGGGAGAAGAGACCAACCTCTGCCTGTCTACAACCTTCCCTAAGGTAGTCGTAGAGAGCAATAGGGTCACCCCGAGTCTCCTCTTCTCCAGAACTGGACACAGTATTCGAGATGCAGCCGAAATTACACAGTCCTTCTTTATAAGATTATCTGCTAAAAGGTAGAAGTACACAGTGGGAGCAGAATATCACTTCGGTGTTCCCACTTTGTATGCTTTGCCGAGTTTCAGTGCATGGCCATGACAAACGAGTTGGAAATTCATATTTTAATTCTTGAAATGACAACTGGAAACACACCTTCATGAATGGCAGTGTCAATCCTATTTGGCCTCAGTTTTTCAAAATGTGCTATATAATTTTAACTTAGTTTTCAAGTAATGTATCTGTTCCAGGTACACAAAGTTCAGTCTCTTGGAAAGAGTTTATTTAAGCCATACTGTCACTTAGTTATCTTTCATGGTTCCCTTACCGTCCCTCCTCTTCCAGCCCTAGAATATACCATGAGATGAAGCCCGCTGAGGTTCTGATCAGTTTCTGGTGACAGAAACTTCTTGCCTTTGGATTTCCACCTCTCCATAATTTTCCATAAGACCTCAGCAAATGTCAGGCTTCTTCCCTACTGTTAGATGTAGGTGATAATGCTTCCTTTTTCTATGCACTCTTCTTAAAATGAGCAACAATTAACATGGAGTGCCTGGTGTGGAATAAGATACAGTCCCATCTGGAGCTGCTTGAAGGCTTGTGCAAGAGCCCAGAAGTTAACAGTTAGCACACTCCCTGTTGTATCTCTGGTTGACAACTGGTCTTTGTGTCTTTTATTTCTGTTGACTGATGGAAAGTCACATTACCAACCCTGCTTTGCTGAAAGGGATGCTTTTTTTGAGCCAGCCCACGTATTCATCCTTTCTCTACATAAACGGAAACAATACATCTGTATTGCCTGCACCCCTGGAAGCATTCTTTGCAGAATTTAGAAACGTAGATTAAAGGAAAAAGACATCATATTAAAAAGTAACCCTACAGCTAACAACCTCCCCCTATAGCATAAGATTTTCTGAGACGCAAAGTTCCGTGACAATAGAGTAGAGCAATACAGCATTTGCAATTTCTTTAGGGGGTTAAGTGCATAATGTGAACAGGTCATCTAAAGAGAGCTTTGATACAGGAATGTTCATTACTACTTTTACTATTGTTATTGTTATTACTGTGACTCTGTTATGATTGCTTTGCTCCTGTATATTTTCTGCGCTGAGTCTCAGGTACAGAAACGACAAAATACTTCAACAGATGAAAGGCTGTCCTTAGGGTATTTCCAACTCAGAAAGCTGTGGTAAGTACAAGACATCTCACAAGAGACCTTATCTTTCAGCAATTTATAGCTGTATTGTGCACAGCCTGGATCTCTTGAACGGTGTCTTTGGGGCACTCTCCTTTTGTCTGTTCTGAGTATACTTCCTTCTTCATCATCCTCCTTCTTTTGCCTTCTTTTTTTTTTTTTTTTTTTTTTTTTTTTTTTTTTTTTTTTTTTTTTTTTCCTTTTTTTCTTTTTTTTTTTCCATTTTTTTTTTTTTTTTTTTTCCTTTTTTTTCTTTTTTTTTTTTTTTTTTTTCTCTTTAAAAAAAGGTAACTGCTGGCTGCTCCTCTTGATTCACTAAGGCTTTATACTTCAGTATTGGGTCAGATCTGTGAACTCTACTATTACATTAAAAATCCTGGGACAAATCCTAGTTCCCCTGTGGTCCAAGAAAATTTTGCCTTTAACTTCAACATGGCAGGGTCATACAGACATAGTTCGTGCAAAGACCCAGGGAGGGCTTTATTTTCCTTCCCTCTTAACTCTTTCCTAAGAGGCACTGAAGTGTTTGTCAGTTTTGATCCTTGGATGTGCAACTTCTTTGAAATAATAAAATTCTATAGCTCTGCAGTGAGGCAGGGAGACTTACTAATCGTTTTTCTTACAGTTAGAAACTTTCCCAGTAGTTAAGAGTGATTAGCCCCTAGACTTCTAGACATTAATAGCAGTGAGGCCTTGAGCTGGCTAGAGTGAAGAAGATAAGCCACAGCTGCAGAACAACAGCTAAATCTTCGGGGTGAGGGGTGTAGAGTGATAAAAGTTAACAGAGTTAGAAGTTGGCCAGAACATCAACAAGAGACATCAATGTTGTTGGAGGGTCAAAAAGTGACATCAGAGACCGAGAAGTAAAAAAGAACTTTATCTATTTAGATGATTCCATGCATATGCAAACAATTTCCCAGAAACTTAATGAGTATGCATTGCTGTAAGAGTGCATAAAGCATGGAGAGACTGTCTTTGGTCATGGAAGCAGGGAGAGCTACCCCTTCACATCCAGTGTCATTAATAAAGGCAATACCTAGTTTAATAGCTAGGTTTTGATTGATCTCCCCATGTCAGCAGTTTAGGCTCACACATGCATTTATCAACTCACTCAACTGAAGGGCATAAAGATCATTAGCTATACTTAACAGACATTCAAATTGAGGCATTCATCCAAGGTCATCAGAATGACTGATAACAGGAAAATTAGGTAAGCTCGGGCTTCCTCATTTTGAGGCAGTAGCTTATCCTCAGAGCCAGACTAGCAGTCTGAGGGACATGTCTTCTGAGGTTTTTTCATTGTGCTTAATTATTTTATGAAAAATTAATTAGTGGCCTACACTCTGAAACAGGAGTTAAACTACTACTCCTGTGCCCATTTCTTATGGAACATGGTGAGTTTTGGGGGATATGACCTAATATTGCAGTAATCAAGGGCTATACCTATCTAAATCTCACTCATGTATTGGGACCGCACTTAAAAGGTAAAAAGCAGCAATAATTTATCAGATGTAATTACTGCAGAATCACCTTTCATAACACACAGTTTCGCATGGTTCAAAGGTGGGTCAACACCTCAATTAAAATGTGGCCCTTAAACACTAGAGCAAAAGCTGCTGTGATACATCCTTGCTGTGTTTAGACTTAGCTGGCAGCCAAACTCCATGCCGACACTCTCACAACTGCCCCCAGTGTTCCCCTTCAGTGAGGTGGGAAGGAGATCTGGGAGCAAAGAGAGAAAAAAATAGCTCCTCAGTTTGGATAAGGAATGCTCAATAGAACAATTACACGAGATACCGTGGCTGCCTCACCTTAACCTGTTGTCAGGGAAAGAAAGAGAGAACAGAGCAGAAAGAAAACCAGAAGCAGGAAGCATCTCCATGTCATGGGTCACAGTCAGAACTCAAACCAACCCCCCACCAAACATATTGCCCTGACCAGTCTTTCTCTTATACAGTGGGCATGACATCAGCATGATATCAAATACCCTTTGGCTGCTTCAACTGTCTGTCTTGGCTATGTTCCTTCCCACTTCTAAAACTTAACTAACTAAAACCTGCACAATCCTGTGTCTAGTGAAAGCTTTTAATCTTAACCACTGGAGGATTACTTTGTACAAGATCTCCAAAAGTCGAATATCTATTAATTCATTAACATCAAACATACTGTAGGTGCTAGACCTGACTGCACTTTAGCTGACACCACAACTGAATTTAACATGTTTCTGTGACCATGCTAATGAACATTAGTGGAAAGTAGGCATTCTGCCTGTCTGATAGCTGAGCAATACATCTCTGCACAGAACTGCTTTGTAGCACATCATCTTTTCACTTACCTCTCCTCTGCCTTTCACTATGTGGTGAAAAAAATAATGATAGTTGAAGATGCTGGTGGTTTTAGTTTTTCAGTTCAATGCTTCAGAGCAAAAGAGAATCTAACAGTTTAAATATGCATAAGGGTTTGAGTGACTTCTGTTTCTTTTACAGTTTCTGTGCCACTCTGGAAACTCTTTAAAGAGTGCAAACATATTACTTCTGGTTTATTTTCACATTGAGCTCATATATAATTAACAACAGCAGCAACTTTTTCATTGTTTCCTGTGAATTTTGTAGTACAAAAGAGTTTATGACTTTAGGAGCATAGATAAGCATTGAGAGAAGGACAAAAGAGTAAGTGGCAGCATGACAACAGCAATTAAAAACAAACAACAAAAAGAAACAAACACCCCCCCCAAAACTTAAAGTACTGATTTATTGCTGCCTTGATTTATCACTGCTATGCTAACTGTATGCAGTATATTGCTGCCCATATCAGACCATCCCATATTCCTGTGAGTAGCTATCATTAATGCAACCCTGTACTGACACATTAGGAAAAGCAAGTGCACATGTAATGGGTCAAACTTTACCAATGCCTATTATTTGTAGAAACCACATAAGTCAAAGAAGTTACTTAGCTGTGGTTGCTGAATCTCATAATAATCATTATTTAGCTTGTATTAGTACATAACAATTTATACTGCTTTTGCACTTTCAGCTTCCACGTTAGCCCTTGTACTTGTGGAAGACTTCATCCTCCACCACATCCACTGAAAAAGTAACAGAGCAGAGAGAGAGCATTTCCAGAGGTTCTGAGTGTGTGTGGCTCCTGGTGAAGAAGCCAACTAGGGAAGTTGTCCTCCTGGACCTGCTGTTTGTGAACAGAGAGGATTAGTGGGCTATGTAATGATTCGGGATCATCTTGGGCCCCCAGTGATCATGCAATGACAGAGTTCTCAGTTGCTGGAGAAGTAAAGAGAGGGTCAGCAGAACTGCCACCTTGGACTTCCAGTGGGCAGACTTTAGTAAGCTTTGGAGACTGGCTGGCAGAGTCACTTGGGAGGCAGTCCTGAAGGGCCAAGCAATCCAGGAAGGCTGGATACTGTTCAAAAAGGAAACCTTAAAGGCACAGGAACAGGACATCCCCATGTGCTGAAAGACTTGTTGGAGAAAAAGATGGCCTATCTGGCTGAACAGAGTGGTTTGGTTGCAGAAAAGGAGAGGCTGTGGTTGTTCAAAGAACAGGCAGGCTGCTCAGGAGAGCTACAAAGTTGAGACTATGCAGGAAAAAATTCAAAGTTCAACTGGAGATTATTATGACTTCAGCTGTTAAACAGAACAAGAAATCCTTCTACAAATATATTGCTGACAAAAGGAGGACTAAGGAGAATGTTTGTCTTTTTTTTTTGGTGTGTGTAGTGGGAAACACAGTGTTAAAGAATGAGGAAAAGGCTGTGGTACTCAATATCACCTTTACCTTTATCTTTAGTAATAAGACCAATTGTTCTCTGAATAACCATTTTCCTGAGCTGGAAGACAGGGATGAGAAGTTGGTTAGTGACTCACTGCATCACTTAGGCACACACAGGATGATGGGGCTGAGTGTCATACACCAAATAGTACTGAGGGAGCTGTCAGAAGCATGGAGTTAAACACAGCTGGCTGTCAGTCACTAGTGGTATCCCCCAGGGCTCAGTTTTGGGGCCATTTAACTTGAATATCTTTATCAGTGATCTGGACAAGGGAATTGAGTGTACTCTGAGTAAGTCTTAAAACAACATCAAGTTAGGTGAGAGTGTTGATGTACTTGTGGGTAGGAAGGCTCAGCAAAGTGATCTGTACAGGCTGGATCAGTGGGCTGAGGTCAGTTTTATAAGGTTTAACAAAGCCAAGTCCTGGGTTTCTGCACTTGGATCACAACAGCCCCATGCAAAACAGCAGGCTCTGGACAGGGTAGCTGGAAATCTGCCCAGCAAAAGAGAACCTGGGGCTACTGGTTGGCAGATGGCTGAACATGAGCCAGCAGTGTACTCAGGTGACCAAGAAGAACAACAGCATCCTGATCTGTATCATGAGCAGTTTAACCAACAGGACTAAGTAACTGATTGTGCCCCTGTACTTGGCACTGGTGAGGACACACCTTGAATACTGTGTTCAGTTTTGGGCCCCTCACTACAGGAATAATATTGAGATGCAGAAGTGTGTTCTGAGATGGACAATGAAGCTGATGAACGGTCTGGAGAATAGGCTTTATTTGTGATTGAGGGAACTGGGATTGTTTGGTCTGGTGATGAAGTCTAAAGGGAGACCTCATTGCTCTCTACAACTACCTGAGCCTCTTCTCACTAGCATCCAGTGACAGAATGAGAAGAAATTGTCTCAAGTTACACCAGGGGAGGTTTAGATTATGCATTAAGGGCAATTTCTTTACTGCAAGATTGGTCAGGCATTGGGAGAGATTGCCCAGGGAGGTGGTGGAGTCACCATCCCTGGAGGTGCTCAAAAAGCATGTAGATGTGACACTTTAGGGGATGTCAGTTCAAGAATTGGACTGGAAGATCTTGAAGGTCTTTTCCAGCTGAAATGATTCTATGATTTCCTCTCAAACAAATAAAACAGTTTAAGTGCCAAAGCTAATTTCTTAAATTCTTATCTGGCTCATAGATGTGGACCATGTTTTCCATAACTGTAAAGCAGATGGCGGAATCCAACGGCATGCGATTGAACCATCCAAGTGCTGGGTTCTGCACATTGCCACACAACCCCATGCAGTGCTACAGGCTGGGTCAGAGTGGCTGGAGAGCGGCCAGGCAGAGAGGGACTTGGGGTGCTGGTCGATAGTAGGCTGAACATGAGCCTGCAGTGTGCCCAGGCAGCCAGGAGGGCCAATGGCACCCTGCCTGCATCAGGAACAGTGTGGCCAGCAGGAGCAGGGAGGTCATTCTGCCCCTGTACACTGCACTGGTTAGGCCACACCTTGAGTCCTGTGTCCAGTTCTGGGCCCCTCAGTTTAGGAAGGAGTTGACTTGCTGGACATGTCCAGAGAAGGGCAACGAAGTTGGTGAGGGGTTTGGAACACCAAGCCCTATGAGGAGAGACTGAGGGAGCTGGGTTGCTTAGCCTGGAGAAGAGGAGACTGAGGGTGACCTTATTGCTCTCTACAACTACCTGAAGGGAGGTTGTAGACAGGCAGAGGTTTGGTCTCTTCTCCCAGGCAACCAGCACCAGCCAAGAGACCACCGTCTCAGGCTGCGCCAGGGGAGGTTTAGGCTGGATGTTACGACGAAGTTTTTATACAGAGAGAGTGATTGCCCATTGGAATGTGCTGGCTGGGGGTGGTGGAGTCACCTTCATTGGAGGTGTTTCAGGAGGAGACTTGATGGGTTGCTTGGTGCCATGGGTTGTTGTTTAGGTGGGTTTGGATTGGCTCATGGGCTGGACGCGATGATCTTGAAGTCTCTTTCAGCCTTGTGTATTGTATTGTATTATATAGACATTTTCTTTATGACATATGAACATCTAATGAAGTTGAGGATGGTCAGTAAAATAACCTGTATTTTCTGTATCGAGTTCGTAGTAAGCATAGTCAAGAATTACGCTGACTTCTGTTTTATTAACAAGCTGATTATAGTAATTTATTCACTCATTCACACATTTTATGAATATTAACAGGGGTGGCTAAACCAAAAATAGTCTTACCAAAACACATTCACCAAGTCCTGTGAAAAAGCATCACCATTTTGTATTTGAGGTAAAAATATCAACTATGATAAAGGAACTGGCTTGAGGTTACTGCAGTGGTTCTAGCTACAGAGAAGAAATTCATTGGAAGAATTAAATTTCTTCAGATTCACTTTTTATTACAGGTGCTTACATAGCTGTTGACAGAAGTATCATCCCTATCGTGTGCTCCTTTTTCCTTAACGCAGGAATAAACACTTCCATTTTGTACTAGTTTCTCATAGTTATTCCTCCACAAACACTTTCATTTAAAGTCTTTAGAAAAATCCTAGAAACAAGCTTTATCACACACACAGAGACACACACACACAAGTGTTAAATAATATGTTAGCTCCAATAGCATGACAGTTCCCAGCTCCATATAGCTTTCTTTCTGTAAGGCCAAATGCACTATTTGTTATTTGATTTACTATACCATAACAACTAATTGTCACAATTGAAAGAATTTTCACCGTTTTCTAGAGATTCCTTTCTATGGTGTCCTGAAAGAAGACAGTTGTTTGAGGGTTTGTTGGTGTTTTTTTGTTTGTATGGTGGGTTGAAGTTTCCCCCAGCATTAACTTTTAGCCAGACTAACTCAGAAGCAAATGAAGTTGTGTTTACAAGCACAAACTACGCTCTACAATGGAATGCAATGAATATGCACAAAATATACAGGAGTTACAAGATTATACAGATATTTACAATTAGAAAGCAACACAACCCCCCCCCATAAAAAGACCAGGGAAACTGCTCCAATGCCCCCCCCCACACCCCCAAACATCCCAGACCCCCCCCCTGTACCCAAGAGAGAGAGGAGTTGAGAGAAAGCAGTGGTAGTCTTATCTCAATGCCAGCCAGAAACAGCACGTTATCTCCCGGGTGAAGCAAAGCAGCCAAGATCAGAAGAGAAGAGAAAAGGAGTGGGAATGGAAGTGAGATGTGAAGAATTGTTATGATACAGCTTCTCTTATCCCAGACATTTACCCAATGAATTTGTTTAGAATAATCTTTTGTCTTCCTTTTCACACCCTTGATTTATTTATATTTTTCTACTTTTCTGCTCAAAACCTGCAGCTAATTTTAAAGGCATAGCCTGAAACTATCACAGTATTTGTTTTTAATTGGGTATGAATAAAAATATTAGGAGAAAAGGAGATCACAAACCAGGTATTTCAGACTAAGAAGTTTTGGGAAATGGATCTATGGAACCTCCAATGACTGTCCATATCATACAGCAGCTGCTGTGTGTCAGTCTCCCTCAGCTGTAGGATGCTGTAATGCATCACCTTTTGCTGCACAGCGTCCTTGCTGAGCAAGCCAGGAACACACTAAAAGGGGCCTGCATTTTTCCTTTGTTGACAATGTGCACTGCAGCTGTTTAACAGCTCTAACATCTCCCTTCACTACACTCTCTCTTAATCTATAAATGTCTGCTCTAACTCTTTCCATCTGTAGTCATTTGGGACTCCTTATCTCACAAAATCTTGCTCACACAATTGGCCAGCAGTCCATAGGAGAAGAAAACAATCTCATTTCCCCCCTTTGTACATTATTTGTTTCTGAAGATCACTTTAAAAGAGCCTGCAACAGTTTGCAGGGTGTCTTGGTTTAATGGAACTAATAATATATACATTCTGTGTCACAGAAAACTCAGTAGCTAGAGAAAGAAAACAGAAATCTTTAACTTCCTACAAGAACTTTTCATTGAAACCTGCTCAATATATACTATGCAGTAGGCAAATATACAACAATATAGAGTAGGAAATACAGAGTAGGCAAATCTCTCCCTGAAAATCCCAGACAGAATTCAATATCCCTATTATCCCAGACACCCAATATCCAAATGTTGTCAGCACTGTTAACACCTCTGGTCCTCCTACCATTTCTACCATGGCATTGCTGGAGGGACATGCAGCTTGGTAGCCCAGTAAAGCAGTACTCCTATGGCTAGGAGCAGACCATTGATACCAAAGCCCTCAGAACTGAGGCTCCTCAGGTATTCTTTGTATTGGGTCTGGTTGAGATGGAGTTAAGTTCTCCCCATTACAACTTTTGTAGTGCTGTGTTTGTGGTGGTATCTGGAAGGGTGTTTATTGTGGGACCCCAGGTTGGTAGGTAATGAATGTTTTGAAAACCTTCATATCCATACAAGAACAGATGGGATGTAGCGATGATGGAATGGCATATCCCTAGAGCACATGGGAAAACAGCTGGTGAAAGTCACCTGTTAGAGTGAGAGTGTAAACAGTGGATCTGAAGGTCAGTAGGCTGTGGGAAGGGAAGTAAATCATGTAAGCATCTCCCAGTAAATAGCCACTTGTTCCACAGGACAGGGCCATTTGCCTGCCTGCAGTCATTTGCCACCTTTTCACAACTTAGCCTGTTAGGTTATATTTCAGATCTTCATACTGGGTTTCCTGGCAGGCTGAGTGGGAATGGAACCTATAGTTGATAACACAAGAACTTCTGCTACTGCTATGCAGTACTCTCATAGTACTGAAGCTGTGCTCTTCCAATATTCCACCCCCAACAGAATCACAGAATCACTGGATGTTACAGGTTGGAAGGGATCTCCAGAGATCATGGAGTCCAATCCCCCTGCCAAAGTAGGATCACATAGGGTAGTCCACACAGGAATGCATCCAGGTGGATTTTGAAAGTCCTCAGAGAGGAGACTCCACAACCTGTCTGGGCAGCTGGCTCCAGGTTCTGTCACCCTCATAAATGTATATGTATGTGTGTGTGTATACATACATAAAATACATAATGGAGTAATTATTAATATCTTAATTTAATTAACATTTAAGATTTCAATTACAGGTTGGGTTTCTGTTTAGCCAATACAATATTTTGAGTCTAATGGGCTATCTCAACCAAGATCTATAGTTGCACATTCACCTTAATCTTCCTATAAAGTCAATAAAAATCAATGCATGATCAATGGACTCCCAGCCTGAACTGCCACATGTACTTTGTTTACTTTTGTAAATATTATTTTTACTTCACTTTCAATTCCATGTGAGTGTTTTTGTTTATCCTTGTGTAAATTCTACATTATGTTTTGAGCTGGTTGCTCATTCTGTGAATTCACTCTGTACAGCAGTGGAAATGCAACATAGCGAGCCTCTATCTGCCATGTAACCATCAATCTTTAAATACCATGTACATATATAAGTAAATTTGGCAATGTTACTTTTTTTTGCCATGCTTGACACCTTTTTCTCTCAAATTTTCTGACAGTTATTTAATTCTTGCTGGAGTATGTCTCATTAAGTAGTACAAATTAAATCATCAGATGTCATAATCTGAGTAGGACTGTTTACTGAAATGCTCTGTATTTACTAGAATCATAGAATCTATAAGGCTAGAAAATACCTCAGAGATCATCAAGTCCAACCTGTCACCCAGCACCTCATGTCTACTAAACCATGGCTCCAAGTACCACATCCACCCCCTCTTGAACACCTCCAGGGGTGTGAATCCACCACCTCCCTGGGCAGCACATTCTAATGGGAAATTACTCTTTCTGGGAAGAACTTTCTCCTCACCTCAAGCCTAAACATCCCCTGGCACAGCTTGAACTGTGTCCTCTTGCTCTGGTGCTGCTTGCCTGGAGAAGACCAACTCCCTCCTGGCTACAACCTCCCTTCAGGTAGTTGTAGAGAGCAATAAGGTCTCCCCTGAGCCTCCTCTTCTCCAGGCTAAACAACCCCAGCTCCCTCAGCCTCTCCTTGTAGGGCTTGTGCTCAAAGCCTCTTCCCAGCCTTGTTGCCTTTCTCTGGACATGTTCAAATGTCTCAATGTCCTTCTTAAGTTGAGGGGCCCAGAACTGGACACAGGACTCGAGGTGCGGTCTAACCAGTGCTGAGTCCAGCGGCAGAAGACTTCCCTGCTCCTGCTAGCCACACTATTTCTGATGCAAGCCAGGAAAAGGTCTACTCTAGTATTTAGTATAATGAACACTAGTATAATGAAAGGAAAGCTTGGCTACTGGTCACCCAATCTAACATTGCCTCCTGCCTCTTCCAGGCTCTTTAGCAGCAGAGCTAAGAAGTAATCTTGTGATTAAACACACACAAAACAATAATTTGATTGAGTGTGATGCTATTCATCTGACACCTTTTTACTTCAGTAAGGGAGGCTTCTGAACCCCAAAGGCAAGTAAGAACAGCAATCTGAAAATTAAAGACATCTGTGGAAGATGCCAAATATTTGTGAAAAGATAACTGGTAATTTCATTCAGCTCTTCCACCAAGAAACAAATTATAATCTCAACGCTGTATGTACTAAAGTAATCAGCATCCTTTCCAAACAGGTCCTAAAAGAGAAGACTTCAATTACTAAACGTGGGCACAGACTTGATTTATAATGAACCACGAAATAAAATACTTCATATACATGAACACAAAACAGTTTACATACCTAGAGTAATTTGACCTTTACATTTCAATTTGCTCCTGTTGTAGAGGTGGCTCAACCCTTTGAAACAGATGTTCATATCAAAAGGGAAATCGCTTTCAGTAGCTTACTTCAAGTAATGAATGATTGTTGCTTGCTTTCATTAACTAATGAAGACTAATTAAAAATATTGGTGAGAGGTATAACTATTTTACCATTTTGATTAAATTTTAAAACTGCTAACAAGTTGGAAATACTTAGACTTTTATGTATTTTATTATCAATTTGTTGCACCAAGGTCCAGAGTTGGGCTTTATAGTCACCATCACTGGAGGTGTTTAGGAAGAGACTGGGTGGGGCACTTGGTGCCATGGTTTAGTTGATTAGATAGTGTTGGGTGATAGATCTTTTCCAACCTGGTTAATTCTATTCTATTCTATTCTATTCTATTCTATTCTATTCTACTCTACTCTACTCTACTCTACTCTACTCTACTCTACTCTACTCTACTCTATTCTTTTTCTGATTTTTACTAGTTTATAAGACTCAAAATCTTCTTGTGGGGAAAAGGAATATAGCCAAGAATTATATTGTTAGTCTAATTATATCTAAACAGAGTAACCGGAGAACTACTAGTAGTGTACTTGCTTATGTCTTAATACTTATATTTCAAGTTATATGTTGTTAAAATGGCACAAAAAAAACCCTTTATTGTGTCTACACCTTCCTTTGCCATGCCCTGTGCTGACAGGAGTATGACACTGACACTGATGAATCCTTGTTTCTCATTATGGGGTCCACTTGGGGTAATTTTAATATTTTTACATACATGCTTTGCCCTATGCTTTTTCTTCAGTGGCCTACAATTCCACTGAATAACCAAATTTGCTATATATGGTGTTGGTTCCTGGTTCATTTTATTTTCTTAGTCACCCAGAGTGTCACTTTATCTGACTCCCAAGGTTACCTTTCTTTGATGAACAGCAATCATTGTAACTGAGTTGTTTTCAGCCTTGAGCCTGCCATGCCCTCTGGCACCTCTCTTAGCAACTGCTGTCCATACTTCTCTATATAAAATTTTAGTCTGGGATCATGGATATCTCCTTTACATACAATAGCTATTTATTATTAAAATCTGTTATTTAAACATCTATCTATAAAATGCCTGCATGCTTGTGTGTGTTGAAAAAATACATGCACTGTAGAATTTTACAAAAGATTAAATATGGGAGGTAGGATTTCCATGGTTATTAGGTAATAGTCTTTAGGTGCACAATATAAAACAAAGCCCTAGAAATGGCACAAGAAATAGTCCAAGGAGAGCAAGCTTGGTCTAAGTGCACAGCCTGTGGTCAGTTATTAGTAAGGACAACACTATCTTTGCTGCACTAAGAAGTTATAGATTCTTTTTAAATAAAACCAAAAATTAGTTATGAGTTATTAGTGATTTCAAAGAATTTTCTTATGGATTATTCAGGCCATGTTAGAAAGAAAGACTGTTTATAGAGTTATCAAGTATAGTATTTCAATAACAAACAGAAGAGTTGTGCATGAATAAGAAAGTTGTAAGGACAGATCAGTAGTCAAAACAAAAAGTAACTGATGACAGAGCTGGTATCCTATTAGGACAGAAAAATGTGAAGGGGTAGACATGGAGCACTGGCACTTTACATTGATGAAGAGGATGGTGTGCCTGCTTTCTTCATGCCACTAGGGATATAACAAAACATAACAGGGCTCATTTAAAGAAATTAAGTTTGATTAGAACATATTTATTTATTTATATGTATGTCATATACACACACACAGAGGTTTAATACTGAAAGCTGGGAAGCAGAATATGTTGCCTGAGATGGCTGCAAAATGCTATTTGTAGGTAGAGCAGCTGTCCATCATAGACCAGGAAAACATAATTTGATACAGTACTGTATTATCCTCCTTGAAGAGATAGCTGGATTCAAGCAGTCTTTAGAATCTTTGTAGTTTTTTCTCTCCATAATTCCTCAGGTAGACTCCACACAGAAAGTGGGTACAATAACATAAGAATAGCTCTGGCAGAAAAGAAAAAAGAAAGAGAGAAAGAGAGAAAGAGTAGAAGGAGAGCAAAAAGAAAGAAAGAAGAAAGACAGAAAGAAAGAAGAAATAAGAAGAAGAAAGAAAGAAAAAAGAAAAGTAGAAAAGAAGAAGAAAGAAAAAAAAGAAAGAAGAAAGAAAGAAAGAAGAAAGAAAGAAAGAAAGAAAGAAAGAAAAAGAAAAAGGAAGGAAGGATGCTAGAAACCAGCAAGCACAAGCACCTCATATTTCAGCAAAGAGCAACATTTTTGGTTGCCTATGAAGACCCAGTATTCCACTATGAGAGACTACAAGGTCTTTGATTAGTATTGCACATTTTCTCAGATACATTGACAGAAATACAATACAATAAAATATAATACAATAAATCCAGGTTGGAAGAGACCTTCAAGATCATCGCGTCCAACCTATTAACCAATCCAACCCACCTAAAGAACTAGATCATGGCACCCAGTACCCCATCAAGTCTCCTCCTGAGCACCTCCAATGATGGTGACTCCACCACCTCCCCGGGCAGCACATTCCAATGGGCAATCACTCTCTCTGTATAGATCTTCCTCCCAACATCCAGTCTAAACTTCCCCTGGCGCAGCCTGAGACTGTGTCCTCTTGTTCTGGTGCTGGTTGCCTGGGAGAAGAGACCAACCTCCGCCTGGCTACAACCTCCCTTCAGGGAGTTGTAGAGAGCAAGAAGGTCACCCCTCAGTCTCCTCTTCTCCAGGCTAAGCAACCCCAGCTCCCTCAGTCTCTCCTCAGAGGGCTTGTGTTCCAAACCCCTCACCAACTTCGTTGCCCTTCTCTGGACACATTCCAGCAAGTCAACCTCCTTCCTAAACTGAGGGGCCCAGAACTGGACACAGGACTCAAGGTGTGGCCTAACCAGTGCAGTGTACAGGGGCAGAATGACCTCCCTGCTCCTGCTGGCCACACTCTTCCTGATGCAGACCAGGATGCCAATGGCCCTCTTGGCTGCCTGGGCACACTGCAGGCTCATGTTCAGCCTACCATCAACCAGCATCCCCAGGTCCCTTTCTGCCTGGCTGCTCTCCAGCCACTCTGACCCCAGCCTGTAGCACTGCCTGGGGTTGTTGTGGCCAATGTGCAGAACCCAGCACTTGGATGTGTTCAATCTCCTGCCCTTGGCCTCTGCCCATCTGTCCAGCCTGTCGAGGTCCCTCTGCAGAGCCTCTCTGCCCTCCAGCAGATCAACTCCTGCCCCCAGCTTGGTGTTGTCCGCAAATTTACTGCTGATGGACTCAATGCCCTCATCCAGATCATCAATAAAGATGTTGAAGAGCATGGGGCCCAGCACCGATCCCTGGGGCACACCACTAGTGACTGGCTGCCAGCTGGCTGTGGCACCATTCACCACCACTCTCTGGGCTCGGCCCTCCAGCCAGTTCCTAACCCAACGCAGTGTGCTCCCATCCAAGCCATGGGCTGATAGCTTGGCCAGGAGTTTGTTTTGTGGGACGGTGTCAAAGGCCTTGCTGAGGTCCAGGTAGACCACATCCACAGGCCTCCCCACATCAACCAGGCAGTCACCTGATCATAGAAGGAGATCAGGTTGGTCAGGCAGGACCTGCCCTTCCTAAAGCCATGCTGGCTAGGCCTGATCCCTTGGCCATCCTGTAAGTGCTCTGTGATTGCACTCAAGATGACCTGTTCCATAATCTTGCCTGGCACTGAGGTCAGGCTGACAGGCCTATAATTCCCTGGCTCATCCAACTGGCCCTTCTTGTGGATGGGCACCATGTTGGCAGCTTCCAGTCTTCTGGGACCTCTCCAGTGAGCCAGGGCTGCTGAAAAATGATGGAGAGTGGCTTGGCCAGCTCATCTGCCAGCTCTCTCAGCACCCTAGGATGGATCCCATCCGGTCCCATGGACTTGTGGGGGTTCAAGCTGCTAAGAAGATCTCTAACTATCCCCTCCTGGAACAGAGGAGAATTATGCAGCTCCCTGGCTCCTTCTGCCAGCTCTGCAGGCCAGCTGTCTGGAAGACATTCTGTCCTGCTAGTAAAAATTGAGGCAAAGAAGGTGTTAAGCACCTCTGCCTTTTCTTCATCCTTTGTTACAACGTTCCCCTCCGTGCCCACCAAGGAGTGGAGGTTGTCCTTGCCCTTCCTCTTGCTATTAATATATTTATAGAAGGACTTTTTGTTGTCCTTCACAGCAGAGGCCAGTCTGAGCTCCAAAATGTGCTTTTGCCTCCCTAATTTTCTTCCTAATGAATGAGCATGCTTGCTGTATTTGAGAATCAAGCAGGGTTTACACAGTGACAGAGCAAAAGAACCATACTCTGGTTCTTCACTATAGCTCTGCATAATCACTGTATGCCCAGTTGTTTTTTCACAAGCAGTTCATTAGTTCTAGTAATGAAGCTGATTCCAATGGACATAGTCTTGGCACTCTGTAAGTAGATCCTATTAGTTTTAGCATACATGAAGATTCAGTCCTCCCTGAATTAAAATTCACACTACCTGGCTACCAAATAAATTGTTATTGTGAATATGCATTACTGTAATAGTTATGTTGCTCTGCCTGAATCCTATGTTCTTGCTCTTGGTGAATCCTTGAAAGTATATTTTCTGCAGATTTTTTTTCCCAGTGAATTATTACACTCAAAACATAATCAGGTTGCAGATACATACAAGACTCATGCTTTTTCTCTAAGAAAATTGACACTAACAAAACTACTCTGCATAAATACACATATGAGCATCTGCTTATGCCAAGCAGGAGCAAACATCTACTCTTCACTCTGAAAAATGACTCTGGGAAATCTAAGGCTATGAAAAACAAATCTACCAGCATTTTGGCAAACATGTACAAGCTTCTGAAAACTTACAGTTCTTCATTTCTTTTTCTCTATATCACATGATTACAATATCAATTTGTAATCTAAATATAAATTCAAGAGCACTATTAGTATGTAAAACTGTCCCTCTTTTGCAATATATTTCTGTTTTAATTAAGGAGAAGGTAGATTCCATTTCAGTGGCTAGACATGCTTACCCCCAGCAGAGGGTGAATGGCTATTTGCTGACAATATTTGTTTGAGTACTTCATTTATCACTTCAGAGTTTGAATATGACTATGATTCTCTCCTTTATGGCAAAGCTGGGTATGTTAATGTATCCTGCAGTGATCTTTAAAGACTTAAAGTGGGGATGCTGTCAAACTGTGTCACCACATTTAAAGCTTCTAAGTTCAATCACAGCTTGAAAAATGATTATGAAAAATACCATATTTTTGCCCAAATAATCTAATAGCTATGTATGCTTGATTTATATCTGCTTGCTTCACTGGCCACAACAAATGTTTTGCACTGTTTGTACTGCAAAATCAAAACAACTCAGAGCCCAAATTTCATAGCTCTGTGTCTTCAAAGATCCTTGATGCATCTCATTATCAAGAACCATGCTAGCATAGTAGCTCACTGTAGCAAAAAAAACCCCAAACCACCAAGATATGTATATATAAACTGCTTTTAAACTCTCCTTAATGTGAAAAAGCACAGCAGCTTTTTCCCTGGCTGATGCAATGCACAGCTGAGACTCAAGGACTTAATTCTTCCAGCTTCCTCCTTTCTAGTCAATACTAATAGAAGCAATAAGAAATGAGATCAGATAAGTAAGCTATGTAAGGCAACAAGTGGCTTTTCTGTCAGACTGGACAGAAGAGAGATGCAATTTCTCAGTATCTAAAGTATGACTTTCTGTTGCAAGAACTTGCATGTCAAATTTCAAGTTCAAAAGAACAATAGGACACACAAAAAAGTTATAGACAGATGAAAAAAAGCCTGTGGAAGAAATGTACTCTTAATCAACATCAGAATTCTCCTTATACTGCTTCTGTCAAGATGTAATTTCAGAATCTAGAATTCAGACTGCTTTCTAGTTTAAGGCTGATATGATGATCTTTGAAGGCCTCCATGGGATCAGATCTAACTGCCAGAAATCAGCTCTCACACTGACCACAAGTTCTCAGCAATATCATCTTCTCATTAGAATCAGTAAATTCACAGTTCTGCAGGAGGAGGTCTGTGACTGTGGGACAAAGAATGTTCAGAGGTGCTCAACAGAGAAAGAACCCTTTATCGTTTTCAGCACAAGCCACAAAACTAATTTCTTTCAGCTGAGCTTTCTTCCACCAATTCTTCACACACATAATTCCTACATTCCCTACCCCTTGCCCTCAAAAGGAATCAACCTGTTTCTCCCAAGGAGTATGGATTAAAAGTAAGTGTTCATTTCTGGTTTAAAATATTGGGTAGGTTTTACATGGATCAGGACTTAGACAGCATGAAGATTAAAAAAATACAGAGGATTGAATTCTAGAATGATACACAAAGCTCAGATGGAGCCATATGTTTTCACAATAAAAACCAGAAAGAATGTGTGGATTACAGATATTCAGATATTCTCTTCTTGTTTATTAGGGATCTTACTTTACAACTCCTGTTTTATAGATAGGCAATGTACAATGCGATGCCCAAACTATATTCAGTGTTCTACCTGTGGAAACCTCTTAGCCCATGCTAGATGAGAAATCCAGTAAAAGTTTTAAGAGCCAGTGTTCAAAATGTAGGAGCTACTTCTTACTCTCCTAACTGTCTATTTTAGGGTAATGCTGAATATTCTGTGTTCAAATATGTGCTAGATGAGTTTAAAAAAACAAAACAAAACAAAAGATGAATCATGTTCACAACTAAATTTTGAAAAAAAACCATGCCTCAGAAACTAACATAACTGAGGTTTTTATTTTGGCTTTCCTAGATCCTGTGTGCAAGCCACATCACAATTACCTCTCTGAGGTCTCTTTCCATGTTTCTGATTCATCTGTTCAAACCCTCCATCTTTGTATGGTACCATTCTCTGGATTAAAAGACATAATTGTTCAGTGCTGTTATCTCAATTTTCCTTTATAAATATGGGGCCAGAGAAGTGCTTATTTGCAAGACATCAGGCAACCTATAGGAAATACCAAGAGAACATTCCCCTGGCTTTGATGGTGGTACTGAAATTAACTGAGTGACCCCTCGAAAAATCTTTAGCAGGTGACTGGCTCTTGGCTCCTATTGCCTTTGGCAGCCACCACATCATTTATTATTCCTAAAATCAGCTTGTTCCTCAAATTATGAATTATCTTGTCTTTAGATGCTTCAATATGGAAAGCACAGCTAGCCTCATTTTCATATTAGCATGTGTCAGTTTGGGCTGGGTGCCCCCTGCTGCTGCCACATATGATACTCCTCTGGTGCTCTGGGCATCCAACCCAGTGTGTAGACACAGGAAATAGCTTATTTCATACCCATAATATCCTGCTCCCTATAAATCTATCAGCAAGATCTCACACTTCCTCTTTCTTCCCTTGCTGCTCCCCTGGGAGATGCTCCCTGTCTGGTAATGGAAAGGGAGTTATCTCAAGGCCTTTTAGGCCTGGCTTGGCCTAATGCCAGGAGGAGAAGGGGGAAGGGCAGTCTCAGATCTGGCCAGCTGAGATTAGCCTAACAGTGGAGTGAGGGGAAGAAAGAGCCCTGGGGGTTTTGGGTGTACCCTCAGGTAGGGAGAAGGGAAATGCTAGGAGGCTTTTGGGTATGCTGTGAGGGACTCTGTATGCTTTGGGATCTCTTTTGTCACTATGCTTGTAGCTCCTGTAAAACACTCACTGCTTTTCCATTGAAACTTTCCATTGCTTCTGCAATATATTTGTCTGAGTCTCATTTTTCTGCGCCGGTGGGAGGCAAGGGAGGATCTGCCTTCCAACCCACCACAGTAGAATAGAATAGAATAGAATAGAATAGAATAGAATAGAATAGAATAGAATAGAATAGAATAGTGGCCTTAGGTTTTAGGCATTAAGCAAACTTTCCTTCAAAGCCATTTGTTTAAACTTCTTTGTGGTGCTCATGACTATGTTTCATGAACAGAAGTGCTTTTACTTCTACAAAGGTCTATAAAGTATGACTGTAATATCACCCTCACTTCACACTGGGTAGCTAAAGCAATTAAGAACCACTTATTTGGGGAGCCTGCTGTCTGAGATGACTCAGACACAAGTGCTCTGCTTGCTCCACCCTGCTCAAATCAAAGCTCTCAAAGACTGCAGCCTTCATGGCTTTCCAACAGCACCAACTGCCTTCCCATTTTGGAAAATCCGACTACCAAAGACAGGTCTTGGAGAAATGAAAGGTCATGAGTCACACTAATGAGTCAGCACTCTGGAAACTGTGTCTTAAGCAGTTTGCTTAGCATCAGAAGGGACAAAATTCTGCCTCCATCAGGAGCAGAAATAGAAAGCAAATTTTCAACGGCCTCAATCTGAAGTAAGCTTTGTAGCCTTGCCTTATGCATGGTCCAGTTTCCAGTTTCTATGAGATGGAGGTGGGGGAGCCTAAGGAAGCAACCTCCCTCATGGTCCAAGGCATTTCATTCCCACAGTCCTGTTCAACCTCTCTGAGACAGAAGTTGGGTCCTGTAGCATAAAAGGATGCAGACATGTCATTAATGATATGATGGGAGTTATGCTGGAACAGACCAAAGGGCATTCAGTATCATGTCTGACAATGGTTAGCAATGCTGCTTAAAGAGTGTAAGAAGCAGGTGAAATAGGGTATGATATCACTTTCTGCATTGCAGCAACAAGAAGCTTGACCTTTCCCCCACCCACATATTCTTTAATTTTATTTTTTCCTCTTTTTCACAGATATTGTGTCCAGTGCAGTGAATCTAACAGTCACTTATGTTGTTTAACTAATTTCTGAAACTTTATGTTTTTATTTTTCTTCACACATCTTACAAAAAAAAAGTTTCAAAGTCAAGGACTGCAAAAAGCATATTTATCCAAAATCACAGGAGCATAGGACATTAGGGGTCGCACAGGGCCTCTGTCTGGGTGAACACAGTTCTTCTAACAACAGCCGGTGGCTGGGTTGTAACCATGGCTGGGTGTCTGCAAACCAATGACCTCGTAGGTTTCCACGACACAACTGGACACAACCTTGCTCTCAAGTGACCTTGCTCAGTGCACAAGGATCACAGATCCACCCAGACCTCTCCCCACTCCCTCACAAGATAAACCAAAACCAGCTGGGGCTATGCTTTCCTGAGCTTCCTGGCTACAGAAAGCTTACCTGCACACCAAAGGAAAAACAATAAAAACTGCTGATCCCAGTCTGCTGTTGGGACATGGTGGTTTCTTGGCTGTTCTGAGGCAGAGGAAGCTCCTTCTTATGCTGCCAGTATCTCTTGTTTGGTCAGAGTGTAGTGCAGCTTTGACTCTATATTCTAAGGAGTAAGCCTCATGTTTTTCCTGATGTTTTCTGTTTTCAGGCTGGCCTGAGGTCTACTGAATGCACAGTATCCTGTCTGATTTGTTCAAAGGCCTGTTGCTGCTCAGGGACCCATTGCAAATCATTCTTCTTCCTAGTCACTTGGTAGAGAGGGCTCACAATCAGAGTGTAGTTTGGGTATCCATCCTCCAGAAACCCATGACACCCAACAAAGCTTGGGTTTCTTTCTTATTGGTGGGTGGAGACATAGTTGCAATATTGTTGAGGACACCCATTAAAATCTTGCTCTTCCCATCCTGTCATTTTGTCACTGGCAACTGGATATCTCTTGCAGGTCCCTTGACCTTACTTTGCTTTCTAGCAAACCCAGTCTTCAGAAGAATGTAGATTAATTTCTTCCCTTTCTCATAAATGTCTTTTGCTGTGTCACCCCACACAATGATATCATCAATGTATTGCAAGTGTTCTGGAGCTCTATCCTGTTCCAGTGCAGTCTGGTTCAGTCCACAGCAAATGGTGGGGCTGTGTTTCCACCCCGGGGCAATCCATTGCAGGTGTATTGGACAGCTCTCCAGGTGAACTCTGCATTCCCATGCTATGGGAATGGAGAAGAATCTGTTAGCAATGTCAGTTGTGGTATATCATTTGGCTGCCTTAGAATCTATCTGGTACTGGAGCTCCAGCATGTCTGGCACAGGAGCGCACATAGCTGGTGTGACCTCATTCAGAGAACGGTAGTTCACTGTCAGTCTCCATTCACCATTGGACTTCCTCACTGGCCATATGGGAATGTTGAAGAGTGAATGAGTTTTAGTGATCACCTTTTGAATTAGTCAATAGATGGGGATCAGTGTGTCCTGGCTTGTGTGATATTGCTGCTGGTGCACCGCTGTAGTAGCAATGGGCACTTGTTGACTTTTAATGTTTATTAGCCCTACCACAAAAGGCTCTGCTAAGAGCCTGAGCAAAGTGGTTAACCAAATTTTTTTTCCTATGTTCTATAATGCACACTGAGATGGTGATGTTCAGGATCATGCAAGGAAATAGTAGGGTAGTAATCAGGATTGCAACATTGGACTTTGTGAGGGCCAGCTTCAATATCTTCAGAGACTTATTTGGAAGAATCCCATAGGTTAGGATTCTAGAAGGAGGGGGCTGATGAGAGCTGTTCATATTCAAATGCAACTTCCTCCAAGCTTGATATTAGTGCATGCCCATGAATAAGCAATCAAGCAAGGATGAGGAAGGTGCTACTGGAGAAACTCAAATGGACAAAGGAAGTTCATGGTATGTGGAAAAGGAGTCTGGCCACTTGGAAGGAATACCTTGGTCAAGGAGGGATAAGTTAAAGATCATGCTGACAAGCTGGACACCCAGAAATCTATGAGGCCCCACTGAGGGGCTCATGAGTGCTGAGGGACCTGGCTGAAGTTATTGTTAAGCCACTGACCATCATTTTTGAAAGGTCACGGAATACAGAGGAATACAGGGGTGGTAGTTGAGGACTGGAGGAAAGCAAATGTCACTCCAATATTCAAAAGGGGGAAAAAAGAGGACCTAGGAAACCACAGGCCAGTCAACCTCACCTATATCCCTGGAAAGGTGATGTAAAGCTCATTCTGGAGGTCATCTCTAAGCACACAGAGGAAAAGATGATCAGGAGTAGACAGCATGGATTCACAAAGTGGAAATCACACTTGATCAGTGCCTTCTATGATGGTGTGACCAGCTGGGTAGTTGAGGAAAGAATAGTAGACACTGCCCACTTTGATGTCAGCAAGATTTTCAACAATGTCGCATAACCTTCTCATTGGTAATCTTCAGAAATGAGGTTTAGATGAATGGATGGTACCAGCTGCTGCAAATCCTTAATCTGAGCACAGACTTAAATTGCTGACAGTAGTCAGCCACATTTGAATACTTGCCTGTCACAATGCTACTGTGTTGGTTCAATAACTAATATACTTTGTTCCTTCATTTCATTAACCCCCTGTATGTCTGACGCTAAGTACTTCCTGAAAATTTAAAGTAAGGATGAAAAACAAAACCTGGGCTGCAGGCAGCTTGCTATAAACACTTCCCAGGAGTACAGAAGAGTACAATAGGTCAGTTATTTGAATGGCAATATTTGCTTGACAGCAGCGGACACACTTCAATAATGCATACTACCTCAAGCTAGGAAATTATGACTAACTAGAAGGAGGGATGTGAATGTTGCTGTGTGAGCCTTTTCTTCCTTTGCATTGGGGACAGCGACAGAGTGGGAAGGAAAGAAAGACATTTTAAGAAAAGTTTTTGTGTGCTACATTGTCCTGCTCCTGTTGTTTACCTTTAAAGAGGTCTTACCTGGCTGCTGCTGTAAGAGTAAATAAATAAAAATAAGTTAAAAAGCCACTCTTTCAAAGAATTTGCTTTGTGAAAAACTTTGAAAGATTTTTATAACTACCTATGGAAAAGCAGCTGGAGAAAAAAAATCACAGCTGACCCCAGATTCAAAGACAATCCACACCAAGGCATATTTAATATCTGAAAAGATTAGCTTTGCTTTGTTTGGACAACCCATTTTCCTATTCATTATCCTCCCAAATTGTGGAAGAGAAAAATCTTTAATGAGTGGCAATTGCTTGTCTCTGTGCATTTTTAATACTGAGGTTGTACAAACTGGAGCATCTCACTGAAGCAAACAGCGCTGAAGATTTGACTTGTGCATGAGATTGAACACATCCAAGTGCCGGGTTCTGCACATTGGCCACAACAACCCCATGCAGTGCTACAGGCTGGGGTCAGAGTGGTTGGAGAGCGGCCAGGCAGAGAGGGACCTGGGGGTGCTGGTTGATTGTAGACTGAACATGAGCCTGCAGTGTGCCCAGGCAGCCAAGAGGGCCAATGGCATCCTAGCCTGCATCAGAAACAGTGTGGCCAGCAGGAGCAGGGAGGTCATTCTGCCCCTGTACACTGCACTGGTTAGGCCGCACCTTGAGTCCTGTGTCCAGTTCTGGGCCCCTCAGTTTAGGAAAGATGTTGTCTTACTGGAGCGTGTCCAGAGAAGGGCAACGAAGTTGGTGAGGGGTTTGGAATACAAGCCCTATGAGGAGAGGCTGAGGGAGCTGGGGTTGCTTAGCCTGGAGAGGAGGAGACTCAGGGGTGACCTTATTGCTCTCTACAGCTACCTGAAGGGAGGTTGTAGACAGGCAGAGGTTGGTCTCTTCTCCCAGGCAGCCAGTACCAGAACAAGAGGACACAGTCTTAGGCTGCGCCAGGGCAGGTTTAGACTGGATCTTAGGAAGAAGTTCTATACCGAGAGAGTGATTGCCCACTGGAATCAGCTGCCTGTGGAAGTGGTGGAGTCACCTTCATTGGAGGTGTTCAAGAAGAGGCTTGATGGGGTGCTTGGTGCCACGGTTTAGTTTTTTAGTTGTTTAGGTGGGTTGTATTGTACTGTATTGTACTGTATTGTACTGTATTGTACTGTATTGTATTGTATTTAGGTGGGTTGGATTGGTTGATGGGTTGGATGCGATGATCTTGAAGGTCTCTTCCAACCTGGTGTATTGTATTGTATTGTATTGTAAGTTGTTCCTCAGATACATTGTGCTTCCCGGAAGGGCAGTGTCATGCTGGGAAAGTTCAGTCAGGCCTAGCTGTTACAATGTCACTTCGTGTGGTCACACAAAATAAAGACACTGTGTTACTGCCAATGGGCAGTCTCAGCAAGCAGACATTAACAGGTTTAACCTAGGACCAATCAATTTGCTTTCACTTGTGAATCCCTTAACTTGAACTTCAATAAGGGACTTCTAACTATATGTAGCATTCACAGTGAAACAGAGAAAGTCAATGCCACCTCAAGGATCAGAGGTGAACTCTGAATGCACACCTGAGGGGATTTAATCAGCAGGATGAACTGTAGCTTTTAGGCAAAAGTTTATAAAACTGTATTTCAACGCCTGGAGAGTTCCCTGAGGGGAAGAATTTCGTACCATTAGTTGGTGTTTCCCAACGTATCATGTCCATTTCAGATCAATGTATGAGAGCACCACACTGAGGGGGATTGTTGGCCCTTCATTTTATTTGTCGTCATACAATTGAGTCTGCCACTAAACTTTTTGAAAGAGAAAAAGACATCCAGCTGATGGGTGCACCCAGGGCATTCATCGGGACAGTGACAGAGGGTTCTGTACTATTTCCTAAAAGAGCACAGTAGGCAGGGTGTGAAAGTCACCCTGCTCCCCACCCCACACCCTTCCTGTGGGCGGTGGGGCTGGGGCAAGGCATTGTTCTGCAAATACCACTTGTGACCGGTTGAGGCTATGCCTTTAAGAAAGAGACAGTTGCTGAACACTCTGGCTGAATGTTTTTGATATTTAAACAAAAACAAGATAGTCTAAACTAATTTCCTTGGTAGATTGTAGAATGCAATTTTAAGTTTGGGTTCTGTTAGTTCAGTCTGTGTCTGGTCTGGGTTCAGGCTGGGTGCAGTCTGTGCTTCTCTGTCCTGTGGGCTGGACGGCTTCTCTCTTTCTGAAGCAGGAACGGCCTTGAGTTAACAGCTAACCAGATAAGAGAACTAATTCTTGCATGTGCTTTTTAGCTAACAGAATTTTTCTTCCTTAATTGCCTTTCTCTCTCTCTCTAACCCTTTTTGGGAAAAAGGGGAGGTAGGGAGGGAGAGAGGAGGATTCAGGGAACCCCCCTGGCCAGCTGGAGGGAAAAGGCTTTTCTGCATTGTGTTCATTGCTGTGTATTTCTGTATATACTGTAAATATTGTATATTTGTGTACATATTCATTGCATTCCATTGATGCCTGTAAATATAGCTTTCATCTGCTTTTCCAACTGAGTTAGCTGTGGTTTCTTTCCCTGTGTGTGGGGAGGGAACTTTCTCACCCTACCACACCACTTTTCACTTTTCAAGGCCAAGGAAGGATTCATCCTCTTGCACTAAACATAAAAACTGGGAAAATTTTAACTTCCTTATAATTTGTCAAGGTACCTGCAGGAATCAGACCAGTATGTTCAGATGTCCATCTTTCTTTACTTTGTGCTTTCACAGACTCTGACAATTTACTAAATGCTCCTCACAGGTCAACTTGTGTAGCAGTGCTGTGCATTGTGCAGTAACTCCTATTGCAGTACTTAAACTAGCGTGGGAGACAATTACACCTGAAATGCTCCCTTTGGTTTTATAGTACAGAACAATGCACACTGCGGCGCCTCCAACTTCACAGTATAAACTAAAATGACTCACTGCCTTTCTTAAATTCAAAAGAAGGCAGACTTTTCCCTGGCTAGTGCAGGAAAGGGGGGGAAAAAAGGCCTCCAGGCATCTTCTGTTCCAGCTGTAAAGATGTGACAGGCAATGTAAATTAAGCATTATTGGTCGGTAACTTCTGTCTAATGTTTATGGGTCAGGTTGTTGGACATGAAAGCTGGGATGGCCAACTTCTTTTCTACAATGAGAGACACTCATTTTTTCTTGGAGAGATCTATGTCATTGTGTTCTTTGGTCACTTTATCCCCATGTTTGTCTTCCAGGCAAAATTTAAACTTTTATTTTAAATATCTTCAGTCAAGTGGGTGTGTCCTATGTCTAGATGAAAATGGTGTTTTGTTTTATTTCATTCTCATTCAGGTACTGTGCCAATAATTCAGATTTTCCTAATACTATTTTGTAATAATAAAACCCAGCCACCACTGATTGCATGTGTGGATTTAAGCCTTCTGTGGATGGGAGCATCATGGGTTGTGTTGAATCTGCTGTTACTCACACTACGCTGCAGTCATGCCAGCTTCAAAATGAAAGTGCTGGCTGGAACAAAGTATTATGGGGCTCGAAGTTCATATTGAAAGATGAGAGGCTTCCCATTCTGGTTGCTGCTTTCAGGTTACATGTTTGGGTCTTGATCTCTTCTGCTGGGGTGGCAGTGTGATGGGGGAGGGATGAGGATAGAGCTCACTGGCTTGAGGTTTAATCTGCTGGCTTCTGCTTTATGCTGCTGCTTTATGCATGTTACCACACTTTTTAGAGTAGAATAGAATTAACCAGGTCAGAGAAGAGATCATTAAGTCCAACCTGTCACCCAACACCATCTAATCAACTAAACCATGGCACCAAGTGCCTCATCCAGACTCATCCTAAACACCTCCAGGGATGGTGACTCCACCACCTTCCTGGGCAGCACATTCCAATAGCCAATCTCTCTTTCTGGGAAGAACTTCTTGCTAACATCCAGCCGTTCTGTAAATAGGCTAAGGCAATTTTCATTGCAATCTCTTTTTAATTTTTCCTTTTTCCAGGAAAGCTTTTTGTCTCAAATCTTTATCTCAGCCTGGAGTTTTTCATGTTAGTTTTCACTTACTTCTGTGAAGTGGGAGAGTTTTGAAAAGCTGAAATAGCCTGCACAGAGATGTGAACTCCAACTTCTAATTCCTCCTTAGATTCAAAAGTGTACCTCTGCTGAGAGAGTACTGATCTGAAATTATAGTATCAGACTTCTACAAGTACAAGACACCACTAGAATTCAGAGTGAAACACCAATAACTGGATATCTCTCCTGGCACCAAGAGGTGAAGGTTTTACAGTTTAAGAGATAAATATTTCAAGCAAAACCTTAGCAAAATCTTCTTGAGGAAAATAGTATCTATCTATATATGTGTATATAATAAAAGATGTAATAATATAATATATATTATATAATATATATAATTATATATGTATATATAATAATATCTGCCTGAATGGAGGCTGTAGACAGGCAGATATTGGTCTCTTCTCCCAGGCAGCCAACACCAGAACAAGAGGACATAGTCTCAGGATGCACCAGGGGAGGTTTAGGCTGTATGTTAGAAAGTTGTATACAGAGAGAGTGATTGGCCATTGGAATGGGCTGCCCAGGGAGGTGGTGGAGTCACCTTCATTGGAGGTACAATACAATGCAATACAATACACCACCAGGTTGGAAGAGACCTTCAAGATCATTGCGTCCAACCTATCAACCAATCCAACCCACCTAAATACAATGCAATACAATACAATACAATACAACCCACCTAAACAACTAAACCGTGGCACCAAGCACCCCATCAAGCCTCTTCCTGAACACCGCCAGGGATGGTGACTCCACCACCTCCCTAGGCAGCACATTCCAATTGGCAGTCACTCTCTCTGTATAGAACTTCTTCCTAACATCCAGTCTAAACCTCCCCTGGCGCAGCCTGAGACTGTGTCCTCTTGTTCTGGTGCTGGCTGCCTGGGAGAAGAGACCAACCTCCACCTGTCTACAGCCTCCCTTCAGGTAGTTGTAGAGAGCTAGAAGGTCACTGTTGGAGAATGGCTTAAATCTAAGGGACATGTCTCTGTGGAACAGCTGCTTGAGCAGAATGTGTAGGCCTTACTCCATCTTGTAGTTTACTGCTCATAGTTAGCTGCCTTGCTGAAGCAGCAAGGTCACTATGGCCTCGTAGCTGTTCTCGCAGCTGTGTGTTTGCAAGATAACTGGATGGGAAAGGAAGAGCTAGGTAAGATAATTGGATGGGAAAGGAAGAGCTAGTGAGAAGGGAGTTTTCTTGGAATGTACACAGAGCCTTTGATATTGTACACAGACCTAATTGCAGGTGGGCTGGATATTATAATGTTGCCTTCAGTCAGAGACCAACAGAATAGTGACGCTTGTGCATATTTAGCTGAGATGCTATATAAGCTGTGTATCCGGGCAATAAAGTTGAAGCGTGCTTATCAATCACATTGATTGCTGCTGTCTTCCCTCGCTGCTCTCCGATAGGTCACCCCTCAGTCTCCTCTTCTCCAGGCTAAGCAACCCCAGCTCCCTCAGCCTCTCCTCACAGGGCTTGTGTTCCAAACCCCTCACCAACCTCGTTGCCCTTCTCTGGACATGCTCCAACAAGTCAACATCCTTCCTAAACTGAGGGGCCCAGAACTGGACACAGGACTCAAGGTGTGGCCTAACCAGTGCAGTGTACAGGGGCAGAATGACCTCCCTGCTCCTGCTGGCCACACTCTTCCTGATGCAGGCCAGGATGCCATTGGCCCTCCTGGCTGCCTGGGCACACTGCAGGCTCATGTTCAGCCTCCCATCAACCAGCACCCCCAGGTCCCTCTCTGCCTGGCCACTCTCCAGTCACTCTGACCCCAGCCTGTAGCACTGCATGGGGTTGTTGTGGCCAATGTGCAGCACCCAGCACTTGGATATGTTAAGATCTGTTGTACATTTATCAAATCTGTGCCAACACTTGGAAACCTAATACTATTAGCACACACCCTTAGTGTAAGCATCTGGATTGCTCCCCTGCTTCAGAGCACCTTTAAAGATCCAACCAGCACCAGCAAAGAATGTATGAGAGACTTTATTCCATATCCCCTGTACTCAGAGTGCAATGACATCAACAAGGATGAAGTTCAAATGTCTTCTATTTTTCCGTTTAAAATACACCTTACATAGTAAAAGAAAAACCCACTGCCATTCAAGATAGGTCCCAGAATTAGAGAATTATCTTAGAGAGGCATCTTTTCACTCTTCCAAATGCTGTATTAATTAAGCTCTCTTGTAATCTTCTGCAATGGTAACAAAAAGCTGCTGTTGTGGCTGTCCTAGAGCTGTCCTTCATGAACAGGCTCATTCTGAAATCCTCAGTTTACAATATCCTCTTCTGAACAGCCCAGAATCTTGGCTGTAACTGGTATGCATTGCAATTTTCCAGAGCAATTATGCCATTATGTAATTTATTTGTGTAACTATAGAGAAAAATATAAATATTTCAAGCGAGACATGGAGCCAGTTTCCATTTAGATCAATGGAAATTCTCACAATCTTCTTCTGAGATTCTATTCAGCCCTTAATAGACAACATTTTGTATCACTTAAATAAAATAGGGAAGGTTCTATTCCACAAAAGGTAACAATCACTTTTTTCCTTGAAATGCCTGAATCTGAAAGTTCCTTCCTTTTCCAAAAGACGCATTAGCATCCCCTTTCAATTTTGTACTTAATGTCAAAATATTCTATATTAATAAAAAACCCACAAAACTAACAGTTCCTCATTAACTGACCTGTACTTATATAATTATTCTTCAGGCTTCACTTAATTATGTGCCCCATGATGTGTTACTCTTCAACATCCAACGTGATCCACCTTACTGCTAGGAATATTAACCAATGAAAGGCAATGAAAGACTTTTTTGTTTGGTTACACGGCATGCTGTGTCTGGATCCAGTCTCTTCTTGCAGGTCCCCCTCCTCCTGGCTTTTGAATTACATCCTTTATAAGTGTTTCCAGAAGGGCACTTGAAGTCATACTTATTCTACAGCATAAAGATTGCTATATGTCTTTTTGTATTTGCTATAGGCCATAATTTCCTCTGTTACTCAGAAGATTTCTTTCTTTCTTTCTTTTTCCTTTTTTTTTTTTTTTAAGAAGAAAAGAAAGATTAGGAAATGAGAAATTAAACAACAGTAATTCAGAAGATTTTCTTCAGGTCATGTGTTACTTGTTCTGCCAAGATCACAAGCTAATAAAGTGATGAAAGAAGCATGGAAATACTACTATCTACAAATGGTGTATCTTAAATACCTAAGACTGTGTTACCCTACAAGAAGAGGAAAGCTAAAGAATAAGTGATGAAAAACAAGCACTGACTTAAAAAGGTAATGATTTTCTTTCTCCCGTTCAGTCAGATGGGAGTTCTGATCAAGACTTCTGCTCCTGGAAGTTTTTCATCATATTCCCAAAGAGTGGGACTTCCTGAACGCAGGAGTATCAAATGTTGTCATACAATAGAACACAATAGAATAAACCAGGTTGGAAGAGACCTTCAAGATCATCACGTCCAACCCATCAACCAATCCAACCCACCTAAACAACTAAACCATGGCACCAAGCACCCCATCAAGTCTCCTCCTGAACACCTCCAGTGAAGGTGACTCCACCACCTCCCTGGGCAGCCCATTCCAATGGGCAATCACTCTCTCTGTGTAGAACTTCTTCCTAACATCCAGCCTAAAATATTGACTAACCAATCCAGAAATACTATTTTTAGATAAGAATGATCTCTCTGAGAAGAATTTAAAAGTTGTAATTCTAAGAAGCACATGGGTGATGTCCAAGTGAGTGAAACAGATGGGATTTTTATATGGTCAACACTATTCTTTATAAGGCAGAGAAATTGTGAATCCTGGGGCAATGAAGTTAAAGGTTCCCATTGATTTAAATCACGTTGTGTCAAACTGAAAATGAAGATGTGCTAAGAGTGTTCCTGAGGTAGGAAGCCTAATTTAAGCACAATGAAAATTCACTTTGTTTTCTTTTATGGTTTGTTTTATATAAAAATATACCAAATTATAGTTCTAAACCGAAACCCTTCAAACTAACCAATAAAAAAAAAAACACACAACAACCCTATGCTCAAGTTAAATCTTACTGACAAATCATGCTGAAAAACAAAACAGACTATCAATCATTTCCAATCAACAAATCCTAGCAGTTAATCACAGGCATAGTCACACTTTAACATGGATCCACTTCTATCTTTAAGATTCTGATTAATAATTGTGTTGTCAAAATGCAGAATAATGAATAATCCTTAAGGCTTTTTGTGCACAGAAGATGATGAATACTTGCACTTAGCCAATGAGAAGTTTATTTAGTTGTTAAAGAGTGCGTCTCTTTAGAGTGAGCTCAATCACAATTAAAGGAGTTTTGCCATTTTAAAACTCATTTTGAATGCAGCAGAAAGTAAGTATCAGATGAGTACTGACTGGAAAAAGACATTTACCTTTGGGTTGTGGACTGCTATTCCATGGATATCACCTAGTATGATGGGTTTATTGTACCATTGTGGGTACTATAGGGCAAATTTTCTCATCCTTAGTTACACTTCATTCTAAGAATGTAAGTTTATTTAAAGAGTCAGGATGCATAGAAAACCAGCAAAACCTTTCCCTATTGATTCATGAGCTGAAGTGAATGCCTGATAAATTGTAAAACATGCTTAGAAAAAACCACATCAAACCAAACAAAAAACCCCCCGACACCCAACCAACCAAAACCCAAAACCAAACAAACCCCCAAAACCCAAAACACCACCACCAATAAAAACAACAAACCTAAACCAAAACAATAACAACAAAAGAAATTAAGATTGCTTACAATGTGAGTATGTCAGAGACTGCATAGTTTGTGGGGTTTTTTACTGAAGCTTGAATGAAAACTAGGCTCTGACAAGCTTCTGTTTACTAGCTGCTTTTGGAATCAAAACTTTCCCATTTTGCAATCATCTCTGAAGTTTCCAGTCTACCTTGGCTTCTTGATCTTGCATTGTGAGAAGAACCTCACAGTTATCTAGCCTACTTGAAAGCTACTGTCTCATCGGGGGGCAAATACAGTAAAATAATGTCCAAAGTAAAATGCTGACAGTCTTGTTTTTTCTTCTCCAAGAAAATAGTTCTTGTCACAGGCTGAAACTGCTAGGATAGCTGTTTCAAAGAAGTGCATAAAAATTTAAACACAATGAATATCTGTAGTTAAAACTATGACAGTAGATTTATCTACTGGGGAAAAAAATATTTGCGTGCAAATAGTTGAATCCATCACAGTGTTTTTCAACACCTCTAGGAAGCTTTCCACTGTACTCAAAGGGAATTATAGCACACATTTTGCATTGTCATTGTCTTACACAATATCCATTGCTGACACACAGCCTGTCCTATTTGAAATTCTTGATTTTGCTCTCATCTGCAGTATAATGAAAGATTACAGTTCCATGAAATCAGAGAGCTCACCCTTTACAAGCTAGGCGTACTTCACTGCATGACTCTGTGAAGGACACTTTCTTTTAGTTTCTGGGTTTTATTAAAATAATTTGTAAAAGGAAAAAAAAAATAGTCATAAAAGCATTTATGGAATAGCTGTAAGGAACTGAATTGTGCAGCTAAGAAGTGTTCTAAATGTTTCATGATTTTCTAGATGAACAATCACAAATAGAGTGCACTGATCTTGTCCTAGGTGACCACAAACAGAAAAAGATCAAGTGATACATCCAGTTTCCCAGCTTGCAGGGAGAAGTTGCAATAACTGTTCCTATCCTCAGCTATTTCTGAGTCTCCTTCTCTAAAGAACTGTATGCAAGAGGGCTAGGTACAGAACAGATTAAAACAGAAACCAAATATGCATATAATTCCATGTAGACTAACCCATTGTCATTGGATTTTGATACTGACTGGGATTTTCCTGAAATGTGGCTGCTACAGTAGGCAAAAATTCCTAAGTTTGTAAGGCAGTTAACTTTATACAACTTGGGCACATCCATGTGTCTTAATTGACTATTAGAAATGATGAGTTAACAAAAATGACCACAGGATAGTGTTGTTCATAAAGACTTGTGTGGTAGTCTTAGGCTATGCCTTTAATTTTTTTTTCACAGATCTTGAGTAGAAAGTAGTAAAATGTAAATAAATCACTGTTGGGTGTGAAAAGGAAAATAAAGATAATTCTAAATGATCCCATTGGAGAAAAATCTACCATAAGATTTAGTTCCCAAAACAATTTCTCTCTCTTCTCACTTCCTAGGGCTGGGAGATCTTTGTGCTTCTGCTTGACCTTGGCTGCATTTTTTTGGCTAAGTCTAGCTTCTCTGCTCCTTTCTCTTGTCCCTTCTGTACAGGGGGATAAGGGGGAGACAGAAAAGGAGAAGCTAGTAGCTTCCACTGGTCCTTGGCCAGGGGGATTCTTGTGCTGTTTATCAACTGTAAATACCTGTAAATATTGTATATTTGTACACATTCATTACATTTCATCGTAGATTATAGTTTTGCCTGTAAATACAGCTTGCATTTGCTTCCAACTGAGCTGGTCTGGCAAATTTAATGTTGGGGGCAGAATTTCAACCCACCACAACTTGTTTGAATAAACACATTTTGTTTCAAAATCAGAATGGTAGCACCAACAGAAAGAAAACATTTTCAGGTGATAAATGAGGACCCTTGTCTTGCAAGAAAGCAGTTTTCCCCTAAGGCTGCACTGTGCCTTCTTGATTCAGTGCAAAACCTCAAACCAGCAAAACCAAACCAAAAGACATAACACATTTTCTGCTTTCTTTGCTTCTATTTCAGTGTGAAGTTGCATGCAGTGAAGGCAGGGAAAAGAGAGAAATAAACAGTTTTTAAAAATATACATTTTCCAGGAAGTCAGGAAGTATTCCTTTGTTATTCTGTTGGGAGATCTCAAGAAATCAAGTCGATTTTGAGGATACTTTCCCCAAACAATATAAATTATTCCATGGGTAGTATGATTTGCCTTAGCAATACCTGAGTTTAAAGAAAGGAATGAAGTCTTTCATCTTATCATCCTAATAGCTGTCTCAAACCCTCCTTATTTTATTTTCTATTTTTAATCACTAACTGCACACTGAATAGCATGAATAAAGCACACCAGCCACTGTCCTGCACTCCAACTTGCCCTTCTTCCAAGAAACACCCTTAATTATTGATGTATTTCAGACCAACAACCTCAGAAATGCAAAGCTGGGAAAAAAAAAAGAAAAAGAAAAAAAAAAAGGAAATAAAATCAAAATTTCTTTGAAGCTTGAATTTGGAGAAGCTGCAGTGGCCTGGGTTAACACTCTCACATGCTCGCCTTTTCCCTTGATGAGAGGGACAGTAACACAAAAAACCCTCAAACCAACCAACCAACCAGAAAAAACCCTCTCAGGTTTGAGATAAAGAGCTTTACTGGAACTGAAATAGTAAAAACCCCTCAGCCCCCAGCCTCTAGCTAGCCCAGCAGAAAAGTCCAACACCCCAAAGCAGCAACTGGAATGGAAACCTCTCCTGATGCAATTTGAACCTCAAGTCTATCATGGGCTATGTTGAAAGTTTGGTGTTATTGTTCAAAAATATCCTGGCTCAGGTCAGCTTCAAAATGAAAGAGATGGCTGCAGCAAGGTACTGTGCTGCTTGATGTTCAGATTGCAGCATGAGAGGTTTCCTGTTCCGTTTGCTGCTCTTGGGTTCTGGGCTCTGGGCATTTGCGCTCTCTTCTGCTGGGATGGTGGCCAGATGGGGAAGGGATGAGGGGGTAGCTCCCTGGCTTAGGTTTATAGCTCACTAGCTTCTGCTTGCTGCTTCTTTCTGCTGTGGTTTTTCTGCAAATAGGCTAAAGTAATTGTACACTCTTTTTATCTTCTCTTCACTCTTTATCTCAACCCAGAGGGGTTTTTATGTGTGTGTGTATGACTTCTCCTTCATTTCTGTGTTAGGAGGAAACAGGCAGCTTAACCTGTTCGTAGTGCTTTAATGTATTACAAAACCCCACAGTATTTTGCCCTAGCCAGCACTTAAGAAAGAATGACTGCAGCATGGTATTGAACACCAGTTCTGAGGCCCTCAGTTCAAGAAAGATGTTGAGTTGCTGGAACGTGTCCAGAGAAGGGCAACAAAGCTGGGGAGGGGTTTGGAACACAAGCCCTATGAGGAGAGGCTGAGGGAGCTGGGGTTGCTTAGCCTGGAGAAGAGGAGGCTCAGAGGAGACCTTCTTGCTCCCTACAACTCCCTGAAGGGACGTTGTAGCCAGGTGGGGGTTGGTCTCTTTTCCCAGGCAGCCAGCACCAGAACAAGAGCACACAGTCTCAAGCTGTTCCAGGGGGGGTTTAGGCTGGATGTTAGGAAGAAGTTCTTCCCAGAAAGAGAGATTGCCCATTGGAATGCACTGCCCAGGGAGGTGGTGGAGTCACCATCACTGGAGGTGTTTAGGAAGAGCCTGGCTGAGGCACTTGGTGCCATGGTTTAGTTGATCAGATGGTGTTGGGTGACAGGTTGGAATGGATGATCTTGAAGGTCTTTTCCGACCTGGTTAATTCTGTATTCTATCAGCAGCAGATTCTACTCAACCCATGAGGTACAGTTGGCATCCATAGTCCAGACTGTATAAAATCCTTGAACAGAATTTCTGCCTTTTTTTTTTTTCCTTTCTTTTTTTTTTAATCTCTGACTTTATGATCCCAAACAATTTAGGAATCCAAGTTTTTAAAAACTCATCTAAGCCATAAATAGGAATTTAGCATAGCGTAAAGGGAATTCAAAATTGTTCTGGATATGAACCAACTGAAAAAATAAAGCAACAAAAAGAGAGGAGGAGGTCCATAAGAAAAGCTACAGAGGATCAAGGGTTTCTGCATGGAACGTTGAGCTTCATGTGCTTTCCATAAACCCAGGGTACAGGCTGCACTTAAAATAGCTTCCTGTTTCATTTTTTATTTTTTTTTCCTTCTAATTAAAAACCAAACCAAAACAAAAAACAACAACAAAAAGAAGCAAAGAGAAAGCCAGGGGAAAAAGCATTTGGAATGATGCCCAAAGTCCCATTTTAAAGTTCTGTGGTCTTTTCACCCATCTACCTAATGGTAGAGAGAAGCAATGGTAGAGAGAGTTATAAAATGTTCACTACACATAAAAAGCTGTGCTGAGAGAGCAGTGTGAAAACGGAACAATCCAGTACTCAGGAGAGAGTAAAGCAAGAACTGACCTTGCATTCCTTCATATTCAACAGCACATAGTCTTTAAGCACAGCATGATGCAGAGTTTTAGTATCATAGCATCATAGTATCAGTCAGGGTTGGAAGGGACCACAAGGATCAGCTAGTTCCAACCCCCCTGCCATGGGCAGGGACACCCCACACTACATCAGACTGGCCAGAGCCTCATCCAGCCTGGGCTTAAACACCTCCAGGGACAGGGCCTCAACCACCTCCCTGGATAACCCATTCCAGGGCTTCACCACTCTCATGGGGAAGAACTTCCTCCTCACCTCCCATCTGAATCTCCCTACCTCCAGCTTCATTCCATTCCCCCTAGTCCTATCACTACCTGATGTCCTGAGAAGTCCCTCCCCAGCCTTCCTGTAGCCCCTTCAGATACTGGAAGGCCACAATGAGGTCACCTCGCAGCCTTCTCTTCTCCAGACTGAACAGCCCCAACTCCTTCAGTCTGTCCTCACAGGAGAGGTGCTCCAGCCCTCTGCTCATCCTCGTGGCCCTTCTCTGGACACCTTCCAGCACCTCCAGATCCCTCTTGGAATAGGGGCTCCAGAACTGGAGGCAGTACTCCAGGTGGGGTCTCAGCAGAGCTGAGGAGAGGGGGAGAATCACCTCCCTTGCCCTGCTGGCCACACTTCTCCTGATGCAGCCCAGGATCTGATTGGCTTTCTGGGCTGCAAGTGCACACTGAGAGCTCCTGTTGAGCTTCTCGTCCACCAGCACCCCCAAGTCTCTCTCCTCTGGGCTGCTCCCCAGCCAGTCCCTGCCCAGCCTGGATTTGTGCCTGGGATTGCCTCGACCCGGCTGCAGGACCCTGCCCTTGGTCTTGTTGAACCCCATGAGGTTGGCTTGTGCCCACCTCTCCAGCCTGTCCAGGTCCCTCTGGATGGATCCCTTCCCTCCAGCCTGTCTGCTGCACCACACAGCTTGGTGTCATCAGCAACCTTGCTGAGGGTGCACTCGATGCCACTGTCCATGTCACCCACAAAGATGTTGAACAAGACTGGTCCCAGGACTGATCCCTGAGGGACTCCACTTTCCCTGGCCTCCCCTGGGACATGGACCCATTGACAGCCACTCTTTGGGTGCGGCTATCAAGCCGCACATTTTTCTAGATCCTCCTCCTCCTCCTCCTTCAGGGTATGTCACGAATTAGTCCATATAATGAGCATGTCTTTGATCTTTTGACTATTTTCATAGCTCTGTCTGTGTCCTTAGGCCTTACCCATGCACACCACTCAATCCCTGAGCTGAAGACAGAATTATTCATTCCATTATGGGCTTCCTGATAGCCTTTTGTGAGGACATAACCAGGTGGATAGATGATGGTAGAGCAGTGGATGTGGTTTATCTTGATGTCAGTAAAGCATTTGACATGGTCTCCCACAGCCTCTTCACAGCTAAACTGAAGAACTGTGGTCTGGATGATCAGGTAGTAGATTGTGAAGTGGTTGAAAGAAAGAAGTCAGAGAGTTGTGTCAATGGGATGGAGTCTAGCTGGAGACGTGTATCTAGTGTAGTCCCTCAGGGGTCAGTACTGGGACCAGTTCTATTCAGTATATTCATCTATGACCTGGTTGAAGGAAGAGAGTACTGTGAGCAAGTTTGTGACAACACAAAACTGGGTGGAGTGGCTGACACACCAGAGGGTTCTGCTGTCATTCAGCAAGACTTAGAGGGGCTGGAGCGTTGGGCAGGGAGAAATGTAATGAACTTCAACAAGGGCAAGTGTAGAGGCTCACACCTGGGAAAAAACAACCCCATGGACCAGTATAGGTTGAGGACCGACCTGCTGGAGAGCAGTGAAGGGGAAAAGGACCTGGGGGTCCTTGTGGATGGAAGGATGACTGTCAGCCAGCAGTGTGCTATTGTGGCCGAGAAAGCCAATGGCATCCTGGGGTAGATTAGGAGGGCTGTGGTCAGTAGGTTGAGAGAGGCTCTCCTCCCCCTCTACTCTGTCCTGGTGAGGTCACATCTGGAATATTGTGTCCAGTTCTGGGCCCCTCAGTTCAAGAAGGGCCTCAGGGAACTGCTTGAAAGAGTCCAGTGCAGAGCCACAAAAAATGTTTAAGGAAGCAGAACATCTTATGAGGAGAGACTGAGGGAGCTGAGGGCTCTGTAGTTTGGAGAAGAGGAGGCTAAGAGGTGAGCTCATTCAACGTTTATCAATGTGCTAAGGGTGAGTGCCGAGAGGATGGAGCCAGGCTCTGCTGGGTGATGCCCAAGGACAGGACAACAGGCAGTGGGTGGAAGTTGAGGCATAAAAAGTTCTATGGAAACCTGAGGAAAAAAAATTCCCTGTGAGGGTGAGAGAGCACTGGCACAGGCTGACCAGGGGTGTTGTGGAGTCTCCCTCTCTGGAGATATTCAAAACCCACCTGGATGTGTTCCTGTGTGACTTGCTCTAGGTGATGCTGCTCTGCAGGGGGGTTGGACTGGATGAGCTTTTGAGGTCCCTTCCAACCATTAACATTCTGTGATTCCTTGTGGTGCTCATCACACAAAGCTCTGTGAGCTTCACGAAGGCTAATTTATCTTGACAAATCCTTTCTGAAGTGACAAGATAATGTACCATACTTTACAGACAGGCAGCACAGACACACAGGCAACAGTTAATGTGGAGTCAGTCAGGACTCAGGTGATGGGGTTTTTGTCACTTTTTGTAATAGTTTGCACCTTAAAATCATAGCATCATAGAATGGCTTGAGCTGGAAATCAAAGATCAGAGAGCTCCAAGCCCCCTGCCATGGTCAGGGACACATCCCACTAGACCAGGTTGCTCAAAGTCTCACCCAGCCTGGTCTTACACACTTCCAGGGATGAGGCCTTCACAGTTTCCCTGAGCACCCTATTTCAATCTCTCCATCCTTATAGTAAAGGATGTCTAATATAAATCTACCCTGCTCTAGTTTAAAAAAAAAAAGTGTCCCTTGTCCTGTCCCCAGGCCCTTAAAGAAGGGCCTTTCGAGCTTTCCTATAGGCTCCCTTCAAGTACCAGAAGGCTGCTCTAAGGACTCCCTGAAGCCTTCTCTTCTCCAGTCTGAGAAGACCCAACTCTCAATCTGTGTTGGTAGGAGAGGTGTTCCAGCCCTCTGATCATCTTCACTGCCTTTCTCTGGATGTGCTCCAGCAGGTCTGCATCCTTCCTGTCCACTCTAGAGATGGATGCAGTACTCCAGGTGAGGTCTGACCAGTGGAGGGGCAGAATCAGTTCTCTTGACCTGCTGGCCACACTGCTTTTGATGCAACCCAGGATACAGTTTGCCTTGTGGGCTACAAGTGCACACTGCTGGCTCATATCCAGCTTCTCATCCACCAGTATCCCCAAGGCCTTTTCTTCAGGGTTGCTCTCCATTTTGTAATTTCTTAGCCTTTATTGGTACCAAGGGCTGCCCTTACCCAGGTGCAGAACCTTCCACTTCACCTTATTGAACCTCATAAGATTCACAGAGCCCACTTTTCTAGCTTGTCCAGGTCCCTCTGGATGACATATTGTCTCTCAGTCACATCAGCCACACCAGTCATCTTAGTAGCATCTGCAAACTTGCCAAGGGTGCACTCTGTCTTGACCATTGATGAAGATATGAAAAATATCTAGGATGATAATCATTACAGGCTTAGCAAGGGATTTATTTTTATCTCTCTGGATTGCTTCATGTCACTTACAGACACCATTACAGGCATTGAGAAATTCCTCCTTTCCTTCCTTATCTCTGAGAAGAAGCAGTGAGGGGGAAGAAATGGTCTGCAAATGAGGCACAAAAGCAGAGATTTATTATGAGAGCAGACTGAAGGGGCTCCAGGTAAAAACAGTGGAAGTAGCATCATAGCATCTGACTGAACAGCTCCTGCTCCATAACCACCATTTTTGCAGCTATCCCAGAGCCAGAAGCAAGACCCTCACCAGCCAAGATACCACCCAGAGGAGCTCAGTCCAGTAAGGAGCCCCAGCCAGTACCCATGGATGATATTGGAGGTGCCATCAATCCTGTCCCTGCCCCCCGGCCTTTTGTCACCGCCACCATCACCCAGTGTGCACCATGGGCACTCACCAGGGACAAGAGGAGGATCCTCAGCCCAGATGGGCTCAGCTTGGGGCTTCTGCCTTTCCTGGGGGGGATTAAAAAGGGGAGTGGGTGGGGAGGGCAAAGTGGCCACACCTGAGGTGGGAGGAGACTCCAACAGAGCTCAGGTGCTGTGGGATTTGAGGGGAAAAAGGGGGAAAATGGGGCAGGTGAGGGACTTTAGGGTGTGAGGTAATGACAGGACTAGGGGGAATGGAAAAAAACAAACATAGAAATGGGTAGATTCAGATTGGGTGTTAGGAAGAGAGACTGGCCATTGGAATGTGCTGCCCAGGGAGGTGGTGGAGCCACTGTCCCTGGAAGTGTTTAAAACAAGACTGGATGGGGCACGTGGTGCCATGGTTTAATTGATCAGATAGTGTTGGATGATAGGTTGGACTCGATCTTGAAGGTCTCTTCCATCCTGGTTAACTCTGATTCTGTGATTCTGTGAAAAAGATACTGAACAGCACTGGTCCCTAGTACAGACCCTTGAGGGATACCTCTTGTCACCCATCTCCATCTGGGCATTGAGCTGTTGATGACTACCCGTTGGATGCAACCATCCAGACAAGTCCTTATCCAACCATCAAATCCATATCTCTCCAGTTTAGAGATAAGGATGATCAAGTACAGCACCCATTCACTTTAATTGCAGCTGAGACTGCTCAGTGCACCTCAGACTTCAGGATCTTGAAGTGGGCATTCAGAAAAGAGAAGCACTCTTTACTGACCTTCTGTGAAAGAAATGATGTAAGGACTGTGCAGCATCATTCAGGAACTCTGACAGTCAGAGATGGACTCTGCTTCTCCAAGCCAGAACTCAGCTGCCCTGAGTGGGAGTCATCCTTTCTCATCCAATAGATGTAAAAAGTAAGGGAGAAGTACCATGTACAGTGGAATCTTTTCTTTCCTGGGCCTAATCAGGAAGCCAATCTCGGACAAGGATAATTTTTTCCACTGATTGAAGTATGAGGTTAAAAATGAAAGGAATTAACTAAGGTAACAGACAAACTTTGCTATGACCTTTTCTAAATTTTAACCTTTTTTGGTGCATCAGCTCCTTGTTTCAGCTTTCTTTTTCTCTTGCATTCCTTTTGTTTCTCCAGATTCTAACTATAGGTGTAGGATTTTGTGGTGGGTTGAAATTTACCACCCCCACCCCAAATATTAACTTTGCCAGCCCAGCCCAGCTGGAAGCAAGCTGTATTTACAGGCAAATCTACAATGGAATGCAATGAATAGGCACAAAATACACAGGATTTACAATATTTGCAATTAACAAAGAGCAGAAGAACTCCCCTGGTCAAAGACCGGGGGAAGCTACTAGCTTCTCCTTTTCTGCCTACCCAGACTCCCCTGTGCAAAAGGGAGAAAAGAGTAGAGAAAGTTGCTGTTAGACTTAACCAAAACAATGCAGCCAGGGTCAAGCAGAAGCAAGTTAGTATCTCTCCAGTGTGAAGAAGAGAGAAGAGGAGAATTGTTTTGGTACAAGCAGCCTTATGGTAGATATCTCTCCAATGGGATTGTTAAGAGTTATCTTTATTTTCCTTTTTACGCCCAGTAGTGATTTATTTACATTTTACTACTTTTCTGCTCAGGATCTGTTAAAAATTTCAAAGGGATAGCCTAAAACTACAAAAGGGGTTTTGCAGTTAGTCCTTTTGCATGTCTGTTCACTCTGTGAAGGTGCTGTATATGCACTTAGTCAGCATTAAAGGTTGTGAAGAATTTAAGCACAATGAATGAACATACAAGCTCTTGTTGAATATATGCAACCCATATTTTTTCAGACCTTAGAATATGGCCAAACATCAAAATATATATATAAAAATATTGTAAGAGTGGAAAAGGTACAATGTCCAAAGATAACTGCAAAATATCGTGTCCCTGACCCGAAAACCAGAAGTGTGAGGTATTTCAAATAAAAGATCTCAAGGGTAAAGCAGTGCTTATTTATAACTTTCATTATAATCCCTTCTCTCCCATTGTTTACCTGGTTTAACAGACAGTTAATATGAATGTGAATAAAAGTAGGAAAAAAAGAAAACAAAACCTGGCCACCACCACCTCAAACCCTGAAAGACAGAGCTAACATAGAAACATCAGAGGCCAAATGCTTAGTTGCACAAAATTACACAAGTGCAAACTCCAAGCATGGAGCATGTGGCTTGTGTTTATTCTGAACAGTAACAAGAAATCTAAGTATTCTTCAGCTGGGTAAGTGTCCCCAGTGCAACCAGTTTTGGAGGTTCTATCTTTATTCTCTGTCATGTTATGGTGTTCAACTCAATGTGATATATCGTTTCTGAGAGCCCATGGTGATGTCACACACAGATATGAGAAATTCTTGTCCCAGAGGTGCTTCAACCATGCAGACTTGCTTAGCTTTTCTCTGTTCTTCAAATATTACAAATTCTCTTAACATAGCTGGGGCTCCCACTGCTCAGAATATTGGTAATTCTGTTCCTCCTTAAACTGTACAGATATGTGATTGGATTTAACAAATATATACATTATTTTTTTAACTGAATTTGTTGGATAGCAACACTCACACAGACTTATACAGAGAGGTAAGCTCTCAACTGACCAGCTTCCTGCAGAGTAAGGCAATCCATACCAGCTTATGTCTATCTGGGACCAGAGCACTCCAACCTGGCAGCACAATAGCTTTCATTTCTAACCTTTACTGAACTTGGAATCACAATCTCCATAGCTACTTTTTTCGTTAGTCATTGAAATGGATGCATAGACCTTGGGTGTCTAAGATGAGCAGAGTGATGACTTTGCATGACTCTGTGGTTTTGAAGGAACACATGGTCTCAAATATGTACTGAAATAGTAAGAGGGCATAGGACGAACTACACAATTTGGTTCCAAAGAAGCATAAATGGATCTTCCATTATTAGATTCCTTTGACATATTTGTAAAGTTGAAAAGCCATTCCCCTGTGCATTTACATGCTGGCTAGACCTGGGAGAGTGTCCAGTGATGACTCATCTGTTACAATCATCGAAAGGAGGAAAAAGTGTCAACAAAAGCCTCAGATAAACCATCTCATTCCTGCTGTTAAATGAGACTACATGAGTACTCTTTCTACAGCACAAAGGGCTGAGCTTTCCTACAAAGTAACTAGGTACATTCATTGCCCAGATTCATACAGCATCACTGAGTGTAGACAAGCCATGTCCATGGGGTGAAATTTAACACTGATAGCATGACTCAGATTATTTCTGGTTTCAGCTTGCAATGTTTGACAGAATCCTATGGCTTGTTGCAGCACATTAGTAAAGCAAAAATAACAAATATGTAATAACCATAAATATTACATCATACCTCCCTACACAGTAATTTAAGACTTCATTAGTCCCCTTGACTAGGAGGTATTTGGGAGAATTACTCTTGTTTCTAAATTACAAATAGATAAAGTTACCTGTCTTGAATTGGAGTAGGAAAAAAAGGAGAAAAGCAAACATATCTATTTTTGCTTTCCACTTTCTGTCTAAACCAGGTGATGCTCCTTAGATTCCTTTTCCTCCTGCCTAATTTATATTTAACTTGGCTGATGATAATACATCTCTAATTTATAATTTCTCCTGATTACTGATGACGTACATGCATTTGAAGTGAATCTTGTAATCAGCCTTCATTTTTAGGAGTGACTTAGGATACTGGCTGCCCATTTGAAAAGGATATGATTTCTTTTATACTCATTATTGAAACAATCACCATACGAACCTATAAAGACTCCTCTAGTGTGTATCTAATCACTGAACCACTCACAGTCTTTGGCTACTTCAGATAATTTAGATCCACTACCTTTAATGACCCGTGCAGGTTTTCTTTGGTTTTGGATATATCTATCACAACCTCCTTTAAAGCAACTAAAATTCTTTGGTAACAGAATATAACTGTTTTCCTGTTGGGTGATAATTTAAATCATTTACATTACATTTCATTTATTGTGCTCAGTTTTTATTCTGAATTATCCCTATGCTTAAGGTTTGTCATCAATGGCATGAACCATTACCATGGGGAAATTCCCTCCTTCTCTTGATATATAACCATGGGAACTCATGCAATTATTAAATGAATGCTAAAATGTAGGCAAAATGATGGTTCTCCAGACAGATTACTTCTGTGAAAGAGATCTCTGCAGCTATGTCAGATGTCTCGTACACATGTAATAATCTGGATGGTGCAGTAAGTAAAGTTGCATCTTATGCCACTGTGGAGCTGCTGCACTTCCATGGTCAGAAATGACAGAATCTGTCCAGTCCTTCATCCAAAAGAAAAAATGTTTGTCCATGAAGATGAAACTCTCTTTAAGTCAGTATGGTTTATATAAATTTTAGTCTAGGATTCACAGCTCTGCTCAGCTGTTTGGCAGCCTGAGTGATTATCCATGCTATTGCACATTTTATTTATTCCTTGTCTCAGCCTTGTGAAGGTATTTCATGTTTGCTTAGTACAGGAAACACTTTCTAGATGGCTTCTTACAACAAGCATCATGAAATTTTAGTCAGAGAACTTCCCTCAGTGCAGATGTTATGCAGGATGTTTTGAATGCCTAATACAGTCAAGGTTAGTCTCTTGCCTAAACATTATTAATATACATAGGCAGAAAACAGAAGAGAGAAAGAAACATCCATTGCAGGAAGAAACATTCTTTATTATGATGTAAACACATTCTCTGGGGTACATCAATGTATATATTACTGTGAGTGATCTGTAGGATATCAAAATCTATTTTTATCTAGCTATTTTTTTTTCATGGAAGTCCATATCAATGCATTTATCATAAGCACATTCTAAGTATAGTTTAAAGACAAAAATGAATGTTTTTCATGTAAGATGCTAGAAGTATAGTTATTTGGAGCAGGTAACAGTGAGTACAATAGGATTAATAAGTAAGGATTTTCCCCTCAGACCCTGTAAGTGGGAGACAAAAAGGAGAAAACAAACAGCTTAACTCACCAAAAATCAAACCACTGCATTGCCCTCGTGTTTTGGGATGTAAAACTGAAGATTACATCAGTACAATAAAGGCTCCAACCTCTCTCTTACATGTCTCTTACACTCACAAGCTTTGCACCATACCAAAGAGGGAGAAAAAAAAGAAAGAAAGAAAAAAAGAAAAAATATAGCAGCTTTACCCCAGTATCAGAACCAGGGGAGAGTCAAAACAGGTAGAGGTGCAGAGAACAGGCAGATAGGGAAGGGTTAAAAGCATTATTGCAGCCATTAGAGGGAAAAGTTGAAGCAATACAAGCACAGTAGTCTTCGCTCTCCCTCTCTCTCTCTTCCCCCTCTTTCTCCCACTCCCCTCTTCCCAAGCTGGATCAGTGTGTAGGGAGGGCAGTCATCATGCCATCCTGAGCAGCAAGAGCTGATGCTGGATGAAGCTGTCAGGTATCTGAAAAAAAAGGCACAGAAGGCAGCTGATAGCCACTTTTTTGGGGGGGTTGCCTTTTTTCTTTCTTTTTTTTTTCCCCCCCCAGTCTGAATCTGGACTTCAAGCAGCAGAGCGCCTGAGACAGCTCGTCTGAACCACACTGTGTTGCAATGCTCACTCTTCTCAAGGAAAAAGACTCTGAGTAGCAGAATGCTGCCAATGTTGCAGCTAGGGCTAGAATACAGAATCTTTCTATAACATTTTGAAATCTCTTTCTGTTTATATATTTAGAAACACATACCTACACTGACATATCAGTTCTGCTTTTTTGAGGGCACCTTTGGCTTGTGTTAGCCTGATGTGACTTCTTCGTCTTGCAATGATGGGAATCTTTCTTGTTTATTTTGGATTCATTTTCTTTTCAGTAATGTATATCCAGCAAGGACTTTCTACCCAAGGTAAGATCACTTATTATCAAATATGTGTGTGTGTTTTTATATGCTGAAACAGACTTGGAACTGGAAGAGGGGGGGGGGAGAGAGGGAGGGGGAGGGGGAATGAAGGAGTGAATCAAAAAATGGAAACCAACCACAACGGATAGGAGATGAGAGTACTAAACGTCAGGTTTATGCTTAGCTTAAAATTTGCCTGTAAACAGAAGTGAGAGGTTTCCCCAAAGTGGAAATTAAAAAAGGCTTCCTTTACCTGATTTCAAAGAGACACATAGCAGGCACCTTGCAGAAGAGTGATGGGGTGATGGGGTGTTGGTGAATGGACATCCATGTATGTTTGTGCATGTTTGTGTGTATGCATGTACACATCCAGTAAACACCTACCCGTGCCTGCATAATTATTGCATTCATACCAAGTACTGGATGGCTAAATCTACTGCCTTTCTTAAAATATTGCAGTCTCCTTTCATGTTGTGACCCCTTTCCTCTCCTGTTATCCTGAAATCCTCACAGTCAGGCATTCATTTCTATTTTGTGTATTTCTGCCCGTTCGGCAACTAAGAAAGAAAAAAAAAGGTCTTTGAAGACCTCTCCCCTACCCTTGCGCCTTCTTCCTCTCGCCTAAAGGCGCGCCTTGCATTTCAAGCAGCCGCGGCTCTGCAGAAGTCAGTTGTTTGGGACCTCGAGGCTGCAGCGACGCTGTCAGCACCATGGACAGATCGCGCGGAGCCGCCCCTGCCCCCACTTCCCCCGCCCGCTGTCCGCTGCCTGCCTGCTGCCCACTGCCCATCGTCACCGCCCGCTGTCCGCTGCCTGCCTGCTGCCCACTGCCCATCGTCACCGCCCGCTGTCCGCTGCCTGCCTGATGCCCACTGCCCATCGTTCCCGCCTGCAGTCCGCTGCCTACCGTCCGCTGCCCGTTGTCGTCGCCTACTGACTGATGACCACTGCCCTCGCCCGCTGCCCACTGTCGTGATTGCTGCTCGCTGCCCCCTCCTGCTGCCCACTGCCTCCGCCTGCTGCCCGCTCCCGCTATCCGCTGTTCCTTGCTTGCAGCTCCCTGCCGGCGAGCCTGTGCCAGCTTGTGCTTGGCAGTGAGACTGGGTGTAAAGCTGGCAGTATTCCCCTTTGCATCCCCACACTGCTCAAACGATCTGACCAGGAAGGAGGGAACAAGCAAACAAGCAAAAGAAAACTAAAACAACCCCAAACTAGTTTATAAGCCCCAAATGTAAAAAATGCAGAGTCCTTTTGTCACTTTCACTAGCCAAAGACACTGAAATGTGAAGCCAGTAGCTTTTTGTATCTATTGTTGGGCACAAAAGTAAAAGGGGAAAAAAACTAACACTGGTTGAGTGTATTGCTATGTTCTCCCATCAATTCTGTGTTAACTAGGAAGACTGGATAGAGAAAGAAGCAGACAACATTTCTGTGGCATCATAATGTGCCCCATTCTATGCAGCAATGCATAACACAAAGCAACACTTCAGGGCCAGACAAAATTTCATCTTCTAGAAACACAGGGTTTATTTATTGCATTGTTTATATGTAGTGTGTGTGTCCCCCTTGGCTGTTATACCTCATTATGTTATACCATTTTTAAAGTACACTATAGGAAAGGGTGAGGGAGAAGTAAAGACTAAGACTTAAGGGGCTGATGCCTTGGACTATGTCTATCGGGATTAGTTTGTTAATCTAGCAGTGGTACACTGAAACAGACAGATCCTGTTTGTTAGAGGAGTGGGATACCAAGGTGAAGGTTAGGGCTTGAAAGCATTTGTCAAAACTGAGAAACAGAAGAGGTACTGTTTCTTAGTCTAGTTATGTAAGCAGAGGCTTTTAGAAAGAGTAACTAACTCAGGTGAAGCCTTTGAAATAGGCATTTTGATGAGTGGTCATAACCTGCACCTCAGAAGAATTCCCTTTCCAACAGCTGCTCCAGCTGGCAATGGAAGGTTTAGCAATTTACACTTCTCCAGCTCAGTTCTGTGAAATATAACAAATCAGTCTAGGGTTTTGTTTCCCTCTACCAAACTGGTCTTGAACAAAATCCCTCAGCAAATCTGGTGAAATATGGCAATCTGCCTGAGGGCATTTGGAACCCATTACATGAAACTTTAATAACCCATGGCAGCAAGCAAGGGGGTTTGTAGAATTTCTCATGAGCTGACAGTGTAAAGAAGACAAATTTATGCATAAGGGAAGAAAGGCATTCCTGGGTGTGAGAGAAACTGGGGGAGATAATGTGTGAGGAAACTGGAAAACCAGGGAAAAGGGGAAGTGAGAAAAGCAAACAGAAATGAAAAAAAGAGAGAGTCAGAATTAAAAGGGCAACATGATGGTTGGACTCAATGGCCATTAGGGTTTTTCTGACCAAAACAATTCTGTGATTCTATGATTCTAAAAGCAGAGAGTAAACAATGAGTAGGTAACAGAAGATTATGTTTGTTTTGCAGCAAAATTCACTGAGTTTCCCCGAAATGTCACAGCCAGTGAAGGGCAGAATGTGGAGATGTCTTGTGCTTTCCAAAGTGGTTCTACTTCAGTATACCTCGAAATCCAGTGGTGGTTTCTGCGGGCAGATGAGGACCAAGAGGCTGAAGCTGAGGTGACAGGGACTCAGGTACTGATCCTCTAACTCAAGGTCCCCAAACCACCCTGGAATTGAGAGGAAGAGAGGGAAGGAGAAAAGAAGGGGAGAGGGAGTGAGCAGAAAAATGGTGTGGATCTCCCTGGGGGCTTAATTTTGACCATGAAATAACAGTGCAGTAACCTGCAGAGAAAATTGCCCACTTCAAGGGATGATTTTGGTGCTCGTCACTCCCAGGATGAAGCTAGATAGATACTCACAAAGCCACTTGGCTTTCCAAAAATGTTTTTGGTTGGTTGGTTGGTTTGTTTTGGTTTTTTTTTTTTTCTTCCTCATTTTCCCTTTAAAAAGCAGTTGTTCAGGGGCTGCTCTTTGTGGGAATGTTTAATTTCCCAAACGTCAAGTTTCTACACATACCCTCCAATGTACATCTCTTGCAGTCACGTTGGCAGCCTCAACTCTGCGTGCAGCTGCCACAGGAGGGCACACACTTAGAGGGGGGATGCAGGGGGAAACCAATGCCTCCAAAAAAAGCGAAAGGAAATAAAAACAATCATACAACAGCAATATTTCAGCAGTTCAGATTGGGGCATGCCCACTTACATTGTCAACTAGGGACGCCCATCCCCTCCGGCGCTGCCACCTCCGCACCAGTCTCGGCGTTCCACCACCTCGAAAAGATGTTCGTGCGAGGCGGGGGGCGCTGGGTTCGTAGGGCAATGCCCCGCGACATCTGCCGACTTTCCCCGGCGCTGCCCGCAGGTGGCACACGCGGAGCGCTGCTCAAGGGGCTCGGCCGCGGGGCACAGATGGAGCACCCGCGGCGGAGGGGCGGGCCGGGGCCGGCGACCCACGGCAGCGCTCCTTTCCTTGCAGGTGGAGCTCCTGCCCGAACGAGACCTGGATAGCGACGGCACGAAGATCAGTGTAAGTGGCGCTGCACGGTGCCGGCAGCCGCCGCCGGCCGGGAGGGTCCTTCCCAAGCCAGAGCCCAGCCCGGGAGCTGCCGGCAGCCACCTCGCAGCAGGCACGGCGGGGCACGGCGGCGGACGGCGAGGCTGTCACCCCGCCCGCATCCCTTCCCCATCCGCACCGCAAGCTGAAGTGTCCAGGTGGCCGCAGCACGCAGCTGCTCCCTCGCCGGCCTTGGCAGAGGGTGCCAGGACAGCTCTGCCCCATGCAGCCTGCAGCCCTGGGAACATCTGGGTACAAAGGGCATCAGCCAGCGAGGCCCGGGCCGTAGACCGGCAGACCCTGTTCCATCCCAGGAAGCAGATATCTGCACCCATCCTTGTACCTCTTGCTTTCATTTACCCTGGACAACTGCTGGGTCTGTCATAGGGTTCCAAAGCTAGTTTTAAGGCTGAAATTTGGCTGTAAAGCTGCACTGTCCTTCAAGTGCAGTGTGAAACAATTTACATGACTGCTTTTGCAAACTTATATCTGCTGGCTGAGAAAAAAACCCCAAAACACAGGAAACCTTTTGGAGAAGACCTCCCTGTTGGGAACAATCTCCACTCTTGGTCATTGAGAATTTCTTAGGAAAGTGGGGGTCTGATTCTGTTATCAATCCACCATTTGGAGATCAAACCAGAACACCATCTCAACAAAATTATCAGCAACAGTTTTCCAGCTCTTGTCCAGGGACAGGATGCCTTCCTCAAGAGACCCATACCCTGAGTCTGATAAAGCCACATCCCCTGACCTCAGAAGAATTCAGATCCTCCTTCCTCAGTGTCCCAAGAAATGTATGGGGGTGGAGCTATGGTGTGGTGCTCACTGCAGTGGAAATACACAGATGCTGAGCAGATGCTGTGGCATGAGTGTGCCTCATGAGCTCAAGATATTTCCCTGTTCTCAGACACAATCCCCTCAGAAATGCCTTTTATCTGCAGACAAGGCTTCTAAGTACTAGCAGAGTTTAAACCAGCAACAGATAAAGGTGAATAACTTCCATTAAATCCTTTACTTGGCTTTTCTTTGATGCACGCAAGTAGCTAACCAAGTAGCCACGTCAAAGTGCAGCTAGGTATAGTTGAAAGACATTCAGAGATGAGGGTACAGATACATTCTACTCAACATACTTATATTCTAGCCATACTTACATTTCTCACTGTATTTCTCACAATTCACTATGAATTGCACCATGAATCATATCTTCAGTTACATTTGTAGATGACCTTTCAAATGAGGCTCACTTGTGGTCTTTGATACTATTCCATCGGAACAGCATATAGGCAGTATCTTCTTGCAATGGAGAGTAACCTTTTAAAGGCATTTAGTATATTCATTAAAGAAATGGTAAAATATACTAAATGCTGTGTTGCAGGGTTTTGTTCATTTGTTTGTTTAATCAGTTTAAATTCACCATTTCTGTTGTTTTAAAAGACAATAAGCGTAAGTTGAAGCGATGGTTACATGCTGACTGCAACAATTTCTTCATTTCAAATGCTAAACCCAAAACCAAATTCCATTATTGTCACTAGTGCTATGCCACACTATTCACTTTGCAGCTATTGCATGGGAGTGAAAGAAGGCAAAATATGCCATGCAGATACTCTATGAATTCATCTGAAACATTTTTAATCTTTTTGCTGAACATGAGTTGTTCAGTAGACATATTATAACTGAATATGGTTTGAATAACTGTGCAGCACTTTCTCTGTGATTAATATTGCATATGTCATGCTTGAAAGTGTGCAACCCTTACTTTCAACTCAATTTTACAAACATAAATTCAGAGCTGGGTAGAACACAACAGGCTGTTAAGTCCATCCAGTAACTTAAAGCAATAATGTATTCTTCAATTTATCAAACAATTAGTGCTTCAGAGCAAACCACCTAAGCAGTTGTGGAAAGAAGGTGGCTTACTTGTCCTTGATGCAGATTCCCTGTATTAAGCACAATCACACCATTGATTAATTTGGCACTTGACTTCTCTGGACAGACTCTGCATTAGCAGAGTTTTCCCAGAGAAGCAGTGATAGCTGATAATATGTTTGTTTGTCTATTTTTCCTGACAAATTTGCAGACAGTGAAAGTACAAGGGAATGACATCTCCCACAAGCTGCAGATTTCAAAAGTGAGAAAAAAGGATGAAGGCTTCTATCAGTGCAGGGTGACTGATGCCAACTATGGAGACCTTCAGGAATACAAGGCCCAGGCCTTTCTCAAAGTCAATGCTAACAGCCATTCTCGGCGAATGCAAGCCTTCGAGGCGTCTCCGATGTGGTTGCAAGACACAAAACCGCGCAAAAACATCTCAGCAGCTGTTCCAAGTAGCATCCATAACTCTGCCAGTCAGCGTGTGCATGCCACCTCTAGCCCTGAAGCAGCAGCCAAAATCCCCAACAAAAGTCCACAATCAGGTATGGTAAAGCGTTTTGAGCTTTCATTTGATTGCTTGCCAGTATGTAAAATGAGGCTAACTCAACAAGGTAACCAGCAATTGTGACTAGGAAAAGTGTGGTGCTCATTTACTCCTCCCTTTTTCTGGCTCTGTTCCTCCTGCCATCTCCTTACTTTCTAAAAGCTGAAGGATAAGTTTCTGGACAGAAGAAGCAAAAAGCCTTAAATCTCTATATGTGAATAAAACAAATCCACATTCTATTCAATCCCTATACTCACATTATCCTCCCAAGGATAGCTCCCTAATCAAAGCTTAGCTTACCCTGTAGCATGTGGACAGAGCAGGAATATCAGGAAATGACTCATCTCATTTGAATATGAATATATTAAACCAAACACTCATGCAGAAATGTTTCTTCCTAAGTTACTTTACACCAGCCACCTAACTTTTATATCTTTAACATTTAGTGTCAATCCTACTTTCATAAGGAGCTTGACTCCTAAATCTAAGCAGACCTTAGATATAACACATTGTTTCTCCATTAGAATGGCCATGGTGGGCACGCAATGGTTTGTCAGAGAATGTGGATTTGTCATCTTCAGTTGCTTCACCACTGGCTTTGAATCAGCATTAAAATGGCAATGCTTCAGTTTCCTGTCATGTAGAAATTAACATACTAGATATGTTTGGGAGAGTTTTTACAGCACTGTATAAATAAGCAATAAAAGTCTGCATTGTCTACTTAATACAGTAAAATTCACAGTTATGTAGAAGTACATGAGTATACAGGTAGGTGCTGACTACTACATAAAACTTCAGACATGCTGTAAAAGACTAAAAATCTGTTGGAAAACAAACTGAGTTTAAGCATCCCTGAGTTACTTCTATTTAAATTGAGAGCCCAATGTAGAGCAGGATATCACAACCTAGCTTAAAATACATAATGGAAGCCACTTTACTTTTCTGTGATGCATCATTTTTCTCAGCAAATGCCATGTACTGTGAAATCACTTCCATGTTATAGTCTTACTGTTAGGAAAACACTTTTATAAGGAAAGTACATTTCATTACAGATTATAGCAATATGATTATTGATCATAGAGCAATATAGAAAAATGTAGACTATAAAACAATATAGAACAACATAGAATATGTAGAACATACAGGACAAAATGGTTATTCATCTTATTTCAAGTGGAAATGGTGATGTACATACCACCATTTTAGCTCTTATAATTTTTAAAATCAATTTAAATGTTACATTAATAGAATAGAATAGAATAGAATCAGAGAACCAACCAGGTCAGAAAGGACCTCAGAGATCATTAAGTCCAACCGATTACCTAACACCTCCTGACAACTAAACCGTGGCTTCAAGTGCCACATCCAATCCTTTTCTGAACACCTCTAGGGACGGTGACTCCACCACCTCCCAGGGCAGCACATCCCAATGGCCAATTATTCTTCCTGTGAAGAACTTTGTCCTCAATTCTTTATGCCAGAGAAGGAGTATTTTCCAGTTTTTATCTCTCCTGAAAAGCTGTTAGAAGAAAATAAATATTTTCATTTATATTAAATCCTCATTCAACATTCCATTGTAGTCACAAATTTCAAAGTGGTAGACTTGTCCATAGAGTGGTTTCTCTTTGGTTCTATGTTAACAGGTCTATGAAATATGTAACTACAGACTATGCTGCATTGCAGCCAAAGAATACACAGAACACCTAATCTAATAAATCTCTTGGGATAAATAATTTGATACATACCATTGTTTATGTATTTATTCCAAGCAATATCTTACCTGATTACTGGACATTTGGATATTTGGTATTGGAGAGCTAATAGGTTATTGCATGGACAGGTCCCTGTGAAAAAAATAAACACAGTAAAACTTAATCTCTATTTTTTTTACTTGAGCAAAGATTGCTGCAGATAAAGTACAGAGAACCTCAATTATAAATGCTTTCAAATTTAGCCAGATTGAAATAAAATGTGGTTTATTAATTAATTTTCTTTACAATTAGGCACAGATTAATACTATATTAATCACACATGATACTCATCTACCAAAGAAGCAAGGAGGACCAAGAATCTGCAGTAGGCTTAATTTCAATTTTCATGGTCACTTCCTACACAGTGATGTTTCTGATGAATATCAGTTTAACTCTTCATGATCAAAATTTACTTTCCCTTACTTGAGAAACTCTGAGCCTGATTTTCCAGCTGTGAGTTTCATTTTCACTCCTTTTTATACCCACCCTACACTAATAGAAATATCCACAAGAACACAAGCCAGTGGAAGTTTTCAGCTCTGTGTATTTTTGAGGAGCAGCTCAGCTAAGGGAAGACAACAGTTGTGAAACCTCAGGAAAGCAGAAGAAAGGTGTCATAGACAGTAATTTTCTTTATGTGATAACAAATCACCACAATTTCCTTACACTGCCAAATTAGAAACTCTTCTTCAACATCATACTAAACTACACATTCATGTGCAAGACTGCTGTGTGATTACGTGTAAGTGATCTGTCCAGTCTAGAACACAGAAAGGTAGCCTAATACAAACATTATTGTTAACCACATGTCTGTATTTGAAAGACATATGGAGCGACTCTGATGTTTGTCCATGTTGAGAAATACATTGACTTCAGCAATACTGTTGGAAGAGAGATGTACTACTAGCCATAGCTTGTTGCATCCTACTGTATCAAATAGTTTGCAGTGTTTGAGAGCTAGTGCATAGTTATTGCCGAGCAATAAATGTTACTGTCAGGCTTGCAGACTAATGAGAAACATTTTTATGTCAGAAGGAAACATGACACCACAAAATTACTGAGAAATCTACATTCAGTTATTTCTGAAGATCTTGGCCTCTAAAAAACACAGACTCCCATTATACAAACACTGAGTCCCCAAAATTTATTGTTGAAAGACAGATAGCACTTTTAAACTCCTTCTATACTGAAGTACATTGCAAAATTGCACGTGTTTCTTAAAAATGGATGTTTAATAGGTAGCTCTAGAAAAGCAGTTTAGAGTCATTGCCTATTTAGAAGAGATATTTCTACATTTCCCCTCTCTTACTCAAAATTAAAAGTATCTGTGTTAACTATGAGGGATATATATAGCACGGGCAGACAAATTAAAGTAATAGGGGATCCATTCAGCATTTCACACTGCTCTGAAAAATGCTATGTGAGTGTAAAGATATTTGTTATTGTTAGTAAAATGCAGAATCAATGCATGATGAAAGAAACAAAGAGAACATTTTCCCCAGGCAGTCTTCAGATAACAGGACTGAGGGGCACTAAAGGTCTACTTCAATGTCAAAACAGTCAGGAAAGCAAAAGTCAAATCTAACACATCTTGACCCTGCATTTTGTATTCATGAGCTGCAGAAGATAAAGTAAACCATCACAATTTAACAGGAATCTGGATAATCTGACAGGCTAATCCAGAGAGTGTGCTATGCAGGTGTAGTGACAGCCATTTTTGTGCTACACAGTTCATAACAGTGTATCTTAATTCAACGGTAAAAATATAAAATGATCCCAGAGCCTTCTACCTCTAAGCAATGTTGCAGTTAAACGAAGTAAAAGAGCTGCAATTAATTCAGGTAGAAGGCAGCTACATTATCCATGGGCTTCACCAAGTCTCACTATTTCATGGATATAAATCTAGAGAACTTTTTGTCTACAATCAAGTCACATTTACAGCAACGCTGCGAAATTTGCTGTGCTGAGAACTTGTCTATTCCCCCAAACTCTTCCTGTTCTGCCAATGCTGTGTTAAAGCACTCCAAGACTTTCGTTTGTTTTCAGACTGGAGAGCATCAGGCTGAGAGAACTCAAGAGGGAGTAACTACAAATGAAAAAGAGAGATTAAGTCAATTTTCCGAATACTTTCATGCTGACTACACATTTCTAGTACTTTTGTTGTTGTTGTTGTTGTTCTTTCCTGAAGTAACAAATTCAACTATTATCCTAACTACATACTGAAACTGTTCCTGTGAGGATGGCAGAGATGCAGTGACTGACTTGAAAAAGAGCATGAAGAAGAAGGTGTTCCTGGTCTGAGACAGAATGATCTGGATTCTTGGCATCATAAATCACACTGAGACCTTTATCATCAGGGAAAAAATGTTGATCAGGAATGAAAGAAAAAGAAAAGTGATGGAAACATGTTTCTTCAACCTGTTGATACTACTAAAGTGATAACATTTCTTCATCTCCTTTTTAGCTACAAAATCCAGGAATCTTTTATTATCAGCCTATTGTTAGCACAGATTTTGTTTCCAGTTTGGAATCTTCTTGGATATAAAAATCTGGAATCTTCTTGGACAAAAAAGTATACTCTAGCCTCCACCATGGTGACAGCCAGCATTACTGCTTTATTCACTGAGGGAAGGACTTTGACTTTTGTGGCTGCTGTTTTAGAAACCATGGGCATGCATGAGGTTGTGAGGCACCAGCTTTTACTGTGATTGTTGCGCAGCAAAAATCTGTCTCCTTAGGACTGCAGTAATGCAAATGCCACTGAGAGTTTTGCTCTGAACCTTATTCAGCCATTCTCAGAAATTCTTACAAAAAGGTGATGCAAGGACTATTGCATTTTACACCTGTATGTGATGTAATCTCTAGTTCAAGTCAAAACTTCCACTTTGGTTCTCTCTTTCTGAAATGAATCCACTGCACGTCTCTGAAATGATGGAATAAATTCTATCCATGTTAACTGTTCACCCTGAAACTGATTTGGAAGATTTCATCTATTCCAAATAGAGAAATCTTCTGAGAAATCTATTCCAAATAACTTCATTGACAAAGCAAGATCTTAACAGCAGCTGAACCTTTATTCAGGTCAGTATTTCCAATGCAGAATGAACTCACTACTGCCTTTGGTTTCTTTCAAAAAATACACGCCCTAATTTCTTACGTGCACATACGAGCTGATAGATCCAAATGAAGGCAAGTATTTAAACTCCTGTTCCTAGAGCTTAGTCCAGCTGAATACAGTAATAAACAAACTAATTTTGGTGGGTCTGAAATTCTACTTTTTGTAATCATCCCTCACTGTCATTGCCACTTTCTGATACTGTACCACTGTCACCTATGAATTTTCATTCCACTTACAAAAACACACAGGTTCAGGAACTAAGAAAAGAAAGCATTAGCCAAACACAATGTGCTCATTTTTGTTGGTCTAGAAGTTTTAGTGGTTAGCCAATCCCCCATGCCCATGTCAGACTGAGCACTGGGTATGCTTAAACTCAAACATTTACTCTCTGAAATCAGAGATGCTATTTGCATCTTTAGCTATGCCCATGGTTAAACACTAATACTGAACCACGGAAGAAAATCATGGTCTTCTCAGGTTGGTTGAGATAATAGATTTTATTCTTAAACATATGACATCTCCACTTAATTTGTATTCCTGTAAATGTGATGGTGTTTAGGAAGAAATGTTAAATCAACTTAGCTAATCACAAATAGGGGTAAGAGGGAACTTGAGAAAGTGGATAATGGCAGATTAGGTAGAGTACACTGTAGGAAAGAGGACTCCAGGACAGACTTCCACTTTTTCTTTTATAAAAAAAAAAAACCACAACACCTGGACTACACTTGAAGAGCTGCTTTTTCAGATACTTTTCATATTATAGGCAAAGAAAACATGGACAACTGTTTTTGGATGCTGCACTACATATTTGCCTCATATGAAGCCAATCCAGAAACAGCAGGAACTAAATTCACAAAGTTTAAGAAACTCATTTTGCACTTTCTTCATCTACAGTGTTGTTTATCTACACAAATGCATACTGAGCTCCTTCTTATTCTTTTAGCAACCTTACCAGTATATTTCTCTGTCCATTTATCATTGCTTCTTATGCATTTAATCACATCTTTTCCTTTCTCTTAGCTATTTAAAAATGAACCTTTGAGACTCACCTCGTGTTTAGAACAAAACTGATGTACAAAGAACTGTTAGGGGACCCTACAGGAGTTCTTTGAGCAACACAATCACAGTCATTTCTTTCTGCATGTCTGTGTGGCCATCAGGAGCAGGGAGGTCATTCTGCCCCTGTACACGGCACTGGTTAGGCCACACCTTGAGTCCTTTGTCCAATTCTGGGCCCCTCAGTTCAGGAAGGATGTTGACTTGCTGGAATGTGTCCAGAGAAGGGCAACGAAGCTGGTGAGGGGTTTGGAACACAAGCCCTATGAGGAGAGGCTGAGGGAGCTGGGGTTGCTTAGCCTGGAGAAGAGGAGACTCAGGGGTGACCTTCGTGCTCTCTACAACTACCTGAAGGGAGGTTGTGGACAGGCAGAGGTTGGTCTCTTCTCCCAGGCAGCCAGCACCAGAACAAGAGGACACAGTATCAGGCTGTGCCAGGGCAGGTTTAGGCTGGATGTTAGGAAGAAGTTCTATACCGAGAGAGTGATTGGCCATTGGAATGGGCTGCCCAGGGGTGTTCAGGAGGAGACTTGATGGGGTGCTTGGTGCCATGGTTTAGTTGTTTAGGTGGGTTGGATTGGTTGATAGGTTGGACGCGATGATCTTGAAGGTCTCTTCCAACCTGTTCTATTCTATTCTATTCTATTCTATTCTATTCTATTCTATTCTATTCTATTCTATTCTATTCTATTCTATTTAACTTTATTTCATAAAGTTTGAAAAGTTTGCAGATGGGCTACACACACCTCAAAAAAAAAAACAAAGAAAAAAAAAGAGAGAGGAAAAAAATAAGAAAGAAAAGAAAAGCAGGGGAGTGGAAATAAATGCTTTTGTTTGTCATCTCACTCAAATTGCTTTTCATTGCTACACAATCAGGAATCTTACATTCGGGCATCAGAGATTGCAGCAGATGTGACAGTGCCTGCTTTTGAAACAACTGATGGTATACCCTTGCTTCAAAGCACAACCTATTTGTTACTTGATGCATATACAGCAGCGCAGCGGACACTTTTGTTTGTTCAAGATAAGAAACAGGATATTTCCTGTCTACTGCTGACACTGCTGACACTAAAAGAATGATACCAATTTACAACAGCAGAAAAATTGGCTCAAGCCTGAGGATGAAGATGAATTCTCCTCTACTCATAAAGTGAGAGTGAATTATAAAATAAGTTTAATTTTTACCCAGCTTGTACCACCTATAAAAGTTTAGGACAGTCTGGGAGTAAAACTTCTGTTCTTCACCCATTTAGATTCAGGAGAAAGGAGTTTTCGTGGTGGTGGGTTTTGCTGCTTGAGATTTTTTGGTGTAAATTCTGTCATGTTTTCCCCTGGTTTATCTCTGAATTCTTAGGCTGGACTAGCTAGAATGCTTCACATTCTTAGTATTTTCTTATTCTTTGGACCAAACTTTTCCATTTGATTAAATAACTAATGAGCTTCAAAGATAATCCAGACACATAAACTTCTTTACAGTTACAGTAATAATGTTTTATTGACGATAAAGCTGGATGCTATTTGACGAGCAGCTGATGATATTTCTGATGTCCTCATAAAGAGAAAACTCTGCCCCAAGCCCTTCGTTTCACCTTATCATAAGGGATTTGCCGTCACACTTTCAGTAGTGCAACTTGCTGTCTGTGTGTGGGTGCTCCAGCCTCATCCACCTTGCTTGTTTAAGAATATGGTTATGTGGCATTGCGCCTCTTGAAAACTCTGCCAAAAAAAACCCAGGATGATTACCCATTTTGTAGTCTGCTGAACTCTTGACATGCATACAATGCATACTGATTAGTGACCTTCTTATACTTGAAGAGTCTTTGAATAATGATTAATGACATTGCATCCTTATGACTGATTCCACATCTCAGAAGTGCAATAAGAAAGGTAAAAAATCTGAAGTGAAAGTACAAAAATCCAACAGTATAGAATGCAAAGAAAACAGAATTTATACAGGGTTTGGCATGGTTACTTCAGGCTTCTTTCTCACAACAAACCATTTTCAAATCATTACACTGATAGATGATAATGTTGTATTTCATTTATATTCCAGAAATTACAAGAGTGACAGCTTTGCCTTTTTAATTCTAATTTAGGTCTTACAGTTTAAACTATTTCCATTCAATGGCTCTTATTGCTCCAAACCTGGATGGAAGAAGGAAATAGGTGCCTGTTCCTCAGCTCTCCTAGTTCACAGTGTTGAGCACGAAAAAAGCCTTTGTAACAGCTGATAAAGTAAATTATTGCATTGCTAAACTAATATAGATGAAGAAATGGCTCAGAGTTTGCTTGTATGACTCCTACTATTGGAAGTTTTAATTTCCATAAGAGTGGGAGGTAGAGAGACAGAGACGCTATCATCTTAAGCTGTTCCAGTTAAAACCATTAAGAGCTTGTGAGTCATAGCCCTTAGACAGAGGTATGTTCTGTTAGTCAGAGGCACTGTACTGATCTCTGGAACAACTGCATTATCCAGCAGGCAGAATAGGCTCCCTGCCTGAAAACAGCATCTAGGAATCTGACAAGAAAAGAGACTCATCCAGTTTGATGGGTACAGATAAAAGGGAGTTTATATGAGTTCTAAGCAAATAGCTCTTACATAAATAACATAAATAGAAGGAGATCAGGTTGACTGTATGTTAAACATAAACCTAGGCAGTGTCAGGTGTGAAAAGCAAGAAAAGAAACCGAATCTCTCACACTGAAATATTTACGAAGAATGGCATATTTCTTATGTCTGTTATAATAAGCCCCTTTGTATATATTTTTCTCGATGTAATGGTGCTGTTAAAGATGACAGAGTAATATTACCATCCCACTTAAGATTTTTTTTTCTCACTGAAGACAGGAAGAACAGGATACAAAAGGCGCAGGAAGAAAAAGACAAGTTCAGTTCTACATTTCTTCAGATAGATCTCCCACTGCAACTTTATCGTATCTTTCACAGCTAGTTTGGTTTAGAGATTCCCTATAATGTGGCTCATATAAAATATACACACCCATTTCTATATATTTATATATATCTCTATATATACTGGAGCCATATTTAATTTCAATAGCAGAAGAATCAAACCAAATCAAGAAGAATTTTTGTTTAGTTCCTGCCTTCACTTACAATGGAGCATAACTATATGCAAGTAAATGGATGAGAATGGGTTACCACAAGAAAGTTGTGGAAACAGGCATTTGCTTTGGAATCAGCCATTTCACACAGGGAAATAGAAATGCGCTGGTTTGTACACTTCTCTGTCACACTCTAAATGCTTGTAAGATATTTTGCTTGCATGGTTTTCAGGGACAGATGAGAAAGAAAGGTCTTGAGTGTTGATAAGAACAGTCATAAACCATGCTGCCAGTGGTTCTGAAAAAGTACCAATGAACCAATTTAGGGCTTCCGCTTGCTTGAATTTGCACCTCCCTCCCCCTCTCCTCCCTCCCTGGCAGCTTTTAACTGTTGCAATGGGCACTGGATATTGGGCTGCCCCTCACCTTAGTTTTATTTAAATAGCTAAAGCTGGTGTTTCACAAACGATCTGCAAACATCTCTCAGCCATTTTTTTTCCAAAAGTACTCTGTCACTGGAATAGAAACAGCTGAAGTCAATGAATTACTCATACATAGGAAGACATATTCAATGCAAATACAAACCAAAACCCAACCCACAAACAAAAGACTTTAAAACTTGTAAGGCACAGCTACCAAAAATACCAACTAAGGGAAGGAAGAGAATTAAATTATCTGCTACTTACATACTGATGGTTATAGTTATATAACTAGTAAACAATTCAGGAACATCAAGAACTCACTATACCCTTGGTTGAACAGAGGAAATTTAAGGTGGCTGAGACAGAAACAAAACATAACAAACCCAAGTGCTTTACGCTGATGGAATGAGAAATATGCTTCAGGATATCTCTAGCTGAAAGGTGTGTGAGCCCTTTTGACATCAACAGGCTCTGCCTCACTTACCACCTGCAGGGAAAATTAATCTACACTTCATTTCACTAAATGGGTATACTGCTACTTTACTACTCTGAACTTCTTTATGAGTGTATCACATGAACATGCTAAGGAAAGGAAAAGCTCAGAAGCTGACTTTTTTTACTGTTATGAGGTGGTCTGTCCAGACAGTTAGATTTTCTTTCAGATCAAAATAAGTTTCCAGGAAGCAAAAGCGTTCAAACAAAACTTAGGATAACTGTTACAGAAGTGAATGATGGTCATGAAGTGAATGAAAAAACTGTATCAGGATTTCTTAATCATGCTAGTAAGTCAAATTTTTTTACACCTGAGCTACATATTAACACATTTTATAGAAATCTGCCTAGGAAAAGAGAAGAAACTGCACTGATGAGAACAGAAGCTGTGCATTACAGGATAAAGGACATAGAAGAGAGCAGAAATTACACTAGAAATGGATTAAGTTCATCTTCCTGAAAAAAACATGTTCAAACTCAACAGCAATTCTTGAGTATTTTTATTAGGAGAGTATGGAAATCTATAAATGTTGATGCATTACCCATGTCAATTATTTGGTTAGGGATATCAACCCTCCCCTTTTCCTTTTCAAGGTAAAAGATTGACAAGGTCAAATGATATTGATGATCTCGTTTTCTTCTTTCAGAATGATGTTGGAGATCATTTTAGCTTCTTCATAGCGCATGATGGCCCAATTAGGAAGCCTTGCTCTAGTCAAGAGGTTAAAGAATAAAAGATGAACAAGGTCATTATTTGAAGAATTAAAAAGAAAGCCCCAGTTCAGAGATATGTAAGAGAGGAGGAACAAGATGCAAATCTTTCCTTAAATATGGATTGATCTAAGGGAGGATGTAGAAGGTGGCCTGAATGTAAAAATCTCTGTTTGTTCATGCCAGTATACCCACAATTACATTTCTATCCATCTTGGTGTTGTGAAACTGTAGAAGTCATTCAAAGTCCCACTCTTCTTTATTTTTCTCCTTATATTGATATTTGTTGCCCTTGAATGGATTTACCACTTGCTATCTTACTACTTACTCCTTGTTACCTATATTTTAAGTCTCCTCTGTTTTTTTTTTTCTCCTCCCAAATATTTCCATCTCCAGTTTGTGTTAGAATGTGACTTTAGATATTAAATGCTGTTACCTGCCTTAGCCCAGCAACAGCTGTAGGAGTTCTTGTGATTCAAACCAATGGCAGCATATTCTCCTCCACGCTGAGATGGAAAGTTGCTGCTTTCTTTTCCCTGTGGAAGGACTGAATACCCCTATTCACCTGGCCACTCTACTTAGTGAAAGCCAGTTAATAGTCATCAATCTAGGAACCTATCATTCTTCCTCAGCTGCTCTTTTGGGCAACACTGGCAGAAAAGGAACACACAGCAGATGAGTGGATGAATGTGCTGGACAGAAAGTCCAAGTGGACTTCAAGGAAATTCAATACAAAGCCCATTGTGAATTTCCATCAATTTAGAAGCAGTAGTTTTCTTCCAAAATGCAAACCCAATACATAAATTAGGAATTCAGAACGTTTCTTCTGGCATGTTAGATTAATTAATTTGCCCTGTGTGGTATGCTTGACCAAGACAGTACTGGGTACTTCACACTGTTTAAGGCGGATTACTGTACAAGAAATGGCTAAAGATGGACTGGAAGCATAAGAAAATATAGGAGGCTTGCAGATGATACTTACTGCTAATCTTGTATCATTTAGTTGCCTGAAAACTAACAGCAGTGATAGAATCTAAAACACACAAGAGAAGTAATTCCCTTGAGGAGAAAAAGGGACACTTACATTTGGGGAAGAGAAATTATTTTCCTGAGTGTGTGCACATATTCCAGCAGTAGAGGGGGAATATAGGTAACTGAGCTCTCAGAAACTTTGAAAAGTAAAAGTCACAGCAGCTGATAAGCCAGAGAGGAAAAAAAACCTATTTAATCAAATCAAAACAAAGCAAAGCAAAGCAAAGCAAAGCAAAGCAAAGCAAAACAAAACAAAACAAAACAAGGTGTGAGACATATTCAAATAGTACTTCAAATAAACTTAGCCATACTTGGTTACACCTGTGTTAACAGATGTAAAATGCAAACATTTTCCAAAATATTTGTAGTTCATTCACATCTCCAGTAAAATTAAGGAAGATTTCTAATGAACTTTTGTTGACTTTACATGTAAATAATGCAAAATTATGATTTTATAGGGTTTCAGCTGAGGCTGATAGGACTACTTCAAAGCTGACACTATAAGGCAAAGACAATTATTGCAATACAGCAAACCAGGCACTTCAGGATGGAAAATATTGGCAAAAATTTCTGCAAAATGAACCTTCCAACGTTTCAACACTTATGTGATTTCAGAACACAGTAGTACAAAAAAGTTAATTCATATTCAGTACAAACTGAATCTATATTCTTCATCTATGTACAGGTCTATTTTATCACCACATAGTACAAGCAGAGAATCAAGGATGGACTTCTGTGTGACTGTGCTTCTCCTGGAGTAGTCAACAAAACCCCAGCACTCTACTCAGGCATTAGTAGTGGCTTACTAATGAAATAAAACTCAAGGATACCTTCACTGAACTTTTATGTTTAGTAAAATATTAAAGCAGTGCTGGTGAATTAATGGATTCATTCTGTTAGTTATAGGACAGTCCATTACTCGTTGTAAATGTAACTCTGAGAATCCATGTTTCAGAGACCCTGACAGGTACTGAGCTTCAGAGTGCAGGAGGCTGTTACACCCCAAAGACCTCTCAAACCCAAAGAAACACAAAGTTAAATTTCAACTCTTGTTTATGAAAAATGCTTGAGACTCGAGGTGGTAAACTAAGGTATTTTTACAAATAGGACACAATAGGACACAATAGGACTGCAGGCTCTGAGGTAGCCTCTTAGTTTACAAGTCAGTGCATTGTTCATCTGTGGAAAATAAATGGATGATGTTATGAAATCAGCATTTGCTTTTTGCTCCTTGCTTCCCAAAATGCCATGTATTTTTGCACAAATTTGGTCTGATCCATATCTTAGTGAAAGCAAGGGACATGCAATCTGGGCATGCAACGAATGACTACTTTATGGATTAGTTAAGGTTTGCTTGTGATTTATAGCTTCTGCTGGCTTTATTTTATACTTAGATGCTCTAAAATGAATCTCATTCACAGAACAAAATTGACATTTAGCTCTTTGGTCCATGCACCATGAGCCATGAAACATGGTCAGGCATTTATGACAGAGATTGTTTTGTTATTTTGAACACTAAGTTCAGAATAAATTATCAATACTTTTTTTTCTCTGTTTCCCTGACATATAAGTAAACCACATACTTGAATAAATCACAGTTTCAAAGAGCTTAATGACTTAAACTACTCTTTCATGGTGTTACACAGAAACTTACGATCACGTTCAGAAGACAGCATTTGTGGGCAAAAGGCTAAGTGTTACATGGGCATTGGCTTCTTTGGAAATATGTCAGTGGCAGGAGACAAAAGACAGTGCATGGGCTTTTCACAGGAGTAAGACTTACAACTCAAGAATTTCATTGGATCCCAGTAGCTAATAGGTCAAAGCATGAGACTACTCGAACCAGGCACCAAGCATAACTAATATATTAGAAATAATATATTCACATATGCTACCATTCTTCGTCCAGGTCTTTGAAGATTAACACAATTCTAATCCAGTTTGGCCCAGTGTTATTGAACTTGAATGACATTTCTTTAAGCTTTAATTATGTTAATTAGACAATAATTTTAGAAGTGGCAGGAAAATGAGTGATTGGTTTAGCAAATTTAAAGTCATATTGATACATTTTTACTTGTATTACCATGCTCACAGTTCCAGGGATACTTTTAAGTCCTGTCAGAACTGCACTTCTGCATGAAAACTCTGAATTTGTGTACTCTGTCTTTTTGAGACATCTGGATTTTGATTCTAAGCTGTACTTTACCTCTGACTTAAGTCTGGAAATAGTGGAAGTAAATCTCTGATTTGAACACTCTATGATTTAAATCCCCAGTCAAAATGGAAATTTCTGACTGCTTCTGTTTGCTTGTCCTTCATTATGATGGAAACCCAAATAGTAGAATATGAGCAAATGTGACAGAACAGAAAAAGGGGGGGGAAATCTAAACAGGCTGGCTTTGGGTTTGCAATGTTGTTACACTAAATTTTCAGCTTTTACCCTTCCAAATATAAATACTTGAATTCGTGAGAGAAAAAAACTACTGTTCTTTTACACATCTTCAGGGAAAAAAATCCTGAATGTATTTAAACTCCAATTGTATTTCAAAGGGATCACTGAAAGGATCAGAGTGCACCTAATAGTTATATATGCCACTGTGTACTGCAAGTCAGTTTTATCTGAGGTGCTCTATCAGTGAAAATGTAGCAATTTAGGTTAGACAATATTTTTTTTTAAATTAAGCCAGTGAAGAGAGACCTGAAATGACATTAGGATATACTGATTAGTTCCCAAAACAATACAGAAGATTCTGTCTCTGACAGTGATTTACAGTCCTAAGAGCTTCTTTCTTCACTTTGAAGCTGAAATTGTTTTAGCTGTATTTCACCTAAATTTGTCCTATGTATTCAGTATTGTTTTGTACTTACTGCATGTGCTCTAACCTGAATCCTTTGCAAGATAAAGAAACACCCACCTGCTTCAGAAGAACATGCATGTAAAATGTGACATGCATTGGAGGGAGGCTATGGTTTATATAGAGACTGAACACTATGAATACAAAGATGATCAATAAATATGCAATATATGTATGACATATATATATTTGGGGATCTCTAGATTTTCATCTTGAGAGAAGCAAGCAAACCAAAAATCAAATAATGCTTTGCCTACAAATATTATAGTGCTATTTTTTTCCACCATGAAATAGTTTGTCAAATCTATTTTGCATCATATTGTTTTTCTTCAACATATGACAGCTTTCAAATTGCCAAATTATGCGATTTATTGTTAAAAAATCTCTTAAAAAGAAAAAAAACTTCTAGGAGATTCTTCTGGGTATTTATTCTTATTTGCATTGCACATATTTTAAGGAGAAGAAATGTATTCCAAAGACCTATTTAAATTTGTCTTGAGCTGGGTGTTTCTCTAGTTACATTGAAAGAATATTTAAATTAAATAAAACAAGCAAAAAAAATTCATTAAATGGTCTAAAGCAAAAAAAAAAATCTTAATTAACTTCTTGGCAGGGCAAGAAAATGATAGCAAAAATCTGTCCAATGACAGATTTTACGCCTTATAAAACAGAGAGAACCAAGTCATGCTGCAATAAAACCAAAACCAGAAACTGAATTTGCTCCTTGGGCACAAGCTTGCAAATAATACCTCTGGGAGAACAGCACACAGGAAGAAACTGCAGCAAATTTGCTTGTGTGCTTGCTGTTTCCAAATATAGAGCAAGTGTTTTGAGAAGCCCAGCAAACTACTACAGTGTAGTACAGGTAGGCTACCACTATCGGATGGGGAAAAGTAGGTTTGCCACTCCTGTCTATGTTCAGTAGGAACTAGGGTAAGAGTTCTCGGAATGTCTTTGAAAATCTTGGTAAAGTCTTTGAGACCTGCTTCCATTTAAATGCTAATATTCTTTTAGGCACTATAGTCACATATGGAAACATTTAAATATCAGTTTTGTCTAGAAGTTCTATGTATGTGACAAAGAACTCAGAGTCTTTTATGGCAACTGCTATGTATACAGCATTTCACACCATGTATTGACAGAAAGAAGCAGTGATCAGAGATATGGGACTAAGCTTAATCCCCATTTTTGAAGGGAAAAATTTACTAAGGAGGAACAGAAATACTTCTTTCTATGCTTAGAAACATAATTGCTAGATACTGAGAAATATTTTATTGGTGAATGTTTGAAAACTAAAAATAACATTTGCCTTGAGTTTTTACTTTCATTGTGTGTATTCTGGATGAGAAATGTTCAGCTGGGCTGTGACAAAATCCAGCATTCAGCTTAGTATTAAATTGTTTACAAAAAACAGCTTATACATGATTAATAGATTAAAAACAAACACAGGAACGAACAAACCAAACGACAAACCAACCAAATGAACAAAGCCAAACCAAAGAGTTATTAAATATCCAGCATTATTATGGGCCACTTAAAATAGCAATATTGGTTTGTTATAGAACTGATGTCTGTATCCATCAATAACATTTATCCTTTTCTAGGACACAACACACCCATTAAAATCTATTAATCATGAAGAAACCTGTTATAATTGGACATTTTATTTACATTTATGATTTTCACCTCAAACAATATGTTTACAAATTGTGAATGTAATTCTTTAGGAAATATGGAATTCTCAAACCCTGAGACTGGGTATGCAAGAAATCTGCATATTCATGTAGTTGGTGTGCAAACATTTCGGTTGAGTCTGGTTCTGAATGCTTTTATTCAGGTAGCATACTTAAATACTTAAAAGGGTTTTAGAAATAATGATGTGTACCATTGCTTTCATAGATTCTTGAAAAGAAAATGAAATCTAGGAAAATATAACTGCTCAAAACCAGATACTTCCAAACTTTCAGCATTTTATTCCCTGTGTTTTAAATAGCACAGACATTTGCCAGTATCTCCTCTGTTTTGCAAGAAAACACTCCTTAGCTACTGGATTAATTTTTTGTGGGCAAAGGTATGGGGCTGGAAATGATTTTGTAAAAGACACTCTGAGGCGGAAAGTGTTTCAGTTTGTTCCTTTTGGTCTGTGGCTTCACTGGATGATGTTGTTTAAAAAGAGAGAAAAGAATCAAAAGCAAAGCAAAACAAAAAATACTCACCTCCCTGGGACTGAAATACTTTGTATGTGTTGTTGTTTGCAGTGCATGCCAAGACATTCATGGGCACCAGAGCCAACCTGGCGAGATAATTAAGTATATAAATGTATGTGTTTAAAACAGCCTTATAAGGAGCATTGGAAATCTTCAAGATGAGCGAATATCTTATAACTTCTTCCGCAGGTGCGAGGATAGCTACAAGCCATGGACTTTCTGTCCTGCTTCTTGTTTGTGGCTTTGTGAACGGTGCTTTGCTTTAATCTAAAAGTGCTGACATTTTCCAATATCACTTTCTCTTCTTAAAGCAAAGAGCAAATCGCCTGTAAATTCCACGGAGCGGACAGCAAAGTTGACCCTAACCTCCAACCACCACTCTGCACCCAGTGTACTCTAAATCTCTACACAAGGAGCACCTTCTTCAGGAAGTACAAACAAAAACATGAAAATAAATCATTACTATAATACAATAGAATATAATATAAAAAGAAGAGGATACCACATGTTTTCCTTCTCTATCTTATTTTCTTTGGCATTTCACTTATCTTTCGTTTGAAGAGCATCGGTGTGATGCAATCAGAAGGTTTGTAACAGCAAACCCCAGTTTTCTTTCAGCAAGGAGAAGCCTCATCCTTGACTGCTCAGGGGCTGGCCTGCGAGTCATCGGTGTTACAGAATTAACCAAGGATGACATTTGGTTTCCTGTGCTGAAAGAACCATTCCAGCCTGGAAGCAAACACAGTGATTTAGCATCAACCCAAACAAAATACCCCACAGACTTCGCTAAAAAAGAAATGGCTTTTTTTTTTTGTCTTTCTTTTTTTTTTTTTTAATAAGGAATAGGGAGGAGAAAAAAAAGGTTGTACAAAGCAGATAAGCAGACTTCCTCCTGGAAAAGAAAGAAGATATTTTTCTCATCAGTTGTATGGGGGAATATTTTTCTTTTCCCCTGGGTTTTTGGTGGGATTTTTTTTTTTATGTTTGTTGTGTTTTGGTTTTTTTCCCTGTCACATTTTGTTTATTTCTTCTTCACTGGTGACAGTTACAGATTTGGGCCAACCCCTGATGATCGTGTAGAGGTTTATATATATATATATATACTTTTTTTTGTGTGTGTGTGTATGTGCATTCTATATCTCAGTGTGTTTTCTCTAACGTTGCAACTCCTGTATATGCAAAACTAACTTAAATTCTGTAAACTGCTTACAATCTGTGTGATACAACTTAAGAGTGGACATACTTTGGTCCCCATGCAAGCCAGTTTTTATTATGATCTGTATGTCACACAACCAGTAGACATCTATACTTCCTTTTTTTTTCTTTCTTTCCTTCCCTACTTTTTTTTTGACAAAACACCACTCTTCAGTTTGTAATTCAGTACTGTGTGGATTTTGTAATACATTCCTTCACTACCACTGGTTTAACTCCATTCAGACCCCTGTTTACTCTGCCAATGCACATTAAAATTTGTTATGGTCTCTAGACAATGAATTATTTTTGGTTTGTGTATGCTGTGCTGGAATTCAGATACTGAAAGTTCTTTTAATTTGTAATGCTTATAGAAGAGGTGACTTGAACATTAGAGACTGTAAAATGCTGGTTTGCAGTCGAATGCCACATGTAAAGGAAGGTTAGAAGGGAGAAGCAGACAAATGGCTCTAAGCACACTCTTTGGGTGAAGAGTTTTAACAAAATGGATTTGTTACACTGAAAAACTGTATTTGCATCACAGCTCCTTCTACATGGCCAAAGAAGTGTCTTTCATTGCTTTCTCCTGAAGAAAATTGTCATTATTCACGAATTAAAATACTTTATGCCTGTGAATTGAACATGAGAATGAAGTAATATGCATTACATGAATTACATTCATTAATGCAGGAATGAAAATTTGCTACCATTTGCATCTGCAATCAGGAAGGTTGTTTTCTTTTTCCCCCTCCTTCCTCCAACATTGAACAATCTACACCCTGTCATTTGTCAGCACAATCAAGTATACTGCATGCTCATTATGATCTATTTACAGCAGCATTAAGTAGCTGCAGTGTGGTCAGCTGTGTGATTTCTCCTCATTTTGTAAGTAATGAGAAGGAAGTAAGAAATTCTGTTTGATATCTCACTAGTCCATGGCCTAACAGCCTAATATTTCATTTCCAAACGCCCATAATTCTGAAGTATTTTCTCAATGATTTCAAAGCATAAAAAACAAATAGTATCATTGAAGCACTAATGCTTTGGAGGAGGATTTGTCTAAATCTTGTTTCCCGTTATCACACATCCTGCACTAAAACCTTGACTGGGAATAGTATTTTTTCTTTGATTTTAGCAGTAAAAAAGACAGTAGAAGTTTTATCTAATATAGACAAATCAGGCATAAACCTGAGGAGAAAAAGTAAAAAGTTTTACTTAACACAAAATTAATGACTCACTGGGAGGATTTTATATGGAACAGGTTTTGCTCCATAATAATAGGAGTTTATCAGCCTACTGGCAAAGAAAACAGAAACAGTCCCCATGAAATTGTTCTGAACAAACCCAAATGTTGTGGCTCGAAGAGGAAGTAAATGAAAACTAATTAAGAGGTTTTAGAAATCTCATTTTCTCAACACACCTACGGAACCAAACTTTCTGATCTCTGGAGAAAAGGCTGCATTTCCCCCATGAAATAGATATCTATGGCTGGATGCAGTCCTAATCTCTCTTGTGGAGCTCAGAAACTTCAGTTGCCATTGGTCTTAAATGAACCCAAATGTTTAACAACACATGTGCTTTGTATGTTTACTGTGTACACGTCTTGTATGAATATTCTGCGTATGTACCTAGTCATATAGACAATCTGCAGTGACACACAGGAAGGCAATTTAGCCTTACATTGTTAAAACTGGCCTCTGATTATTATATTACATTGATACTGTGGTTTTTATTGATGCTGTTAGCTGCTTATATATAAATCAACTACTAGGAAGTAAGATTTAAACAACAGATGACATTAAATGCAGAATTCTAGACCACTCAGGCTACTATGATATAACAACTCTGAAGACAGTATCAAGGAAAAGTCTGTATCCTGGGATCTGCTGCTATTCTTCAACAGTGTTAGTAAAAACAGGACAAAAGATATCTGTAGGACTGTGGTGGTTTGAGCCTCCAGTGGAGTTCAATCTACCAAAAAAATAATCCGGAGTTGGTTTGGAAGTAGGAGAAATACATTTTTTAACAATATATATAGCAATAACAGGGAGGGTTTACAAGGGTAAGGAATAAGGATGAGTAGGAGAATAGACAAAACCAAATGTGGATGGCCTTGTATCTCCCTCGATGTATGTGGATTTCAGCCCTTTAGGGAAGCCTGGGTGTGGCAGGGAGAAGACCAGGCCTGACCACGTGGCAGAACCAGGAGGCCAGCAGCGGCTGTTGGTCCTTTCGAACAGGCGAGGCAGATGGCCACCACGCCCCACCCCCCCTCTCCCCCTTTATAGTCTTGCTGGATAGGAAAAAGGATCAGAACAGACCAATTTAGACCTGGGGGACCCCTCCTGCCAGGAGGGAGAAACCATGTCCACCTGGATCAGGTTTCTTTTGTCCCCTGGGGGAAGCAGGGCTCTTGCAATCCAACCCGAGGATGGTGTAACCCAGCACAAGGACTTTTGAAAAGCGTTTGAATCTTGTATGAGATACTAAGGTGATAGAGTAGCTGTCCTCCTTCCCGTGGCCCCAGGATAATAAAGCCATATTTTTCTAATGAGGCTTGTCCAGACTTTCTCATTGCAGATCTAGAGTGGCTGCAGCAGAAATCCCTCCTACCAGGAGCAAACGCTGTATTCCTAAGTTTTCTAAACTTTTTGGTGTGTCACAAATTTACCTGAAGCTTCAAGAAATTCTCAGAATGGAAGTTAAGCTCCATTAGCACACTTTTTCCTAGGAATTAATTAAGGAAATTTGATAGAAGAATGGAACTACTGTCATTTTCTGCCCTGGCTCAGTTCTATTTTGGATTTAACATGAATAGAGAAAAATCTGGCCTAATTATATCCTGAAAAGATCCATTGTGTTATGTTTCTAAAAGGGCAACTTATATGTAGCAGAAGCCAACATCTCTCAAAATCCTATGTCCTTAACTGTTCTCAAAAATATTCTAGTTTTGAGGTGGTCATTTGCATGACTCCTGCTTCTCACGGCATCCCCAAGGCCTCATTGTGTCTGTGACTTTGTCTTCAGATAGCTCCAAAAGCTTTGGGTTTTAACAGAAGAGTAACCATGGGTGAGTATGCACCTCTTTTGTATTTCAAGGTATATGCCATCTAAATACAACTCACGCACTTCGAGGTGTTATGGCATGTGAAGCTGAAACGTATTCTAATTCCATATTTTAGTGTCCATGACACTAAAATATGTGTTTTGTATTACATGAAAAAAGAAAAAGATCTGTAGCACTTTTGTACTACTGTCAAGGATTAGTACTGCTGCAGAGCCTGTCCTGTAAATTCTCCTCCTTTTCAGTGGTTACCAATATTCTTTTAATCTCTGTAACTTCATGCATGTAAGTTGCTGCATAATATGTATGAACTTTCTTAAAGGCCTTTTGTAGATTCTTCAGCAACATCTACAGACCAGGAATGGTGCTGGGGCCATAGACATTTGTTTTTAAATCTTGTCACAATAATTGAAGATTGGCTCTGTACCTCAGAACTGCTGTCAAGAGAGGTGCTAAAAAATGTGAATGGTAAACCCTAAATCTATTACAGCATTACCTGAAGGCAGATGTCAGAAGGAAGTATAAATCCAGGAGGCATCACAGTAAAAGTAATGGGACCACTTGGAGATTAATACCTACACATGGAATGCAGTGCTGCTGTGATTTAGGATCAGACACACTCTAGAATCAAATTTTTTCTTCATATTAATTCTTTAACATATTTTTGTCTTATTCAATACAAATGATAAAACAGTGGCCAGTGCAAAAATCTGAATGTCTGCCTAAAAGTTTTCAGTGTAAAACATTTAACTTCTAATGATGCCTGCTCTGATGTTGTCATTTATTTCACCATTAAGGAAAAACCAAACCAAACCAAACCAAGACAAATAAAACAAACCCAAACAAAACCAAACCAAAACCAAACCACACCAAACCAAAAACCAAACCAAAAAATGAGACAACCCCTTCCCCCCCAAACAAAACAAAACCAATCAACAACTAAAACAAACAAAAAGACTGCCCTGATAGTGAAGGGGAAAAAAAGCAACCTTTTTTCCCCCCCTAGGATAGGGGAACATTTGTGGAAGACAATAACAAAGAAGAAACTTAATTTTTTTATTGGTAAATGTCAAATGTTGTTTACAGAGCTAAAAGCATTAAGAGTCAGCAATTGGATCAATATACTTTGCAATATAAATTTTTAAAGGTTAATCTTCTGTGATTATCTTGGCTAAACACTATAGAGCACAAAGTAAATTGGCTAAACAATACAAAGCACAAAGTAAATTGCTCAATGCAAGTCACCATAAATAGCTTCAGGCTTTTGTTATGAGCTTCTTGGATGTTTAGTTATTTGATTTCACAGCCATAAAGTTTGTAGACACGTTTGCTTATTTGAAAGTTCATACATACTTTTTGTAGTGGTCTTAATCTAAACAATACAGCAAGACAATAGCAAAGAAGGAACTTAAATTTGTCTCTAACAATGGATCACACTCTGTTCATGGAGTTACTTGCAATACTTGCAAAAGAAAAAGAAATGTTCTTTCGTGGGACTTGGGTATAATGACAATTTTAATTCATTTTCTCCTTTTTATGTTATTGGAGTTTTTTGCCAATGCTTTTGTCTAAGAAAGAAGACAATAGAGTACTACTCTTTACAAGGTGACAGGAACCAAAAAATAGCTGTCTTTGTTCTGAAACAAGCTGAGGCTACAAAGAAATTTGTCATGTAATTTAAATGTTTAGAGTGTCCTATTTACATCAAGCTATCTTTTCTCCTGGCTTTATCGGGAAGGAGCAACAGGGACGGTGTTTTGTATTTGCGTTTGACTTCCCAGCTCTAAGAGTATTCTCTGTTAATTGCCATCCTAGAGCTAAGGGCAGGACTCTTCTGTAAGTTTCATGAATACAGTAATTTTCCCTGTAACCACCAGTGATAGATTACTTGGAGTAAGACATACAATTCAAGAATACTTTTTCCATATAGTTATAAATGTTACAAGCAATAGCAACTGCTAAATTGAATTTTCACTTATTGAAAACCTCCTTTATATTAACATAGCATCATAGAACGAGGTCTTATGTGTACATAGGACTATTTACAGTGATAGCTCATAAGGAACCCAAAATGTACATAGCAGATTATTAATTTCTTTCCTCTTTTTGAATATCATGAACTTGAAAATCAATAGAGAAGGCTGGGTTTGACAACTAGCTGCTTAAAATAAACTACTTAATGTTACTCTTTGAAGAAGCAAAGTCTCAAAAAACCTTTATTAGAACTTGTATAATTATGACTATTTAAATTATGTATGGTTTTGAAGTAGATTTATATATACTCTAAATGAAACCCCTGTGTATAAAATTCAGAACAAAGAAGATGGTGAGTTGGGGTATTTTTTACTACTTCTGATAGAAGATTATGTTAATTGCTGATGATTACTTTTAATATCAAATTGACAGGCCTTCAAATACTTGGCAACTATAGTTCTTCACAAAATAAGTGCCAAATTTTCTTACCCACTTCAGGTTTTGGACTTTAATTGACATTGGCTTAGGTTTCCAAAATGTTGCTCATTCATCATAACAAGAAAAAAAGAGGAATTCATACTTCATTAAAAATAGATGCTACCATGTTTATTAAACCACCTCAATGCTTTTCCCTTTGGCGAATCAGACACAAGGTATCTTTGGTCCGTATGCAGCTCCTCTTAATGGGGCTGTGCACTGACAAAAAAGACAGGAAATAGCTGTACACAATACTGCTGAGGACCTACTGAGTTTACACAGGGGCACTGTGCACGCAGGCAGGATGTCTGGCACTGCCTGGGCTCTAGAAGTGCAGAACGCCTGGAATGCACTGGAGATCGCATCACACATCATGGAAGGAGGTGTTAGATATAGGCCGCTCCTGCCTCCAAATGAGATTTGTCCAACTACAAAAGTTGTTACCATCCTAAGGCTCCTAACCCACAGGACAAATAGAATACTGAAAAATAAAGAATATTGAACAAAATTCCTTTTATGTCATCCTCATTTTCTTTGTTTGTGATCAACACTTCTAATAGGGAAGTTCAAGAAAACTGCTCTCTTCAGCAAGAGTTGGAATTAAACAGATGGAATTAAAGAGTAGCTTGACCTAAAGTTTGCAGCTCAACTTCAGGGCTTTTACTTCAAAAAGTTTTATCAACAGTTAAAGACAATATAAGCACATAAAGAGAAACAAAAGTAGCACACTGAGCCAAAAGAATCACCCTAAACAATATGAAGGATAAACTTTCAAGTGTATCTATTACTAAAACAAATTCTTTTATTAGACACATTGTCACTTAAGGAGACATCTGGGAATCTATGCTCTATTATTAATTTGTTTAACAAAATAATGACCTTAAAGTTGCTCGTATTTTGGTAAATGCAATGTTATCTACTATGCTTAAATAATATAGTCATCTAAGACATTTGTCAGGAAGATGTACACAGAGTATGCTGAATTATATACAGACCTGCTAATGGCAATAGAGTTTATTTTCTCAGTAGATGAATGAAGGGGGTGGATGATGTGCTGTCTTCCCACTTCTGCTGACCAGTAGTTGCTGCCAGTAATATCAATGCCTACCCTAGACACATATAAAAGCAGTGGCTAATCTTTCTCTCTTTGTTTCTTTCTTCCTTCCTTCCTTTCTTTCTTTCTTTCTTTCTTTCTTTCTTTCTTTCTTTCTTTCTTTCTTTCTTTCTTTCTTTCTTCTTTCTTTCTTTCTCTTCTTTCTTTCTTTCTTCCTTTCTTTCTTTCTTCCTTTCTTTCTTCCTTCCTTCCTTTCTTTCTTCTTTCCTTTCTTTCTTCCTTCCTTTCTTTCTTCCTTTCCTTCTTTCTTTCTTCCTTTCCTTCTTTCTTTCTTCCTTTCTTTCTTCTTCCTTTCTTCCTTTCTTTCTTCTTCCTTTCTTCCTTTCTTTCTTCTTCCTTTCTTCCTTTCTTTCTTCTTCCTCCTTTCTTTCTTCTTCCTCCTTTCTTTCTTCTTCCTTTCTTCCTTTCTTCTTCCTTTCTTCCTTTCTTCTTTTATTAGTCACTTTTCCTTCTTCATTGGACTAAGCTTTTGGTAGACCTTGGAAATATGCAGCACATAAAAAACACAGGAAGTTGTATTGAAGTAAGTGGTTCTTCAAGTATTTTCACTGAAGAAGTAAAATTAGGCTAAATATTCTCTTAGGAAAGGAAAGACATATGCTGTAAGAGAAGAGTATGGCAAATATGTCCTGACACAAACATTAAAGACTTACAGACATCTGACAAAAGGCTGAGGCTTGCTAGAAGCTGATAAAGATCATTTTGATACCTCCAAGACAGTGGAGCAGTGCCTCCATGCCCAGGCTTTTACCATGTTTTTGTGTGGTTGTGTGAGCTCAGCCCACCAACAAATTTGAAATGATAACAGCACACGCTCAACTTAGAGAACAAATAGAGTTCTCCTCCAGAGCCATTTGAGTGGATTGCCCTCAAAGCAAGAGGCCTTGCAGTCAGATCTTCTCTGCCATAGAATGGAATGCCATCTAAACATATTCCCAGGGATTGAATGAGTCCTCACCCTTCCTTTTGGTGAGTGCATATTTTGGGTACCCTTGAGTGGGAGGTTTCCCCTTTCTGAGCAAGTGCAAGCACATTTTGGTTCATCTTTCTAGGAAGAATATTCTATAAAGCTTAAGAGTAAAGTTTAATTGGTTGTGTAGTAGTATATTCCCTACTGACATCCAAACTTGTAATTCAATTGTATTGAAAGGACTGCCAAGTAATTTTGTTCACAATAAATCCACATTTTTGGGTAGCTCTTGTTGTCTATTTTGTGGGTGCCTCTGTAACAAGAAGTCACGTTTGAGAGTTTAGAAAGATTTGCCATTGCCTGTGCAACAATGAAGGCTCTGTTTGAAACACTCTCACTGCAAAGTTCTAAAATACTCTATTTATCCTCATTGTGGATTTCTCTATAGTTTTCTGTATTCTATTTCAGCAATTAAATCTACTAAACCATACAACATTGCTGAAGTGGATGAGAAGCACTTGCACAATCTGTATCTCCAGTTTTGAGGGATCTAACACTAAGAAGAACCTGGAACACCCCTCACATGAAGACAGGCTGGGAGACTTGTGGTTGTTTAGCCTGGAGAAGTCTCTGGGGAGAATTTATAGCATAATTTCAATATGTGAAGGGGAACTTACTAGAAAGTTAGGGATGGATTTTTTTTACAAGGGCATATAATGAGAAGATGAGGGGCAATGGTTTTAACTAGAGCAGGATAGATTAGGAAGTTCTTTGCAATGGGGGTAGTGAAATATTGGAACAGGGTGCCCAGAGAGGTGGTGGAGGCCTCATCCCTGGAGACATTCAAGGCCAAACTTGATGGGGTCCCAAGCAATCTGATCTAGTTAAAAATATCCCCTGATCACTGCAGGGGAGTTGAACAACATGACCTTCAAGGATCCCTTTCAACCTGATGCAAATGTATTCTATGTTTCTAAGAATCAGGTAAAGTGGCAGCAATGTTTTAAAACAGTCCCAGCTGTCTCTGGTCAACAAAAACAAGCAAACAAATAAAAAAAAATCATGTGTGGGGCTTTAGAAGCAATGCCATTCAGGAAACTGGCACAAGAACTGCTGCTGAGCCAGCATAGAGATTACCTAACTAGTGTAGGTGAAAGCTATTCAGTGGAAGAGCACAACACTAAGAAGGCAGGATGAGTACACTGGTGACTCCTTTGCTCTGCCCAGCTTTCACCTGCTGTTGAAGGTTCTTCCAGTGACACTTACATTAGCATGGTTTTGAAGATTCATTACATAGTAGGGTCTTAACAAATTTGAACCTAACAATGGGATGGTTTGATAGGACTAGGGGGAATGGAATAAAGTTGGAAGTGGGGAGATTCAGGCTGGACATGAGGAGGAAGTTCTTCCCCATGAGAGTGGTGAAGCCCTGGAATGGGTTGTCAAGGAAGATGGTTGAGGCCCTGTCCCTGGAGGTGTTTAAGACCAGGCTGGATGAGGCTCTGGCCAGGCTGATCTAGTGTGGGGTGTCCCTGCCCATGGCAGGGGGGTTGGAACTAGCTGATCCTTGTGGTCCCTTCCAACCCTGCCTGATACTATGATACTATGATTCTGTACTAACTGTAGGTATTCCAGAAAAAAACAAAACAACCAAGACTCACATTGTTCCATATAATAGGATCCATGAAAACTCTGTTGTAGTAGCCAATGGGTAAACAAGCAGAAAACATAACATATATGGAACAAAATACATAATAAAATGACATGACCCATGTTTCTCCTATATGTTGCTAGGGAATATTACATACAGGCTCGGACTCGTTACCCCTTACAGCACTGATACCAGAATGTGGCGGTGAAATAGAGCTCTGTCTCCAAATGGAGCTCTGATGGATGACACCACAGTATACTAAGAACTAGCTATACTTAAGATAGATAGCAAAATTCTGAGTGAAACTGGACACTTATAAAGATAACAAAATGCATAGATCATTACTAGAAGAGGAAGTTTTAAAGGTTTTCATGTGTGTGGTCAGCATAACTAGAGAAGTGACTGACCCCTTCTACTCAGCTTTCATGAGGTCACACCTTGAACACTGTGTGCAATTTTGGGATCCTCACTAGAAGAAAAACACTAACACAGGATTGTGTCCAAAGAAGGGAAACAAAGCTGGTGAAGGGTCCAGAGGTCAGGTCTTAAGTGAGTGTCTTATACAACAGGGACTGTTTAGTCTGGAGCAAAGGAGTCTGAGGGCAGACCTTAATGCTCTCTACAGCTACCTGAAAGAGGGATCTAGTATAGACTCATAGAATCATAGAATTGTCAGTGTTGGAAGGGACTTCAAGGAACTTCCAGTTCCAACCTCCCTGCCATGGGCAGGGACATCTGACACTAGATCAAGTTGCTTAGAGCCACATCCAGCCTGGCCTTCAAAACCTCCGGGGATGAGGCTTTCACCACCTCCCTGGGCAACCTGTGCCAGTCTCTCACCACCCTCATGGGGAAGAACTTCTTCCTAACATCCAATCTGAATCTACCAATTCCAGTTTTGTTTCATTCCCCCTAGTCCTATCAGTCCCTGACACCCTAAAAAGTCCCTCCCCAGCTTTCTTGCAGGTCCTCTTCAGATACTGGAAGGCCACAAGAAGGTCTACCTCAGAGCCTTGTCTTCTCCAGACAACATATCCCCAACTCCCCCAGTTTGTCTCCATAGCAGAGCAGCTCCAGCCCTCTGATCATCCTCGTGGCCCTTCTCTGGACACCTTTCAGCACCTCCAGATCCTTCCTGTAACAGAGGCTCCAGAACTGGACGCAATACTCCAGGTGGGGTCTCACCAGAGTGGAATAGGTAGGTGGAAATCACTCTCTTTTTCCAAGGAGCATGTAATAGTATAAGAGGAAACAACCTCAAGTTACACCAAGAGAGGTTTAGACTGGATATTAGGAAAAAAATATTAGAGATAATTTACTGCCAGAAAAAAAATTAGATATTATTTACTGCCAGAGATATTTAGAGATAATTTACTGCCAGAAATCCTTAGTGGGATAGAAGCTAGATGTGGTGGCTACTGCAATATGTCACAAGCAAAGAACTAAAACTAGCACTTCAACAGAGCTTAACCAAGACTTTAAATTTGTAAGATGTAATCAAGTTGATTTATAGTATTATTTTGTTCCAGTTGGAAGCAAATGTAAATAATGCCAAGAAAACAGAAGTTCCAGCTCAGCCAAAAGCATTGGTCCATATTGCTCACTATATTGTATCCTATCTGGCAGAAACATACCCTTCCAGAGAAGGGCCATGAGGATAAGCAGAGTGCTGGAGCACCTCTTCTATGAGGACAGAATGAGGGAGTTGGGGCTGTTCAGTCTGGAGAAGAGAAGGCTCCGAGGAGAGCTACTTGTGGCCTCCCAGTATCTCAAGGGGGCTACAAGAAAGCTGAGGAGGCACTTTTTAGGGTGTCAGGTAATAACAGGACTAGGAGGAATGGAACAAAACTAGAATGTGTAGATTCAGATTGGATGTTAGGAAGAAGTTCTTCCCCATGAGGGTGGTGAGACACTGGCACAGGTTGCCCAGGGAGGTGGTAGAAGAAAATGGAGGAATATAGAAATTACTACATACATGTTATATGGAGGTAGGTTAGCAGAGAAATTATCTTCACTAGCAGTTCATGTCTTTATTGCAGTGTCTACCATGGAAGCACACTTTTGCTTCTATGTATCTCAAGCTGCTGACTGGCCATTGGAATGTGCTGCCCAGGGTGGTGGTGGAGTCACCATCACTGGAAGTGTTTAAAATAAACAGCCTGGATGAGGCACTTGGTGCCATGGTTGAGTTGATTAGATGGTGTTGGGTGATAGGTTGGACTCAATGATCTTGAAGGTCCTCTCTAACCTGGTTAATTCTGTATTCTGTTTCTTTTCCTCCCCTGCTCCCTTCCTTTTCTGTTTCCTTTTCACGCATCTATTGTAAAAGAATGCATAAATATAATGTGGCAAATTATTAATCATGTATTATTCAAGTCTGACAAGCAGCTTCAGAAATAAAATGGAGAGGAATACTTAGGATTAGATCATACTTCAGGAGCTTTTTACAAAAATAGCTGATTCCTGTATCAGTCATATCCTGTTGACTGAAGTACCAGGCTACAATTCTAAGCATCCTCAAACTGTAAGACACATTCAATTACAAAAAAAAAAAAAAAAAAGAAGAGTGAAAGCAGTTCAATCCAAACTGGATGCTTTCCTCTGCTGCCCTGGTACAAAGAACACAAACCTCAGATGCTCTCCTCTGCTGCACTGGCACGAAAAAACATACTGTCTGTTGAAACTGCTCATAAAGTCAGACAGCAAGAGGCTTTATTTGTCCAGATTACAGAGGACTGTCAGCAAGAAGAAAACAAAGCAAAATTTAACATACTATTCTACTTTTGTTGGGCCAGTTGTGAGAGACCTGCTTAGAATTTACCAAAACATTATTTCTGTGTTGTAAAAGATCAGATTAGTTAAAACATCACCAGCATAGCACTCACTAAAATTAAGAACAAACTCCATTTACTTGTGAAAATAAGGTCCATTCTGAATAAGGAAGGGAAGGAAAGGTGGGAAAACTGAAATTGCTGCTGCTAACAGTGAGGGCAAAGCAGAATGGTGCACTCCTAGGGTATACTTTCCCCCCTAATATCTCTTTCATAAAGAACATCTTTTTATTACATATGAACATATTGCTTCCCTTGCTCTGTTGTAAATGACAAAGTTTTAGTGGTCCAGAAGCTGCAGTGGAGTTCTCTGTGGAAAGAGGTTGGGTATTTCCCCATGCTGGACACAGGCAGTTCCATCTGGCTCTACAACGGGTCCCCCAGCACTGAACTCACCAGCCCCATGTATGGTGCCTCTGGGAAAATGTATTTTGAAAAAGTCAGCCTGTGCTGAGGAGAAAAAGGAGGATGGAACAAAATATTCAGTAACATCAACAGTGTCATTAAGGTCAGAGAAGGAGGTGCTCCATTTAAGAACGGATCCTGACCCCTAAAGGGACTGCTCCTGGAGAGTTCACATCAGAGCACAGAAGAGTGAGAAGTAAGGAGTGGCAGAGAGAAACCATTGTGTACTCACTGTAACATCTCCCAGAACTCAATAATTCTTCATGGTGTGTTGCCTTATTAAAGGGATTGTGCAGCCTACAGCGGTAACAAGGAGGAAGGAGAGGAATTTGGAAAGGCCGAGTGTGGAAGAGAAGGAAATGTGTTTACCTAACTATTGAAAGGTTTGGTTTATTGCCCTTTTCTTTCTAGAACTCAAATCCACAATTACATATTTATTTTGATTGTCAATAAACTAATTTATCCCTAATCAAGTCTGTTTTGTCCACAATGGTAATTGATGAGTGATCCTGTCTTCTTCTTGATCCAAAATGTTTCTCATTCATGTTTTTCCTCTTCTTACCCTGTCCCACTGAGTAGAGGGAACCAGAGAATGACTGAGTGGGAGTTTGATTGCCAGTTGAGAACAGCCTATCACAGCTCTCCCCATTCTTCTGGAAAAAGAATAGAGTGAAAGAAGAAGGGAAAAAAGGTAGACAAATTATCACATCTTCTCAGTTGCAGAATACATGGGATGATGTCTGGATGACTTTAATATTTTTCCTTAGAAAGCTGCCTTTTAAGACTGAGACAATATCAGTATTAAAGTTGCCTACAAGCCTCACAGGGACTAAGATTTGGAGAACAGGGAGCTCTAAAGCCAGGCAGAGGCTGGAGGTTTTTATCAGTGAAGGAATCTTGTCAATATAAACCAATCCTTTCATTAGTCATTATGAGAAGAGGAAAGATAGGGAAAAGAGGAATGACATTGAAGTCTTTCAAATAACATGGAAATCATATTAAATAATTACTAAACCCCAAAAAATATCAGTAGACAAAAAGGGCATTTAGAAGAAATAGGTAATTGGTCATATTTAGAATTTATTCTTCAAAACACAAATTCTCAGGTCTTTGAGATATTTGGGCCACAGCTTTTCCTCAGTAAAGCAAGAAACTTCAGCAATGGTAATAAAGAATTTTTTAGCTGCTAGGACATTTTTCAGCTTCAAAATTTTGTCCTAAAATCTATTCTGAAGCTGATATTCTGGTGAAATCTGGTGATAAATGGCAGGCATTGTGAATGGCTTTCCATAGTGCTATAAAAAATTAGAGCCAGCAGAGCCAGCAGAGTGGTGAATGTGGCTCAGTTGGTAGCACCTAAGACTCTTACTGGGAAGGTCGTGAGTTCAAGCCTGCAGTGGGCAGGAGTGTTCTCTCTGGGGAGCAACGTCCTTTCACTTGGTGCCATGGTCTAGTCATGGGGTTTGTGGAGACAGGTTGGACTCGATGATCTTTGAGGTCTCTTCCAACCTTAGCAATACTGTGTGAATACTGTGAATATGATGTTCAAATTGTATTCAGAGTCATTCTGAGCAGTGATAATGATAGTGTTAGCATGGGGGAAATCACTCAAATGGCCTCATAGAGACAACAGAGATAATGAATAAAAGAAAGGAGTTCCGACAGGTAGGGGGAAAAGAAAGAATGAGAACAGAAGATTGGTAGTTCTGTGATGAAGGGTAAGAAGAGCAGACGATTAGGAAAATTCTGGTGACTATAAACCTGTTACCAAAGGCTTGGAGCAGAAGGAAAATGAGATCCAGAATATTCCATTTATCTTAGGAGAAATTTGATTAGTTCAACAATTCATTGCCAATGTGTTTAACACAGCTCTGTGGCACGGCTTGAACTACACAACACACGAAGGAAGGTGGAAACAAAGATAAAGCAATCTTCAGCACTTGCTCAAGCCTGCATGATAAAAGGAGCAGAAATTAGTGCACAAAACCCCACATAATACCTATGGAATCAATATTACATTATATTACATTATATTACATCATTTTACATTACATCATATTATATATCATATCATATTACATTACTTTACATTATAAATTATATTCCACTAGAATAGAATAGAATTAACCAGGTCGGAAAAGCCCTCAGAGATCATTGAGTCCAACCTGTCACCCAACACCATCTAATCAAACTAAACCATGGCACCAAGCACCCCATCCAGTCTCTTCTTAAACACCTCCAGGGATGGTGACTCCACCACCTCCCTAGGCAGCACACTCCAATGGGCAATCACTCTTTCTGGGAAGAACTTCTTTCTAACATCCAGCCTAAACCTCCCCTGGCACAGATTGAGACTGTGTCCTCTTGTTCTGGTGCTGGTTGCCTGGGAGAAGAGACCAACCCCCACCTGGCTACAACCTCCCTTCAGGGAGTTGTGGAGAGCAAGAAGGTCACCCCTCAGTCTCCTCTTCTCCAGGCTAAGCAACCCCAGCTCCCTCAGCCTCTCCTCACAGGGCTGTGCTCCAGACCCCTCCCCAGCTTTCTTGCCCTTCTCTGGACACCTTCCAGCAACTCAACATCTTTCCTAAACTGAGGAGCCCAGAACTGGACACAGGACTCAAGGTGTGGCCTAACCAGTGTTGAGGACAGGGCAGAAGGACTTCCCTGCTCCTGCTGGCCACACTGTTCCTGATGCAGGCCAGGATGCCATTGGCCTTCATGGCCACCTGGGCACACTGCAGGCTCATGTTCAGCCTACTATCAACCAGTACCCCCAGGTCCCTTTCTGCCTGGCTGCTCTCCAGCCACTCTGACCCCAGCCTGTAGCACTGCATGGGGTTGTTATGGCCAATGTGTAGAACCTGGCACTTAGATGTGTTAATTCTCATGCCCTTGGAACTCTGCCCATCTGTCCAGCCTGTCAAAGTCCCTCTGCAGAGCCCTCCCACCCTCTAACAGATCAACTCCTGCCCCCAGCTTGGTGTCTTCTGCAAATTTACTGATGATGGACTCAATCCCCTCATCCAGATAATTTCATTTCATTATATTAATTATATTATATTATATTATATTATATTATATTATATTATTTATATTATATTATATTATTCTCTGTCACATCTGTCTCCATTTGCTTTGGTGCATGCTACATTGGTAAGCACATAATACAATTCATTGTACTTTAAATTTGCCCACACAGTAGAAAGCTTTATTGCTTTGTTAAAGTATTGTTATCTCTTTAGAAAATGCATTTACATATGATTTCTGTACACTAAACTATGAAGTCACTTGTGTTTTTTCCCTATGGAAAAGGGAGAAATGAGAGGAGACATGACAAAGGGAAATAAAACTCACATGGCATGACACAAGATGGACTGAAATTGTTCATTCTCTTTTGCAGTGAGGAAAGCAGAAGGTGTCCAAATAAACCAGTATGAACATGCTTCAGGACCTTGTAGAAGGCCTTGCCAAAAGGTGATGTGAATCCCAGAAATGCATAAAGCTGATTGGGAGACTGAGAAGCTTTATAGAAGAGAAATTTGCTGTGATTTACAAATGCACAGAAGCACACAGAGACAGGCTGTAGGCTGAAATTACCATTAGCCAGAATGATCATATTGTAACTTTGCTGTAGTCTTCCTTTTTCTGAGGTATTTACTTTTTGATGCTTTTGGATACAATACACAGCTTGCCCTTTTACTTGAGCCACTACAGCTGTTAAATCTGTACTGTTCTCTGTCATCACCCACTGATGGCTCCAACTAAAACTGCAAAATCTGTCAAGTTATTTGACTCTGTTAACTTCATATGGTCTAAATAACAGTTACAGGGATTCTTAAGACATTTTTAATTACCTGGAACATTTCCTTTTGCCCCTATCATTTTCATAAAAGAGATGGATTTATTTGGCTATTGCATTTTTGATGTATTGTCCAAAACCACATTTTCTCCTGCCTGTCTCTCATGACAAAACTTTCCAGTTCTGTTATCCCTACCACTCTAATCTTCCCAGAGATTCTGTCCTGCATGCATTGGGGTTCACAGTGGTGCTGGAATCACATTCTGTTCTTTTTAATTCTTCCTGTAAACTGAAAATTTGCAACGCTTTTGCACTCAGGTATCAACTTTCCTTTGTGAACTGCTTTTCTTGGATTCAAATTCTCTTTTTAATCCTGTTCCCTGAATTACTCAGAATAAGTTTTAGATAAATAACAGAGGAGAAACATGGAAATCTCTCCAAAGGCAGCAAAAGCTAGATAAATATTTCAACGATTTGCTGACCCCTGGGAAATTATACAGATACATTTAAAAAGTATCTCCATAGTTTTGCCTCCCAACAGTGACCAGTTTGCTGCACGTGATTTGTTTAGAAGATATTCATAGTTTCATGCAATGCTTTGGATTGGAAAGGATCTTAAGGAGCCTCTAATTCCAACCCCCCTGCCATGGGCAGGAACGTGTTCCACTAGACCAGGTTGTTCAAGGCCTCATCCAGCCTGGCCTCCGGACTGGGGGGAGTCATGCACTACCTCTCTGGGCAACTTGTTCCAGTGTCTCATCAGCCTTGCTGTAAAGAATCTACAGTTTAAACCCACCCTTGTCAAGATTCAGTCCATTCCCTCCTACCCTATCAATGCAAGCCCTTGCAAAAAGTCCCTTTCCTGGCTTTCTTGTAGGCCCCTTTCAGCTACTGGAAGGCTGCTGTAAGGTCTCCCTAGAGCTTGCCTTTCTCCATGCTGAACAGCCCCAACTCTTGCAGTCTGTCTCCATAAAGGAGGTGCTCCAGACCTCTGATCATCTTCATGTTCAGTTCAATGTCCTTCTCATGTAGGAGGCACATGGACTGCATGCAGTATTCCAGGTGTGGTCTCCTGAGAGCAGATTAAAGGGGAAGAATCAGTTCCCTCACTGCTGGTCACACATTTCTTTCTGCAGATCAGGATACAGTTGGTATTCTGGGCTGCAAGCAGGCATTGCCAGCTCTCATTTAGTTTTTCTTCAACTAACACCCCTAAGTCCTTCTTTTGAGACTGCTCTTGAACCATTCTGTGCCCACCTTATATTTGTGCTTGGGATTACCCTGAGCCCACATTTCAAGCCTGTCCAAGTCCCTTGGGGTGGCATCCCTTGGCTCCAGCTGACACTTTGTCATATACATCAAACTGGCTATTCTAGATGCTGGTCTGGAATGGATTCTAGGAAAAAACAAACAAACAAACAAACAAACAAACAAACAACACAAAAAATCCCACAAGATGAACTAATACTTTACTGAGCAATGGCAATCCAGTTAAATTGTTCATGTAGACACCATTATAATCTTCCATTTTTATGCACAGAGGAGCAATATCAATTCCTTAATTTGAAAACTACTTTGTATAACTGTGTGAATCTCCCAATCCTTCCATTTAATTTTTCACACAATTCCTTCATACAATTATTTCTCTATACCTTGATGAGATAAAGAAACACAAGTCTTTCCATTGAACAAGATCATGACCTACCTTTGTTTGCTTTCCAGGGTGGTAATTTGACTTCAGTATCTGATTTGGCTATTTTGTAGTTTATCATTGGCCACATATCACTTCTTCCTTTACTAATACTGCTTCCTAAAAATTATAATTGTGATTTATAATCATATAGTCCTATGTTTTATGCAGACCTAATGGTACAAACGATACACTGCAAACCCTTTACCCTGCACTGGATTTTACTCACATCTCAGCTGAAACTTAACTATCCAGTAGCATTTTGCAACACATTCACAGCATCTTAAAACAGAAGGGATCAACACATTAAAGTGAAAATGTAATAATGAATTCTCAAATGCACACAAAGCAAGCAGCTAAATCAGTAATGGTCAGTGCAAAGCATTTACTCTTACTGAGAGCACCAAGGAAAATTTATTCATCAATAATAGAAATTTTCATTGTATTTGACATTTAATACAAAACTACATTTACAATATGTTAAACAAATAATTAAGGCAAATTAAGAGCAAACATTTACCACTTGTATTTTGCTCTCTTTTATATTGTTTATTACTACACCATAAGTTATCCGAAAGGTGATATTGCAAATACATTTTAAAATATATTTGGGCACATACACACATTACAGAGCATCAGACAGCAATGTGTAATCCAAGTTGTCAAATGTGTTTTGAACACTGTGTTTACTGCTTAGAGAGCTGCCTAGTGATTTAGTGAAGGGCAGACATCTGGATCATTATAATATCTGTATGAACAAAAAATAGAGAGTTCATTTCACAGCCATTTTTGACCTCTCTGAATAATTTCAATCTCTGACTATACAGAAATTCTTTCCCAAGCAGACAACAGCATTGTACCCATGTTATTGAAGGCAGTCAATATATGGCTGCTGAATAACTGATTCAGCCCTTATAGAATTGGTATTTAGATCTGGCATCTGTTTTTCTTGGCTTCTTTCTCTGCTGACTCTGCCAACTGCTTAATCTACCTCCCTGTCTCTGAGATACACATTTTTCCTTTGCCTCTTTGGCTTTATGAAGGGAGCACCACGTTGCCCTGTCTGGCTTTCTGCGACCACATGTTTTCAGATGTGTTATCCTCATAGCCCATTCTATAATTACCAAAAGGATGTTTCAAGTTTTGCCATCGCTTGGTTTCAGTTCCCCCCACCATTTCTCCACATGCAAAGGATTGTGTGACTAAATACAGGAAGATCTGAATTCATATAAAAGGTAGAATACTTAGAATAGCAATAGGTTTTTAACTCTTAAGTGCATAATCCTTAAACACACAGTTTAAAAAGTGTTAGGAAAACACAAAAAGCATTCAAAACTACAGTTTCAAAACTAGAAAGGCTTCAGAGGGATCAAGAAATTTGTTGATGGAGGTTTCTAATAGGATTTTCACAGCCTTCTTTTATTACTTCCTTCTCTTTAAAGAAAGTAAGGGTCACTTCACCTATAAGCATTTCAGGAACCTAGACAGCTGTCAGACTTGTATGTCTACAGACAATGCTAAATCTGTACAGAAAAAAACCAAAGCAATGCAACTCAGTACAAATGTTATACTGTTTAAACCTCCCCATACTCTAACAACTGTAACCTACTCAGATTCAGGCAATTATTACCTCATTTCAGCGTATGCCTGCCTGCTGGGCTCTTTTTTACAGGGAAAAAGCATTTTAAAAATCATAACCACCAGTGGTATGAAGAGCATGTTTCTCCTATTTTCACCTGGTGTATTCAACCAAGTTCACCTAATCAGTCACTTTTCCCTTTGACATTTACAAGTCTCTTCCAATATACAGCATATTACTGAAACCTGGTCTGTTAAGCCAAAAGCATAATCTCTTCTCCCAGGCAACCAGCACCAGAACAAGAGGACACAGTCTCAAGCTGCACCAGGGGAGGTTTAGGCTGGATGCTAGGAAGAAGTTCTTCCCAGAAAGAGAGATTGGCCATTGGAATGTGCTACCCAGGGAGGTGGTGAAGTCACCATCATAGGAGGTGTTTAGGAAGAGACTGGATGGGGCACTTGGTGCCATAGTTTAGTTGATTAGATGGTGTTGGGTGATAGGTTGGACTTGATGGTCTTGAAGATCTTTTCCAACCTGGTCTATTCTATTCTATTCTATTCTATTCTATTCTATTCTATTCTATTCTATTCTATTCTATTCTACTCTACTCTACTCTACTCTACTCTACTCTACTCTACTCTACTCTACTCTACTCTACTCTAAGGTCTTTTCCAACCTTATTGATTCTATGATTCTATGACTAGTATCCCATGCTCCTCACCTGTGCTAACATTCTACCAAAGATCACCAGAGAACTGTCCCTGTAGTGTTGAGTGGCAGTTTGTATCTGTCTGCTGCACATCATCTTTGAGTGCTGTGAGAAATAAATTCCAACATTTCATAGAACATTTTATAGTCATTTGAACATGCATCTAGAGAAAAGTGGAACAGATGAGGTTGCAATAAGACACGAAATCTTCTCTCTCTTGATGTGAATTAACAAAGATAAGATCACCTTTGCTCCTCACCCAGACAAAAGATGCCAAGGGGTGGGAGGGTGGTGAAAAGACCCTCTGGCAACAGAAATGTGTAATGTAGAAGACGACACTGGATAAGGACTCTCTGGAATGTGCACAGACAAGATCATCTCTACCCATCAGCTACCCGGGACGGGAGGATGGTGAAAAGGACAATGAATTTACCACCTGCCGCTAGAAAATTGTATAAAAGACCTGAGCAATGCCTGCTCAGGAGAAGAAAAATGGAGAAGAAAGTACAAGGAGAGAAAAGGGCAGACACAGGAGAGAAGACATCACCATGTAGCCTGGAGGCAGCAGACCAGGAGGAACCCTCTTTCTGTGTCCTAAGTTCCACCTCCTGCGACTCATGGAGCTGAAGAGGCTGCTCAGAGAAGGACTTGGTCATGGACTTTGGGATTTCTCCCTCCCCTCCTTCAGCAGAGGACAATGCAGCCAACAAGGATGACATCTTCTCCAAGCCAAAGTGGCAGCAGCCTTCCTCCACAGACCCAAACCATCTTGGGGGGTGTTCTTCTTCTCACTCCCTCTTCTCCCTCTCTCTCTCTATTTTTTCCCTCTCTCACTCCCTTCTTCTGTTCTGCCCACTTTATTCTGTTAATAAATACCTTGGCTGTTGATGTTTTGACCTCATTTGTGCCTCTAATGTCATAACTGGGCAATGCTCGAAAGAACTGAGGCTCTTTCCCTCTCTGGACCGAGACAGTTGCAAAGAGAGGAGAATCACGCAAGTATATCAGTCATTCAGCAGAGCATACATGAGAATTTTCTTGTTGCCATTTGCCAGAATGACAGTTAAATACAATCCCTGATGGCATATCTCAGCAAAATTTTCCAGAACTTCTAAATTTCCTTTAATCTAAACATTTTAAGAGATATATCATTATTTCTTACTCCCAAATGAGTTATTCACTGACCTTTACTGACTGTGAACAATGAGAGTAGCATTTGGAATGCTATCAGAATATTTATTTTATTTTCCAGCACTAACTCCATGTTTTTCCTACTCTATATCACATTATAGGAAATTAAACAGGTGAAAATCACATGCAGAGAATTCTCTTTGAGGAACCAAATAATATTCAGAAGACCATATTCAGCAGAAATAACTTTGAATTCAAGGGAGAGATGTCTTTCTATTCAAATCTTCCTTTTATCTTACGTACCTTCCCACCACTCTTGCTATTCTATAAACTGGACTGAAATGATATAATTCTTTTATAGGCAGCATACTGATGAGAAAGAGAGAAGGATCATTATTCTCTCGCTGTCTAAATGTTGTGATTTCTATCTTACAAGCTCTGTAACATCATGTTCTGGTTTGAGCCTACCCATTCAGCAAGAAAGCACCATGCAGCTTCTTCTTCACTCCTACACTCCTGAAATGTGTTGGGGAGGGGAAAATAAAAGAAAAGGCTCAAGGGTTAACACAAAGGACAGGGAGGGATCACTCACCAATTGCAATCATGGTCAAATGACAGACTTGACTTAGGGAAACAGAATCAATTTAGTTTACGCAATAAAACTTCCACCAAGTTACCAAATTCCACCAGAGGGACCTTGACAGGCTGGAGAGGTGGGCACAAGGCAACCTCATGAGCTTCAACAAGACCAAGGTCAGGGTCCTGCAGCTGGGTCAAGGCAATCCCAGGCACAAATCCAGGCTGGGCAGGGACTGGCTGGAGAGCAGCCCTGAGGAGAGAGACTTGGGGGTGCTGCCAGACCAGAAGCTCAAGAGGAGCTCTCAATGTGCACTTGCAGCCTGGAAAGCCAATCAGATCCTGGGCTGCATCAGGAGAAATGTGGCCAGCAGGTCAAAGGAGGTGATTCTCTCCCTTTCCTCAGCTCTGCTGAGACCCCACCTGGAGTACTGCCTCCAGTTCTGCAGCCCCTATTACGAGAGGGATCTTGAGGTGCTGGAAGGTGTCCAGAGAAGGGCCATGAGGAGGAGCAGAGGGCTGGAGCACCTCTCCTGTGAGAACAGACTGAAGGAGTTGGGGCTGTTCAGTCTGGAGAAGAGAAGGCTCCGAGGTGACCTAATTGTGGCCTTCCAGTATCTGAAGGGGGCTACAGAAAGGCTGGGGAGGGACTTCTCAGGCTATCAGGTAGTGATAGGACTAGGGGGAACGGAATGAAGCTGGAGGTAGGGAGATTCAGGCTTGATGTGAGGAAGAAGTTCTTCACCACTCTCATGGTGAAGCCCTGGAATGGGTTGTCCAGGGAGGTGGTTGAGGCCCCGTCCCTGGAGGTCAATACAATACAATACAATACAATACAATACAATACAATACACCAGGAGGGAAGAGACCTTCAAGATCATCGCATCCAACCCATCAACCAGTCCAGCCCACCTAACAACTAAACCATACAGCCAAGCACCCCAATAAATCTCCTCCTGAACACCTCCAATGAAGGTGACTCCACCACCTCCATGGGTAGCCGATTCCAATGGGCAATCACTCTCTCTGTATAGAACTTCTTCCTAACATCCAGCCTAAACCTCCCCTGGCACAGCCTGAGACTGTGTCCTCTTGTTCTGGTACTGGCTGCCTGGGAAAAGAGACCAACCTCTGCCTAGCTACAACCTCCCTTCAGGGAGTTGTGGAGAGCAAGAAGGTCACCCCTCAGTCTCCTCCTGATGCAGACCAGGATGCCATTGGCCCTCTTGGCTGCCTGGGCACACTGCTGGCTCATGTTCAGCCTACTCTCGACCAGTACCCCCAGGTCCCTCTCTGCCTGGCCGCTCTCCAGCCACTCTGACCCCAGCCTGTAGCACTGCATGGGGTTGATGTGGCCAATGTGCAGAACCTGGCACTTGGATGTGTTCAGTCTCATGCCCTTGGACTCTGCCCATCTGTCCAGCCTGTCGAGGTCCCTCTGCAAAGCCTCTCTACCCTCCAGCAGATCAACTCCTGCCCCCAGCTTGGTGTCGTCCGCAAATTTACTGATGATGGACTCGATGCCCTCATCCAGATCATCAATAAAGATGTTGAAGAGCATGGGGCCCAGCACTGATCCCTGGGGCACACCACTAGTGACTGGCTGCCAGCTGGCTGTGGCACCATTCACCACCACTCTCTGGGCTCGGCCCTCCAGCCAGTTCCTAACCCAACGCAGTGTGCTCCCATCCAAGCCATGGGCTGACAGCTTGGCCAGGAGTTTGCTGTGGGGGATGGTGTCAGAGGCCTTGCTGAGGTCCAGGTAGACCACATCCACAGGCCTCCCCACATCAACCAGGTGGGTCACCTGATCATAGAAGGAGATCAGGTTGGTCAGGCAGGACCTGCCCTTCCTAAAGCCATGCTGGCTAGGCCTGAGCCCTTGGCCATCCTGTAAGTGCTGTGTGATCGCACTCAAGATGAGCTGTTCCATAATCTTGCCTGGCACTGAGGTCAGGCTGACAGGCCTATCATTCCCTGGCTCCTCCAACCGGCCCTGCTTGTGGATGGACACCACGTTGGCAGCTTCCAGTCTTCTGGGACCTCTCCAGTGAGCCAGGGCTGCTCAAAAATGATGGAGAGCGGCTTGGCCAGCTCATCTGCCAGCTCTCTCAGCACCCTAGGATGGATCCCATCCGGTCCATGGCCTTGTGGGGGTCCAAGTGGCTGGTAAGATCTCTACCTACCTCCTGGAGCAGCGGGAAACTATGCAGCTCCCTGGCTCCTTCTGCCAGCTCTGCAGGACAGCTGTCTGGAAGATGTTCAGCCATGCTAGTAAAAATTGAGGCAAAGAAGGTGTTAAGTACCTCTGCCTTTTCCTCATCTTTTGTCACTACGTTCCCCTCCGTGCCCACCAAGGAGTGGAGGTTGTCCTTGCCCTTCTTCTTGCTATTGATGTATTTATAGAAGGACTTTTTGTTGTCCTTCACAGCAGAGGCCAGTCTGAGCTCCAAATGTGCTTTTGCCTCCCTAATTTCCTTCCTACAAGACCTAGCAACTTCCCTAAACATTCCATGGGTTGCCTCCCCTTTCTTCCAAAGATGATACACCTTTTTTTTTTTCCCTTAGTTCTATTAAGAGTTCATTACCCATCCAGGCTGGCCGTCTGCCCCGGCGGCTCATCTTCCGGCACACTGGCACAGCCTGTTCCTGCACCTTCAAGAGCTCTTCCTTGAAGCAGCTCCAGCTCTCCTGGACTCCTTTGTTTTTAAGGGCTGTATCCCAAGGAACCTTCTGAGTTAGTTCCTTGAGTAGCTTGAAGTCTGCCCTCCGGAAGTCCAGAGTGGAGGTCTTCTTGCTGCCCCTCTTAGCTTGGCTGAATACTGAAAACTCAATGCTCTCGTGGTCACTGGTGCCTAAACACCCTCCGACCACCACATCCCCCACCAGCCCTTCCCTGTTGGTGAAGAGGAGGTCAAGCAGAGCCTCACCCCTGGTAGGCTCACACAGCACCTGGGATAAGAAGCTGTCCTCCATGCACTCTAAGAACCTCCTAGACTGCCTCCTCTCTGCTGTGTTGAGATCCCAGCAGATATCAGGCAGGTTGAAGTCGCCCATGAGAACAAGGTCAGGTGATCTTGTGACAGCCTCAAGCTGCCTATAGAATGCTTCATCGACATCTTCCTCCTGGTTGGGAGGTCTATAACAGACTCCAACCAGGATGTCTGCCCTGCTGCTCTTCCCTCTAATTCTCCCCCACAAGCACTCAACCCAATCACCCCTGATTTCTAGCTCAATGGCATCTAGTGCCTCCCTGATGTACAGGGCCACCCCTCCACCCCTTCTTCCTTGCCTGTCTCTCCTGAAGAGCCTGTAGCCGTCAATTGCAGCGCTCCAGTCATGTGAGTCGTCCCACCACGTCTCTGTGATGGCAACTACATCATAACTTTCCTGCTGCAACATCTGGACTTCAAGCCCTTGAGCACCACCCTCTGAAGATGACCATCCTTATAGAATAGAATTAACCAGGTTGGAAAAGACCTCCAAGATCATTGAGTCCAACCTATCACCCAACACCATCTAATCAACTAAACCATGGCACCAAGTGCCCCATCCAGGCTCTTCTTGAACACCTCCAGTGATGATGACTCCACCACTTCCAAGGGCAGCACATTCCCATGGCCAATCTCTCTTTCTGGGAAGAACTTCTTCCTAACACCCAACCTAAACCTCCCCTGGCACAGCTTGAGACTGTATCCTCTTGTTCTGGTGCTGGTTGCCTGGGAGAAGAGACCAACATCTGCCTGTCTACAACCTCCCTTCAGGTAGTTGTAGAGAGCAAGAAGGTCTCCCCTGAGCCTCCTCTTCTCCAGGCTAAACAACCCCAGCTCCCTCAGCCTCTCCTCATAGGGCTTGTGCTCCAGACCTCTCCCCAGCCCTTCTCTGGACACCTTCAAGTGCTTCAATGTCCTTCTTAAACTGAGGGGCCCAGAACTGGACAACCCATCACAATCTGTATCTCTCCAGCATGCAGAGTAGGATGTTGCGGGGACTGTGTCAAAGGCCTTGAACAATCACAACTACAGGGTGTCATTCTTAACAAACAAGAGCTAAGATTCTGACCTTAAAGACTGATTTCAAGCTCTGGTTTGCTTCTGTGTCTATTTCTGTAGTTACAAAACTGCAACAGCTATGTGCTTGTTTGACAACATCACTGGAAGAATAGCCTGCCTTAGTTCAATTGTATAGTTTGGATGTTGCAGACACTGCAGATTTTGTTAATCCTGGCTGCAGGTATTGGCATTAGCCAAGCCAGTTTATGAGCCTAACTATGACTGGGCATTCCAAAGCTGGGACCATGGGGAAGATCTACCGAAACACTGACACTCATCATCTCACACAGCTCCCACCAGATTCTTCACTATTGAATGTGCATTTTCTCTGTCATTGTACAAATACAGGTATGGTAATTTTAGGCTGTACCTTTAAAATTTTCCACAGATCTTGAACAGGAAGTGGTAAAATGTAAATAAATCACCATTGGGTGTAAACAGGGAAATAACAATAAGCGCTAAGCAATCCCATTGGAGAGATCTCTTCCATAAACCATAGATAGGTGTGCTATCTTTGTCTCTTTCAGGTTTCCTCACTCTGGGAGACACTAACTCACTTCTGCTTGGCTTTGCTGACCTTGGCTGTGTTCTTTGTTTTGGCTGAGGAACCTAACAAAATAAGTCACTGATTTTTTCTCTTCTTTCTTTGTGTCCAGGGGGACAGGGAGTGGGAATCTATTAGCAGCCCCCCTGGATTTTGGCTAGGGGATTTCTTGTGCTATTTGTAAATTGCAAATACCTGTAAATCCTGGATATTTGGTACATATTCATTGCATTCCATTGCAGATTGTAGTTTTGCATGTAAATACAGCTTCATTTGCTTCCAGCTGGGCTGGTCTGGCAATATAATCTTGGAGGGAATTTTCAACCCATATTCATCTTATGCTGTGTCCTAACTCACAGGAGTTCTCTATAACTTGTGTGCTCTGCCACCAGATATATAACACCGCTTCTCCAATCATACCTTCCTCTAAATGTTGGGGTTTTTTCCTCTCATTTATATAATGCTAGAAGAAAAATAGTTTTACTCTCTTGAATTTGCATCTTTTAACTTTAACTTGATTAGTTAAATTTGTATTTTTCTCCTAAATCTGATTTAATACAATCAAGCACAGCAAGAATGCTATTCTGGTGTTCTTGAAGTTCAACAAATGTTATTGCAGCAATTACAATAGAATTAACCAGGTTGGAAATTACTTTAGAGATCATCGAGTCCAACCTATCATCCAGCACCATCTAATCAACTAAACCATGGCACCAAGCACCCAATCCATCTCTTCTTAAACACCTACAGTGATGGTGACTCCACCACCTCCCTGGGCAGCACATTGTCCATTATCTAATGGCTAATCTCTCTTTCTGGGAAGAACCTCTTCCTAACATCCAGCCTAAACCTCCCCTGGTGCAGCTTGAGACTGTGTCCTCTTGTTCTGGTGCTGATTGCCTGGGAGGAGAGACCAACCCCCACCTGGCTACAACCTCCCTTCAGGGAGTTGCAGAGAGCAAGAAGGTCTCCCCTGAGCCTCCTCTTCTCCAGGCAAAGCAACCCCAGCTCCCTCAGCCTCTCCTTACAGGTCTTGTACTCCAAATCCCTCCCCAGCTTTGTTGCCCCTCTCTGGACACATTCCAGCAACTCAGCAAACTGAGGAGCCCAGAACTGGACACAAGAGTCAAGACGTGGCCTAACCAGTGCTGAGTACAGGGCAGAATGACTTCCCTGCTCCTACTGGCCACACTATTCCTGATGCAGGTCAGGATGCCATTGGCCTTCATGGCCACCTGGGCACACTGCTGGCTCATGTTCAGCCTACTATCAACCAGTACCTCTTTCTGCCTTTTGATAATTAGTTAGAATTTCAGGATTATTACCAAACAGGTTCATAAGACACAAAGTGCACTGTGTATTCACAAAAGCTTCCTATCTCTCTTTGTGAAATCATGAAGAGCTCTTCCTTATTCTTTTATTAAAAACCACCACGAACAACACAATAATAATTTAAGTCAACTGTTTTCTGATAGTAAAGTAATTGTTCTTTTACTGCTTTCTACCTTCTACAGAAATAGAAGCTAAATGGGCTATAAAAATCAGTGTGTTATTTCCTGAACAGAAACACAAATGGCAAAACCCCCTAGATTTTCTCAGCTGTTAGGCTGAACTCTAAATATACGATTTTCATAGAATCACAGAATTGTTAGAGATGGAAGGGACCTCAAGGATCATCTAGATCCAACCCCCCTGCCATGGCCAGGGACACCTCACACTACATCAGGTTGCTCACAGTCACATCCAGCATGGCCTTCAAAACCTCCAGGGATGAGGCTTCTACCATCTCCCTGGGCAACCTGTCCCAGTGTCTTCCCTCACAGGGAAGAACTTCTTCCTAACATCCAATCTGAATCTACCCATTTGTATTTTTTGCTCCATTCCTCCCTGTCCTATCAGTCCCTGACAGCCTAAAAAGTCCCTCCTTATATTGGTGCTTGGGATTGCCCTGACCCAGATGCAGGACCTTCCATTTGGTCTTGCTGAACCTCATGAGGTTGTCTTGGGTCCACCTCTCCAGCCTGTCAAGGTCCCTCTATTTTAACTAATAATGAACAGTTCAGGACCTAGAGATACAGTGAATTTGAAAGAGCATATATTCTATTGCAATAGGTGAAGTAAAGTACTCAACTGTTATTCTTGGCTTTGTTTAGTGGCTTCTACAGCAATGCTTAACCAGATCATCCTTCCATAAGCTGTGGTGCCCATAGCTGAGACTGAGAAGAGTCATGTCCTGTCTTGTCTCAAACAACTGGAGCTGTAAACATTGTAAGAAGGGAATTAGGAGAGAGATAGATTGAGCCTGTAACTGAGAGCAAGCTGCTTTTCTTTATCCCACTCCCCCACATGGTGTGAATCATCGGTGAACATGCACTGGCTGACAGGTCAAACTTTGGTTCTACTATTGCCCCCCTGAAATTTCTAGCTCAGTTTCAATTCCCAGACCTGGGAGGCCTGGTTTTGATTCACATCTATTACTCTGTCACCCCTCACCAAACTCTCTTGAACATTCAACCATGCATATATAAGACAGTTATCATCCTGAAAATGGTCCTGGACCAACTAATATATGTAAAGGTGAGAGCATGAGTTTATCTTTGTTGACCTTTTGTTACCTTTGATGATCAAGAGTCCAAATCAAGACAACAGCACTGGATCCAAAGATGGTGAAATCTCTTTCTCTCCCCTCCCCTCTTCTCTCTTTTCTCTTGATTTTCTTCTTTTGATAGATGTTTTCTAGTTTGTTCTAAAGTAGTTGAGAAAGAACGAACTCCTCTTCCAAAGTGCTTTTATCTGCAACATTGTTTTTAGAGAAAACAATAAATTGTTTTGCATTTTTTCTCATGGTCATTGTTGTGACTCTGATGCTGTTTTGGTCCCCGCTGAGCAGGGACAGTCCTTGTTGTACACTGAGTTCATAGTATCATAGTCAGGGTTGGAAGGGACCACAAAGATCATCTAGTTCCAACCCCCCTGCCATGGGCAGGGACACCCCACACTAGATCAGGCTGGCCACAGCCTCATCCAGCCTGGGTTTAAAACACCTCCAGGGACGGGGCCTCAACCACCTCCCTGGACAACCCATTCCAGGGCTTCACCACCCTCACCGTGAAGAACTTCCTCCTCACGTCCAGCCTGAATCTCCCCACCTCCAGCTTCATTCCATTCCCCCTAGTCCTATCACTACCTGAAGTTGGACTTTTTTATTGCTCCTCAGAGTCATTGTAGTGACTCTTACTGTTGTTGTGGCCCTGCCAAGCAGTGTTTGTCCATTCACAAATTACAAAGATTTGCCTTCCTCATCAGTCCACTGAATTGGATGATATGGCCTGTCAGTAATTTTTTGAAGTAAGCTTTAGGAGGGGCACCTGGGCTACCATTTCAGGATCTACAACTACAGATATCTTGCAAGTAAGACATGTCTAAGGAAATTCAAACTAGTTGCAGGTATTGGCTTTCTCACGTGAGTCTCAGGAGAAGACTTATGTTTCTTATGGGTACTGAACAGTGAAAAAGCAGCAGTAAAATTTCCTGAAGAATGTTATTTGGTAATTTGATATAATGTGGAATTTACACATGGAAATTAAGTTCTAGAAAATACTCAGACTTTACAAGTGGGAAAAAAAAGTCAATTTGCATCCAATCTATAAAAGTTCAAAAGTATTTGATAACTTTAACACAAGTACTTTACCCATTCTAACAAAACAGTGAAAACCTAAAGGGCAGAAAAATGAAGCTTTTATGGACAACGACAGGTGAATTTCAGCATTAAAAGTCAACTGAAGATAACACATCAGCTACTTATTGATGAAGAATAAATGGCACTTCTGTGATAATTTAGTCTAATTTAGAAACCTTCCTAATGTACAGCACAGAAAACAGATGTTATCCCTCTGTGCATTTCTGATCCTTAATAGAATAGAATAGAATAGAATAGAATAGAATAGAATAGAATAGAATAGAATAGAATAGAATAGACCAGGTTGGAAGAGACCTTCAAGATCATTGTATCCAACCTATCATCCAACACCACCTAGTCAACTAAACCATGGCACCAAGCACCCTATCAAGTCTCCTCGTGAACACCTCCAATGAAGGTGACTCCACCACCTCCACGGGCAGACCATTCCAATGGGCAATCACTCTCTCTGTGTAGAACTTTCTCCTCACCTCCAGCCTAAACCTCCCCTGGCACAGTCTAAGACTGTGTCCTCTTGTTCTGGTGCTGTTTGCCTGGGAGAAGAGACCAACCTCTGCCTGGCTACAACCTCCCTTCAGGTAGTTGTAGAGAGCAAGAAGGTCACCCCTCAGTCTCCTCTTCTCCAGGCTAAGCAACCCCAGCTCCCTCAGCCTCTCCTCATAGGGCTTGTGTTCCAAGCCCCTCACCAGCCTTGTTGCCCTTCTCTGGACATGCTCCAGCAAGTCAACATCCTTCCTAAACTGAGGGGCCCAGAACTGGACACAGGACTCAAGGTGTGGCCTAACCAGTGCAGTGTACAGGGGCAGAATGACCTCCCTGTTCCTACTGGCCACAATGTTCCTGATGCAGGCCAGGATGCCATTGGCAAATGTCAGCTACCACAGAGGGGCTTGTGTGCAAATAACAGTACATACCTATGTATGTATAGGAAGGAAAGAACAAAAATGAGTCCATATTTAAATCATGAAAGTGAACGCACAGGCGTTGGTCAACCAGCATGCATACTGTGTAGCATCAGTGTGCTTTTATTCACATTGAGAAGGAGCACAATTCTCACAACAGGTTCTCCAGCGTCAGCAGAACCAGTTCTGGCGCAAAACAGCATACAAGGTAAATGTTGGAATTTAACAAGGTATAGAAAGAAAAAAATTAAAAAAGGAAAATATACTTTTTGAAAATAATTTGGGCTCAGAAACTGAGGTTTTAGAGCATTTTGCCATTCTTATTAAAATGTGCTGCCTCGTTCTGAGTACCCTGAATCAATATAACCCCCAAAAAATCTCCCATGTGTAGTTTCAGCAGCATTGTTCAAAACAGTATTCACTTTGAATAGGCTAGAAGTATGATGCTGTCTCTGTCACCAAACATAACTGCCTATTGTCAACATACCTTTCTCTTTTTAAATAGCTTCTGTCATGTGGATGTGTGGTATATTGCTCCCACTATGCAGATTATACTGCCACACAATATTATGAACTGGAGGAGGATCATTTGCCAGGTTCCCCAGTGTGCAGCTGTGATTCAACTACAGACAAGGTCTGTAGTCTGCCATGTGAAAACCTATCTGGGGTCCATCCAGAGCTGCACCAAAGTGGGATTCCCAGCATCTGGAGAGATAGATGAGTTGTCTGCTATCTCTTTTCACCCTGTCTTATGAAAATAGCTATGTTATTAAGCCGTTTATGATCAGAAAATCACTGAGATTCAGAAAAATCATAGAAACATTGAATGGTTTAGGCTGGAAGGAACCTTAAAGATCCCTCTGCTGTGGGCAGAGACACCTTCCACTAGATCAGGTTACTCAGAGCCCCATTAACCTGGCTTTGAACAGTTTCAGGGAGGGGGCATCAACAACTTCTCTGGGCAACCTCTTCATCACGCCCACAGTAAAAAATGTCTTCCTTATGTATGAAATCTTTTACCTATCCTCATATCTAAATCTATTTTCTCTCAGTTTGAAATGATTACTCCTCATCCTTTCACTGCAGTCTCTGATGAACAGTCCCTCCTATCTTTCTTGCACATTCCCTGTAAGTGCTGGAAGCATGTTACAAGGTCACCCCAGAGACTTTTCTAAGCTAAAAAGCCCCAGATATTACACTATTTCCATGTTTCTCTCTCACACATCCCTTTCTCATCCCAGTACAGAGCAGTTTCTCAGAGCTACTGTTGATTTGTCTATCTTTTGTATTTTATTCATCTTGATATAGAAATTGTTTTGAAAAATGTTAGGATTCTGATCCCTTTCCCCCAAGAAAACAGTAAATAGTCCTGTAACTGAAGAGATTGAGTTTTGAGGTTGTTTGTTCCCAGAGACATTTTGAACTAGAAGTTCTTTTCCCTCTCTGAGAAAAATAAAATGTACCACTACACTACTACTGAGTGGGTAGTAAAGATTATAACCTGGCTTGGATCACTGAGAGTCTAAAAAGGTATGGATCAATAAACCTCAGTTCAGCCAGAATAAGTCTTGGCAACCTAGAAGGTCACTCTGCTCCTGTAGTTAATGGGCAGATGACTAACACCCTTTCAAAAACAAACTACACAGACAGACTTGCCTTGAGCAGAAAGAAGATGGCTTATGTGCTCAGCTTTTGATCCCATCTGAATTTACCCAAAGTAAAACCAAGAAATGGCTGCTGTTACCAAGTGGAATATCGCTATAAAATGGACAGCTGACGGCATTCAGGAAGACCAGAGAACAAAACCCTAATAGCAGAATTCTTCAGTATGACAACTTATTGGATAACAAAAAATACTTCAAAAGTATTATTATTTGGAGAGCTTCACAATCAATCATGTTGATATTTGTGTTTTGTTTTGGTTTGTTTTTTTTTGTCTGAGAAAGGCTGTTTCAGTATTGTGATAGGGAACAAGGAATGACAGCAAAGTCAGCTATGAACCACTTGGCACAGTGGTTCAGCATATATTGCTCTGCATCACAGTGATGGAAGGACAGAAAGGCCTGCGAAAAGTGAACAGAGTCAATCTCATATGAGGCAGTCAAAACCCTAACTGCCATTTTCTTCTAAAGATTTATTCATTAAAAGAACTGATTCTCCCCATTAAGCAGCAGTCTTTGCTAATAAATGTGAATGATTATGCTCAAGTATTCATGGAATAACACTGAAGTGGCAGATTTTCTTACTGAGAGTGTCCTGAGCAGGTAAGTATTAAATTAACTACACTTCCCAGATTGTGCTAGAAAGTCTCACACGTATAAGGATTCGGAATTAATTTACAATCATAGTATGCAATTTCCACTCAGTGTAAATGGGGCTTTAGAGAGCAGATATTCCTCATCTGACAATCTGTTCCATGGCCACTGTAATGATAATGACTCTGGGTCTTTAATGAGGCCAGTGCCAGTACAGGATTCATCTGGAGTGATGAAGGTCAGCTGCATCTCTCTCAACATACCTTCTACCACCACAGAAGCCTGAGGGGAAAAACTAACGGCTCATCAGTGGCACAGATGTGTCTGTAGGAAAATGTTTCTTTGGTTATTTATGGTTGAATAAAGTCACTTACAGAATCTCAGTGAAGTCAAGGGGCCATAAACAGACTTGAGAATCTATTTCCTTTCTTAATCCTCACAGGAATTTCTGAATACTGTAGCTAAACTGCATTCATGAAACATTCCCCTTAAATAAAAAGTGGCTTCATCCAAAACCGTTACTTGAAAGAGGTTTCTAGAGGAGGATTTCTGCAGAATATTTCACACCAGAAAATCAGGGTGAAATGAACAATTGGCATGTGTTCAGTATAATGTATCCATTTAGCTGGGGTAAAAGGGAGCAGGAAGTGTGAAGGAGTGTCTTCAACAGCCACCAGAAGAAAACATACACTGAAATGTTAATACTACTCAAGCAAAATATTCTTATGTATACTAAGATATACTTGAAACCATTTTGCTTAAAAAAATAAAAATAAAGGTGGGGGCCTCTGTCCTATCACTTTTGAACAGAAGAGGCCAAAATAGTAGATAAAAACCCCAGTACTTTCCATGTGACAGAAGTGCTTTTTACTGATCATTTCTAGAAAGGATTTGTCTTCTATGGTGAGTGAAAGCACAAATTAATCAGAGGAAAGGACTATGTGAACCTTGACATGGATAAAGTTGATATATTTCAGAGGGTGCATGACAGACTGTGGTGGGGTGAGAAAGTTCCCCCGCCACACACAAAGAAAGAAACCACAGCTAGCTCAGTCGGAAAAGCAGATGAAAGCTCTATTTACAGGCAGAAATGGAACGCAATGAATATGTACACAAATACACAATATTTACAATATATACAGAAATACACAGCAATGAACGTAATGCAGAAAAGCCTTTTCCCTCCAGCCAGCCAGGGGGGTTCCCCAAACCCCCCTCTCTCCCTCCCTACCTCCCCTTTTTCCCAAAAAGAGTTAGAGAGAGAAAGGCAATTAAGGAGAAAAATTCTGTTAGCTCAAAGCGTGTGCAAGAATTAGTTTTCTTATCTGGTTAGCTCTGTTAATTCAAGGCTGCTCCTGTCCGGCAAAAAGCTGTTGCTTCAGAGAGAGAGAGAAGCCAACCAGCCCACAGGAACAGAGAGAACAGACTGAACTAACAGAACCCAAACCCAAAGCTGCACTCCACCAATCCACCAATGAAATTAGTTTAGACTATCTTGTTTATGTTTAAATATCAAAAACATTCAGCCAGAGTGTTCAGCAACTGTCTCTTTCTTGAAGACACAGCCTAAACCGGTCACACAGACATATATGACACTGTAGGAATCCTGTCTACCAATCCTGGATGCAAATCACCTTTTGATTGCATCATGAAATAAGATGTGCCCCAACAAAGGATAACTGGACTGCAGCTGGCCTACAACAATTACCCAAGCACCCAGCCATTGACGCCTTCAGGACAAGATCATTTCCAGCCATCAGATACCCCATGACGATGGTGAGGATACTTACCTAAGGATGATTTCCTGGGGAACAGTACCTGGACACTTACCTAAGGACTAAAAACTGTATAAAAATACTTGAGCGATACTGGCAAGACAGAAGGAAGAAGACAGCACCACACGCTGGAAACATCAGGGGGCAACACAACGATCTTGGACTCTGAAAACCCTCTCTCCACCTCTGACCATTGGTAATATAATCCCTTTCCTACTTTCTCCTTCTTCTCCCTATTCCTTGTCTTTCTCCCTCTCTATTTTCTCTCCCTCTGTTTCCATCCACTTTATTTGTGTAATCAATAGCCAAGCTGTTGATATTTCGGCCTCGTTTGTGCCTCTTGTTTCACAACATGGGAATATTCTGAAAAACTGAGTCTCTTTCCTTCTCCGGACTGAGACAGACACAGAAAGAGGAGACAGCATATGAATAAAGTACAGGTTTGGGAATCATCTGAGAAAAGACAAAGTGTAATTACAGTCTTTCTGCTAATGGTCTCAATTCCTTTTTCTGCCTTATCCCTTTAAACATAATTTATCAAAGGTTCTTGGTACAGCTAAGCAATAGTCCTAGTACACGATTTAACAATATTCTTTAATGAATACATTGCCTAATTTTCATGAGGCTTTCTCTTTTCCACTACTTCAACAATGTAAAGTGACCTTTTCTTAGATTGATTTGCATGTTTAAGCCCCTTCCTAAACACAATATCAAACTATCTTTATATGACTTGTGATACACAAAACAGGAGTTCAGTTTTAATTTACTGCATCTGTAAAACATCAGCCTGGGAAGCATTACACACAAACTTAAACACTCCTGCAGTGAAGCGGTGATTTCCTTCAGCTCTCACAACATTCTAATAAATAAAATGTTTTCTTAATTTTGTATCAGTTCTGTATTAGCCTTCTTGGAAAAGTCAAAATAGACCCTGACACCCATGCAATTTATATAAGCAGAGGAACTTTTACCACATTTCCTCCGTTAGATTCTTTCGTATGTACATTCCCTGTGCCTAAGAGATTAATGGAAAGTCATATAGAAGGCCATTTTTTGTTTTCTACTATAGAGTAACTACTTAGTCAAAAAAATGTACATACCTCTATGATCACAAAACTGAAGAAAGAAAAACAGGAAAAAACCCACAACAAACAAAACCCAAACAATAAACCCCTAACTTTTCCTAAACAAGATACCTCTTGCACATGGACACAACACAAAGCTAAATACCAATATTTAGTACTTTAGATTTATTATATATGTCTGCAACAAGACTTTTACTCTCTGCATAATCTCAAACAATTCTGCAGGCTATTATGATTATTCTAAACAGTGTTTCAAATATCCCATTGCTAAAATCATGAGTAACATTAGGAAAAATGTGTATTTGTTATATTTTTTATCCTTTGTGTGCAGTTCTGAAACTTCCAATTGTGTTTAGTTGGATTCATGATTTATTGGTGTATTAAAAATTAAAATCCAGATGTGTTTTTATTGTTAATGATGACTGAAAAAAGTAAAATAACCAAAACTTGATAGGATAGAATAGAATAAAATTAACCAGGTGTGAGAGACTAAAGGAACCTGGAAATACCAGTTTTGTATGTTTTGAGGTTGTGTTTCTTATTTCAGTTCTAATGCTGAAGATTACCTGATGTATTGTCAGAAGGACTTGTCTTGTTACAATATCGAAGACCTCTCAAGTTTTGCATCACAGAAGACATCTCTTCAAGAACTGTACTTTCCATAACCCCGCAGATGCATTCAGATCTGGAAGGAAGCTCTCACTTCAATTCCAAACTGAAGGACTGACAGGGTGGGGGGGAGTATGGGTTTGCTCTCCTGGCTTCCAGGAGGAACAGGGATGCTTTCAAGGTGTGTAATCACCTGTTTTAATTTTCTTCTATTCTGTTAGTATTGTTACTCTTTCACCTTGTGTAAGTCCCTGTTGTATACAGTGATTCAACATGTAGTGTCCAATATGCAATTTGTGTCTAATGATGGTGTACAACAGAATTGTGCCATTAGCCAATCAAAATTTATGTCTACTATAAAAATTGTTTAAAACTTCTTTCTTTCTTTTCCTTTCCTTTCTTTCTTTCTTGCTTTTATCTTTGATTGACGGGGTGGTGTGAGAGACTAAAGCTTGTCTCTCCTGGTGCGACTCAACAAAGATAAAATCACTTGCTGCTTGCCCAGACAATAGCTGATGTGCGTTGGGCAGAGCCAAGGACTCTTGGAAGGTGCAAAGATAACATTGCTCAAGGGACTGCAGCTGGCCTACAACAATGGCCCAAGGGCCCAGCCATCACGCCTTCAGGACAGGATCATTTCCAGCCATCAGATACCCCAGGAAGGGAGGATGATGAGACAATGGATTCACCACCTGTTTCCTGATGTGTAATGAGTGTGTGGGTAGGTAGATGGAGAAGGAGGAGGTGGAGGCCTCCCCCCGTCCATCCAGACTCACATGAATACACAGAAAGGTTTCCTGGGGAAGGATACCTGGACACTTACCTAAAGATGATTTCCCAGAACAATATTCTGGGGAACAACACCTGGACACTTGCCTAAGGACTAAAAAACTGTATAAAAGACTGGAGCAACTACTGGCTTAGGAGAAGAAAATTGAAAAGAAAATTGGAGAAGAAAAATGTAGAAGAATGAAGATGGCACCACACACTGGAAACATCACGGGGCAACACAATGGATCTTGCACTTTGAAAACCCTCTCTCCGTGCCTTAAGTTCCGTCCACTGCAACTCATGGAGCTGAAGAAGCTGCTCAGAGGACCACATCTCTTCTACAGCCAAAGCTGCAGCACCCTTCCTCTACAAACCCAACATCTCCTGCAGCACCTTTCCTCCACAGACTCAAACTGTCCTGGGGGGGTGAGGGGTGTGGTAATATAATTCCTTTCCTTTAATCTCTCTCTTCTCTCTCTCTCTCTTTTCTCTCTCTCTCTCTTTTTTCTCTCTCCCCTTCTGATCCCTCCACTTTATTTATGTAGTCTGGACCGAGACACCAGGTTGGAAAAGACCTCCAGGATCATTCAGTCCAACTATCACCCAGCCCAATCCAATCAACTAAACCACGGCACCAAGCACCCCATCCAGTCTCTTCTTAAGCACCTCCAGTGATGGTGACTTCACCACCTCCATGGGCAGCACATTCCAATGGCCAATCTCTCTGTGAAGAACTTCTTCCTAACATACAGCCTAAACCTCCCCTGGCACAGCTTGAGACTGTGTCTTCTTGTTCTGGTGCTGGTTGCCTGGCAGAAGAGACCAACATCTGCCTGTCTACAACCTCCCTTCAGGTAGTTGTAGAGAGCAAGAAGGTCTCCCCTGAGTCTCCTCTTCTCCAGGCTAAGCAACCCCAGCTCCCTCAGCCTCTTCTCATAGGGCTTGTCTTCCAAACCCCTCACCAACTTCGTTGCCATTCTCTGGACACATTCCAGCAAGTACTCAAGGTGTGGCCTAGCCAGTGCAGAGTACAGGGGCACAATGACTTCCCTGCTCCTGCTGGCCACACTATTCCTGATGCAGGCCAGGGTGCCATTGGCCTTCTTGGGCAGCTGGGCACACTGCTGGCTCATGTTCAGCCTACTCTCAACCAGTACCCCCCTGGTCAGCATTAGTGACTGGCTACTCCATCAATGTAAATTTTAAGAAACTTCCTGTGGTGGTTTGAACCTTAACTGGAAGTTAAGAGCTCAGGTGGGGGCAAGGCTGAGAATCTCTCCCCCACTCCCCCCCTCCTCCGTCCCAACAGAGAGGGGAGAAAAAGGAAGGAGCAAATCCACCAAACAATAATTTGGAGTCGGCTTGGAAGTAGAGAGGTAAAGAGTTGTCTTTAAGCAAATATATATATATATAACAATAACAGGAAAAAGGTTCACAAGGGCAAGGAACAAGGATGGATGGGAGGGGGACAAAAACAAGAGAATAATACAAAACCAGCCTTTCTCTGAGGAAGTGTGGAGGCAGCAGGGAGAAGGATCAGGTCCGACCACGTGGCAGAGGAGCAGGAGGGCAGCTGCAGTAGCTCTCGTCCAGCAGAAGCAGGAGCCAGAGAAGAAGGGCCAACAGCTACAATGTCCTGCTTTTTATACCCTAGCTGGGCAGGGAGGAGGGATTGGAACAGACTCAGCTTCCCAGGGGAAAAATGCCCTGCAGGGAGTGAAAAGTACCTGCAAGCCCTCCCCCCTGTTGTGTTCTTTTGTTCTCAGAAAAGGGTGTTAACCCACCACACTTCCATAAGATAAAAACATCACTCTTATAGTATGATACTTTTCAGAAGAGTTTTAGAAAATATGCTGTTCCCTTCATATCAGATGAAAAACAAGCTTTGTTTTACTTCATTTCCTGGTAGAAAATGCTGTGGCAAGTGACAGAATTTACAGAGCCATGAAAAGGGCAGAAGAAGAATGCTGTCCAAGCTAAAGAATAAGAAAAGTTTTTGTAAGCATTCTTTCTGCAGTTTATATGATATCATGTATTTTATTGTACATGATCTACTACTTTGACAAAATGTTCAGTGGCCTGCTGATAAATAACATTTTGAAAGTCATAACATCTTCATTATTATATTTGTGTAGTTTTTCAAGCAGCTTACGCAGTGTTAACATTGTGCAGCACATAGCATTTGGCAGGATAGACTCCTCAAATGCATAAAATGCAAGCATAGTTGTTTAAGGCAGAACACAGTGCTTGTACAGGATAATCAAGAGTCAAAGTGCAAAATGGGCCTGCTCACTTACATTTTTACAGTCTTTGTCCCAAAATACATTAACCAATGAAGCCACCTGACTACTAATGAGCAGCTGCTGGTTGCACATAGTGAACAGGCATAGTAAACAGGCCATGAAGTTTTGCATGCACTGCTTGTAACCAAAGATGTAGGGAAATTAATTTTTACTTTAATAACATAGTTTTCTCTGAGCTTACTGAAAGCATGTTATAGTAAAAGAATAACCTTCAATGAAATCAATGAGCACTAAGAATTTAAATAGCTTATAGGATTGAGGACACAATATAATACAGCGTACCAACAGCCTGAGGGATGAGCACGGTGATCAGGATCCCATTCCCTTGGGCTCACTTCACTCCCTGGGGATTTGAAGTTTGGATGCCAAATGTTTAGTAGCATTTTGAACCAGTGGTGTTTGTTTGTAGGTCATCATCCGTTTGGCAAAGGAACCCTGAATTTTACTGTTTACATTCTTTAGGAAAGCAGGGAACTTTCTGAACCTCAGAGCCATTGTACAATACACACCTTGAGTCCTGTGTCCACCTCCCGACCACTCAGTTTAAGAAGGACATTGAGACACTTGAACATGTCCAGAGAAGGACAACGAGGCTGGGAAGAGGCCTGGAGCACAAGCCCTACAAGGAGAGGCTGAGGGAGCTGGGGTTGTTTAGCCTGGAGAAGAGGAGGCTCAGGGGTGACCTTCTTGCTCTCTACAACTCCCTGAAGGGAGGTTGTAGCCAGGCAGAGGTTGGTCTCTTTCCCAGGCAACCAGCACCAGAACAAGAGGACACAGTCTCAAGCTGTGCCAGGGGAAGTTTAGGCTCCAGCTGAGGAGAAAGTTCTTCACTGAGAGAGTTGTTAGCCATTGGAATGTGCTGCCCAGGGAGGCGGTGGAGTCACCATCCCTGGAGGTGTTCAAGAGGGGATTGGACGTAGTACTTGGTGCCATGGTCTAGTCATGAGGTCTGTGGTGCCAGGTTGGACTCGATGATCTTTGAGGTCTCTTCCACCCTTGGTGATTCTGTGATTCTGTGAACAGCCTTGATTTGGCAAGATAATAGTGATTTGCTGCATAAAAACATCAAGGTTCAGCTGTAAAGTATTTTACCAAATGTGGCCCATAATAAAGAATTAAATGAAAATCAAGACTGTTTCTGAGCTTTCTTTTTTTTTGTTGTTTAAAGTTAATAAAACTTCTTTCACACACATTGTTTTATGGCATAGACCCTGAATTTTATTTGCTTGTAATGTCTTCAGCCATTAATTAGGCTACAATACATTTTTAACATTTTTCTCCATGCTTTGGTTCATGTCTTGTGAGGTGGTCTATGAAAAATTGTGTTTGTCAAGGGTTAAGGCTAGGCTGGTCACTAAATGAGTAATAGATGCTCTTTATTTACCCTTCATCCTGACCTAAAGGGGAAGAGAAAGGGGATAAAGGAGAGAGACTCATGGCCTGAAAAAGACCATCTTTCAAAACAATAACAATAAAATGAAATATATGATAATCAGATATTGAACCCAACTTGGCAATGACATCATCATCACCACTGATGGTGGTGTAATCATAAAGCCTACTGATGATGAGGGCAGGCACTGGGGAGATTTCAGGCTGGGCTCAGCAGCAGTCATCCTTGGATGTCAGCCTCTGTAGAAGAGAGCTTGACCTTAGTAATCCCTTGGCTTTATACTGAATATGATATATATGGAATGGAATATCTTGCTAATTAATTTAGGGTCACTTGTCTTGCAGGTGTGGCCTTTTTACTCTGCAACCCCAACATGGTGCAGAAGATTTAGCAGTGACCTTGCCCTACATACCAGTTCTTGGTACTAGCTTTAAACATCAAGCTTTATCTGTACTCGAAGCAGCAGCTGTCTATGAAAATATGATGTTCATTTCAGAAAGTGCAGTAACTTAAAAGAGACTAAACTCAAAAGTAAAATCACCAAACAGAATTAGTTCTGTTTTAACTCCAGCCAGGAGAGTGTTCTAGAGATCAGTTCTAATGGGTATAGGACTCAAACACTAGCTCTTGAAAAGCCTTAATTGAGGCTTTCTATAAATTATAAATGATGAGACAGGGGACTGATTTCCTTGTAAGAAATATATTTATACACTACTTGCATTTTACAAATTTCCCTTGAGAGTTTTGAAGAAATCTAGTTCCCAGTACACAAAGGCTTCCTCTTTATTTGACATGAATAGGGATTTTGGTGCATGTTCACAGATGCTTACCTGGGTAATTTTAGCATGCTGTGGAAGTAATTCAAAACTAAGTTATTCCCAGAGGCACTTGCAGCTTTGTCTGGATACTGACTGATAAGTACACATGTAGAGAGGTGAAAAGAAAAACCTCTGACCCTCTGTCACCATGGATGTGCTGGAGTCTCCGTTATCTTGAATTTAGCCTTATGTCAATAGTTTACATAGAGAGGGAGAGTAGTTACTTACTTTGGGTCAAAGACATAATGTTAAATCCCATACTTATGCCTCCTACACATCTCTCTAAATAAGGTAACATTTTCATTGACCTTACTTATTGCTGTCATTTGTCACTGTGACAATCAGTTTAACTTTGCAGATTCCAAGGTATTTGTTAGTCTTTTTTGCTGCCACAGCCCACCCAATACAATTTTTTGATTGAGTGTTTTTAAGTCCCCAGGTAGCACTTAATATTCTCAGGGTAACTGTAATAAAATACAGTCTAACAGGCTGCAACCTGCTGGCTTTCCTGCACTACAGGAAAGACGGGGGGGTGGGGAAAAGCCCTTGCTTTTCTACCCTCCAAAGCAATATTGTAGGGGTTAATATTTTTCTTTTAAGAGAAAAAAAAAAAAAAAAAGAGGGAGAAGAATAGATGTGAACAATGTGAATACCTAAGGAGTGCTAACAAGACTCAGAAAAAAATAATAATAATAAGCTGACTGCAAGCATTCAATGCAAAACTGAATTCATTGCATGCTGAGTAAAGAATGTGATATGAAATCAGTCATAAGAACAGGATGAAGAAGTCATCTAGGCCTTCAGACAAGAAGTTCTAATATCAGTTTAAATGCTAGATAAGGTAATACTATCCAAAGTCTCAGTTTTTAATGTATGTTTGCTTCCAGCTCATGTGGTAGATCTACTTAACAGAATTAGTTATGTATGCCATCTACAGTAGGGGTCTGCTACAGGCCACCTGACCAGCAGAACCAAGCAGATCAGGTCCTACATAAGTAGACAGAATTGGCTTCATGCTCACAGGCCTTGGTCCTCATGGGGGACTTCAACCACCCTGACATCTGCTGGAGGGACAACACTGCTAGGTACCAGCATTCCAGGATGTTCCTGGAATGCACAGATGACAACTTCCTCCTCCAAATTGTAGAGAAAAGGCTATGCTGGACTTAGTTCTAACCAATAGGGAAGGGCTGGTGACCAATGTGAGGCTCAGGGATAGCCCTGACTGCAGTGACCATGAAGTGATAGAATTTAAGACCCTCAGGGCAACTAGGAGGATGTATCCCAAGCTTGCAACCCTGGATTTTAGGCATGCAGACTTTGGTGGCTTCAGGGATCTGTTGGCCAAAGTATTGTGGGACAAAGCCTTAGAGAGAAGAGGGGCCCAGGACATCTGGTCCACATTCAAGGATCATTTTCTCTGTGTCCAGGAGCAACGTATACTGACAAGGAAGGCAGGAAAGGATGCTAGGAGACCTGCCTGGATGAGCAAGGAGCTCCTGGACATGCTGTCAGAGAAAAAGAAACCCTACAAGGAGTGAAAGAAAGGACAGCTGGAATGGGGGCATGTAAGGAAGCTGCCTGAGCAGCAAGAGACCTGGTTAGAAAAGCTAAAGCTCAATTAGAATTAAATCTAGCCAGGGAGTGCAAGGGGAGTAGAAGTAGTTTCTGAAGACACATTAATGGCAAAAGGAAGACTAAGGAATGTGTTTGCCCCTTTCAGAAAGGAAATAGGTGAGCTGGTGACAAATGACATGGAGAAGGCTGAGGTTCTAAGGGACTTCTTTACCTTGGTCTTCACTGGCAAGGGCTCCACCCACACTCCTGAAATCACAGAAGATATTGGAAGGGGTTTGGAAGAAGTAACTGCCTATTGTACATGAAGATCAGCTTGGTGACCATGTGAAGAACTTGAGAGTGTAAAAGCCCATGAGACCTGACAGGATGCATCCACAGGTACTGAGGAAATTAGCCCATGAGGTCACTAAACCACTATTATATTCCAGAAGTCCTGGCAGTGGGGTGAAGTCTCCACAGACTGGAAAAAGGGAAACATAACCCCCATTTTCAAAAAGGGAAAGAAGAATGATTCAGGATGCACCTGCTGTGTAAAGCAGAAAGATGGAGAAGTTTACCGTGTGCCACAATATAAATTACTTCGGGTGAGAATATGCAGTAAATTATATGTTGTATACTTGTAATTGCTGCTTAGCATGGCTCAGGTGGTATAGGATAAGGGACAGAAAATGTATTGTTTTAAGCTGAATCACATATATATCCTACACCATTCTGAGCAATGCTTGCTTTGTTACAGGATGGGGACCTGGCAGGATTTATGAGGCTCAAGGTATGTGATATAGTTTATAAAGTTCCTTTTCCAGGCTTGGGTGTTCGGTTTCTTTCTGGTTTCAGTTTCATGTGGGGTCTTAGAATGGATACCTGTATGAGTTCTGTTGGGTATTTTCCTTTTATTTTCCCCCTGTCTCATTTGGTGTAATACGATATCCCTGCAACAGAGTACTAAACCCCCAGTGATCTCAACTAAAACTCTACCTCCCTTCTGTTATTTCCCTGTCAGGTGGGGAGAGAGAGAGAGGAGAGGGGGAAGAGGGAGGGGAGGATTATATTAGCCCCTTATAACATAGAGCTTGGAGAGTATTATGATTCAGATGCTTGATGCATATGCTGCAAAAACTTTTCATGTCAGTTAATGGAGTTTGAAATAATGTCATTCAAAGACTGACTAAAACTTCTGTAAGAGTAATTGCACATGCTTGTAAGTACACATTGTTCAATTACATGTTCCAAAAGAAAAACTTTCCAACTTTTGCCTTACTTATTTTCTAAGATATTTTGGATAAGGAAGATTTTATATAAGCATTTATTACTGTGGCTTGTATGATGTAAAAGATATTTCACAAAAGGCTGTTTTACATATGAAATACATCAACAAATGACAGTTTTATAAATTCAAGAGCCATTCTGATCTGAAGACAAGGAAGGCATACAAATACTCACGGCTAAGGAAACAAATCCTGCTTGGTAATGGGTTTATTCCATCCCAGCAGAGCAAGTTCAGCAAATGCCTGCACTTCAGAAAACCAAAATTTTAAAATGTGTAAAAGACATCTGTCTCTTCAGATGAAGAACAACCTGAGAATCCTTCACTGGATTCCATAAACAGCCCCCTTAGAAATAATACAATAGAATACAATACAATAGAATAGACCAGGTTGGAAGAGACCTTCAAGATCATCACGTCCAACCTATCAACCAATCCAACCCACCTAATCAACTAAGCCATGGCACCAAGCACCCCATCAAGTCTCCTCCTGAACACCTCCAGTGATGGTGACTCCACCACCTCCATGGGCAGCCCATTCCAATGGCCAGTCACTCTCTCTCTGTAGAACTTCTTCCTAACATCCAGCCTAAAGCCTAAATAAGGCAGTATAGCTCCACAGTCCAATAAATACAGCATTGCTAGCAATAGTCCATGAGCTTTGTAATGATATTGAAGGCCTCAGAAATGCATTTTGCTGGAACTTTGTTTTAGCTTAGTTAGCTATAATTGCTTTTTTTTTTCCCCAGTTGGCTATGCCTAGGTTGTTGGTTGGGTTTTTTTTTGCATAACTTTTCATTGAGTATTCTGTGCAGAGCTAAATATTCATGGCTTTAACATAATGGTGTAATGCAGAGAAATACAGGCTTCATGTAACACAGGAGGCTTTAAAACCAGGCATTTAGAGTGCAAAGTAGAGGAACACAAGCGTGAGATGCTAAGAGACACAAAATGGCTCTAGAGATCCCAGAGACATAGGTAAGCCTATGGTCAGTTAAAGGAGTGCAGGCATGGAGCTGGGCAAAACCATCTAAGAATGACAAAAAGAACAATAAGAAGTATCCAGCATGCACAATACGCTTCCTGTATAACAAATACAGCTTTAACATAGACTTACAAACCCACAAAGACAGAGCCAAGTTTGAAATATGTGTTACTAAACACATAAAAATTATTCTAAGCAGACCCTACAGTGAGAAGGAGGAAATTTGCATTAACATCATATTGCTCCCAGGAATGGACTCAGGATCCCGACAGTATGTATGCTCATAGAATCATAGAATTGTTAGTGTTGGAAGGGACCTCAAGGATCCACTAGTGCCAACCCCGCTGCCATGGGCAGGGACACTTCACACTGCAGCAGGTTGCTCACAGTCACATCCAGCCTGGCCTTCAAAGCCTCCAGGGATGAGGCTTCCACGAGTGGAAGGGTGAATGTAACAGCAAAGAAAAGTGTTGATAATAAAAAGTCCATGTTTTTATAATTTTACTGTATTACTATTATTGATTTTATTTTTTGTTTGCTGTTTCTTTACTTTTTGGCAACAAATTTGAAGCAATAAATGTTATTTACTTAGTCAGTTGAGATTTCAATTGCACAAAGAAGAAACTGTTTACATTGCATATATAGGATTTGTTTACTTTTTGTCCTTTAGAAGACATCTAGTATAACAGAAGTTTCAGTTTAGACTCCTGCAAAGTTCTATGGAAATATTTCTTAGTGTCTTAACGTTAGGAAGTAAACTTTCAGTTCAATAAAACCTTTGCAACCTAATGTTCATCTTGAACGTGTCCAGAGAAGAACAATGAGGCTGAAGAGAGGCCTAGAGCATGAGCCCTGTGAGGAGAGACCGAGGGAGCTGGGGTTGCATAGCCTGGAGAAGAGGATGCTCAGGGGAGACCTTCTTGCTCTCTACAACTCCCTGAAGGGAGGTCGTAGCCAGGTGGGGGTTGGTCTCTTCTCCCAGGCAACCAGCACCAGAACAAGAGGACACAGTCTCAAGCTGTGCCAGGGGAGGTTCAGGCTTGAGGTGAGGAGCAAGTTCTTCACAGAGAGAGTTGTTAGCCATTGGAATGTGCTGCCCAGGGAGGTGGACCTCCGTCCTGGAGGAGTTCAAGAGGGGATTGGATGTGGCACTTGGTGCCATGGTTTAGTAGTCATAAGGTCTTGGGTGACAGGTTGGACTTGATGACCTCTTGATGGAGGTCTTTTCCAACCTGGTTGATTCTATTAATCTATAAGATTTCCTTTCACTTCCAGCCACCTGGAGCATCTATTCACATAGAGAACATACCCCTTAAACATATATAATGTTTATACTTCACTTAATGTGAAGTATAAAATGCATGCTAAAATGTTAGTGTGTTTCTATGATCATTCCTCCTTCAGTGAAAATGATCACGTCATGGCTTGAAGCACTTTTTTTTTTTCTGCAAAAAATGCACAAATATGAAACTGTACTGAGGAGATAAAACACTGATAAAAGCAATAAAGTCAGAATCAAAGTCAGCACAGGCCATAACAGCCAGAGCAATTTCATTTTGGACTTCCTTATTCTGACTATCAATCAACAAGAAAACCAATCGAGCCCCATGTTGGGCACCAAAATACAATGTTAGGGGTTGAATTTGATCCCCCCAATAACTTCTTTTTTGGGAATCTGCCCCAGAGACAAAATCTCACCACAGTCAGAACTTGGAATTAAAAATGAAATTGTATTTACAAAAGAAAGCAAATATACAATAATACAATACAATAAATCCAGGTTGGAAGAGACCTTCAAGATCATCGTGTACAACCTGTCAACCAATCCAATCCACCTAAACAACTAAACCATGGCACCAAGCACCCCATCAAGTCTCCTCCTGAACACCTCCAATGAAGGTGACTCCACCACCTCCACGGGCAGCCCATTCCAATGGGCAATCACTCTCTGTGTAAAGAACTTCCTCCTAACATCCAGTCTAAACCTCCCCTGGCGCAGCCTGAGACTGTGTCCTCTTGTTCTGGCGCTGCCTGCCTGGGAAAAGAGACCAACCTCTGCCTGTCTACAATCTCCCCTCAGGTAGTTGTAGAGAGCAAGAAGGTCACCCCTGAGTCTCCTCCTCTCCAGGCTAAGCAACCCCAGCTCCCTCAGTCTCTCCTCATAGGATTTGTCTTCCAAACCCCTCACCAACCTTGTTGCCCTTCTCTGGACACGTTCCAGCAAGTCAACCTCCTTCCTAAACTGAGGGGCCCAGAACTGGACACAGTACTCCAGGTGTGGCCTAACCAGTGCTGTATACAAGGGCAGAATGACCTCCCTGCTCCTGCTGGCCACACTGTTCCTGTATAAAAAAGCAATAAACATGTGCAGAGGGTATTTTTACAAAGATATATATATGTGTGTGTGTATCTTTGAGGTCTTTTCCAACCTTACTGATTCTATGATGCTATGAGTCTATATAGCATAGCAACAGCACAGGACCTCCCTGTACCTTTGATTCAGGTCTTTGTCCCCTCCTGGGGACTAAGGGCCCCAAGACAGCTATAGAGACCACAAGCTCCCTCTCAGCACCTTCCTTGTACCTTTAAAAAAGCAAAATAGAGAAGCACAATGCCAGAGGGAGGATAGCACAGCCCAAAGCCAAAATGGAGCAGCAAAGAGCAAGCAGGCAAAGAGAACAAACAAACTCTGATGCAAGATGCAAGGTTTTCAATACACCAATGGGATTATATTAACGTATACAGCGATGGGGTTACATTAACCTACCTGTTGTTATCATGTTGTATCCAGTCCCTGAATTGTTTATCTTTTACTCAAATGTCTCTGGAATTTTACTTATTGCAACTAATACCTAAGCTGGTGACTATAGAGAATACCTCCAACCACCACAACAGATTTAGTCAAACTTTTGCAGATACTCCTTCCACAAAACATAAAATAATGTACCACACAGATTGCCAGAGCATGCAAGCTTCTAACGGAGAAACAGTCACATGGAAGTAAACCCGTTAGAAGACACTAGATAGAACATGATTCCTCCTATGGAATTTTGTTTTTTAAACAAGCAGTGCATAGGTAGAGTAAGTTACAAATATTCCAGCACTAGGTAACAAATTTTAAAACAACACATCCAAATGCTGACTGCCTGGGAGAAGAGACCAACCCCCACCTGGCTACAACCTCCCTTCAGGGAGTTGCAGAGAGCAAGAAGGTCACCCCTGAGCATCCTCTTCTCCAGGCTAAGCAACCCCAGCTCCCCCAGCCTCTCCTCACAGGGCTGTGCTCCAGACCCCTCCCCAACTTCATTGCCCTTCTCTGGACACCTTCCAGCAGCTCAACATCTTTCCTGACCTGAGGAGCCCAGAACTGGACACAGGAGTCAAGATGTGGCATAACCACTGCTGAGTACAGGGCAAAATGACTTCCCTGCTGCTGCTGGCCACACTGTTCCTGATGCAGGCCAGGATGCCATTGGCCTTCTTGGCCACTTGGGCACACTGCTGGTTCATGTTCAGCCTACTATCAACCAGTACCCCCAGGTCCCTTTCTGCCTGGCTGCTCTCCAGCCACTCTGACCCCAGCCTGTAGCACTGCATGGGGTTGTTGTGGCCAATGTGTTGAACCTGGCACTTAGATGAGTTCAATCTCATGCTCTCAGACTCTGCCCATCTGTCCAGCCTGTCAAGGTCCCTCTGCAGAGCTCTCCTACCCTCTAACAAATCAACATCTGCTCCTAACATGTTGTCTGCATATTTACTGAGGATGGAATCAATCTCCTCATCCAGGTCATCAATAAAGATATTGAACAGGATGGGGCCCAGCACTGATCCTTGGGGGACACCACTAGTGCCTGGCTGCCAGCTGGCTGTGGCACCATTCACCACTACTCTCTGGGCTCAGCCTCCAGCCAGTTCCTAACCCAGCTCAGAGTGCTGCTGATAGCTTGGCCAGGAGTTTGCTGTGGGGGATGGTGTCAAAGGCCTTGTTGAAGTCCAGGTAGACTACATCCACAGCCTGCCCCACACTGACCAGGCAGTCACCTGGGCATAGAAGGAGATCAGGTTGATCAGGCAGGACCTGCCCTTCCTAAATCCATGCTGGCTGGGCCTGATCCCTTGGCCATCCTGTAAAGTGCTGTGTGACTGCACTCAAGATGACCTGTTCCACAACCTTGCCTGGCACTGAGGTCAGGCTGATACCTGAGATCTAGAAATCTGAAAGACTCTAGGTTTTGATTAAAACATGTATTCCTTACTGGATCTGATAACTCAGTAAAATGGTAAAACTGGGATGAATCATCAGGTAAATCTGTAAGAGCTTCAAAATACTAGCTGCAAAATAAAGAGACATTTTGTGTCTACTCATAAAGCAAATAGACAGAAAAGCTGAATCTTCCTGAAATCTGAGAAACTTTACAATACACCACAGTGTAAGAATGATACTAAAGATTTTAAAAACCCTCAAAATCTAGTCTGTAGTGCAGTCACAGCTACTTGCAAAAGCATTGCTTTTTAATTGTATTTCATTATAATGTGCAGATAGCACACATCCCCTCACAGGACTGTCAAGTATGTTTACATTCCAGTGCAAGGCACATACACAGGGTGTTTCTCTAATAAGCAGCAAGTAAGAGAAATATGCACACTGCATCAGAATTCTAGTTGCAGAGGACCTAAAAAACATCTCTACAATTCTACTTCCAGGTTCCTGTTCAGCTCAGCTGGCCCCCGTTCTGACACACACCAACCAGCTCCTTTGCCAAGAGACTAAATGTGGCAGAAGCTACATAAACAGATCCAAGTGTTGTCCCAAAACAGACTACTGCATGCAACCAGCAAGTTCCAAAAATTCCTGCAGCTTCCAAAACATAGTGTAACTGATAAACACCATCTGCCTTATAAACCACAGAAAGCATTCAGGCACCACTCCAGAGATAAGACATCTTTGTTGAAGATAGTGCTTCAGAAACCAATTCAGAGCAGGGGTTTAACCTGTCTCCTTCCTGAAGCTGATTCACTAACTGCACAGAGCTATCAGACTTCCTTGCCCTTCCTTATTGGGTAAAGGAAACTATATTTTGCCTGAATAGGCTCAGGTTCAGTAGTGAAACATGCCTAGAAGATTCAAAAAAAGCATCTTGTAGTGCTGCTGATGGCTGGTCCCAGTGTGATGACTGACCAGAAGTCACATGGTTGCACAAGTGCAGAGCAGGCTGGAAACAATGAGGACGGATGTATATGTTCCAGATTAACCCCAAATCCACTAGGGTAAGATTTCCCACCTGGGATGTGTCTCTCAGAATACCCTAAGTCAATCATTAGGAAACATTGATGAAAATAAAATTTCATAAAGAACAGTTTGAGATAACAGTAAGATTTCACAGAATAGAAACATGGAATCAACCAGGTTGGAAGAGACCTCCAAGATCATCCAGTCCAACTATCACAGTCTCACAGTATCGCTAAGGTTGGAAGAGACCTTGAAGATCGAGTCCAACCTGTCACCGCAGACCCCATGACTAGACCATGGCACCAAGTGCCACATCCAATCCCCTCTTGAACACCTCCAGGGATGGCGACTCCACCACCCCCCCCAGGCAGCACATTCCAATGGCAAACCCAGCCCTATTCAATCAACCAGACCATGGCACTAGGTGCCTCATCCAGGCTTTTCTTGAAGATCTCCAGGGATGGTGACTCCACTACCTCTCTGGGCAGCACATTCCAATGACAAGTCACTCTCTCTGTGAGGAACTTCTTCCTAATATCCAGCCTGAACCTCCCCTGGCACAGTTTGAGACTGTGTCCTCTTGTTCTGGTGCTGGTTGCCTGGGAGAAGAGACCAACCCCCACCTGGCTGCAGCCTCCCTTCAGGTAGTTATAGACATCAATAAGGTCTCCCCTGAGCCTCCTCCAGGCTAAACCACCCCAGCTCCCTCAGCCCTTCCTCACAGGGCTGCGTTACAGGTCCCTCACCAGTTTTGTTCATAGTATCATAGTATCAGTCAGGGTTGGAAGGGACCACAAGGATCATCCAGCTCCAACCCCCCTGCCATGGGCAGGGACACCCTGCACTAGATCAGGCCTTCTCTGGACATGTTCCAGTACCTCAACATCTCTCTTGGACTGATGGGCCCAGAACTGGACACAGGACTCAAGGTGTGGCCTAACCAGTGCTGAGTACAGGGCAGAATGACTTCCCTGCTCCTGCTGGCCACACTATTCCTGATACAGGCCAGGATGCCATTAGAATCATAGAATCATAGAATCAGTCAGGGTTGGAAGGGACCACAAGGATCAGCTAGTTCCAACCCCCCTGCCATGGACAGGGACACCCCACACTAGATCAGGCTGGCCAGAGCCTCATCCAGCCTGGGTTTAAACACTTCCAGGGACGGGGCCTCAACCACCTCCCTGGACAACCCATTCCAGGGCTTCATCACTCTCATGGTGAAGAACTTCCTCCTCACCTCCAGCCTGAATCTCCCCACCTCTAGCTTCATTCCATTCCCCTAGTCCTATCAATGATCTTGAAGGTCTCTCCCAACCTGGTTTATCATATATTGTATATTGTATATTACTAGGTATAGAATCATAGCATCAAGAAGGAAAGGAATAGTTGGCTGGCAAAAGCACTTGAATTCTATTTTGCTTACACATGCAGAGAGAAAGTTAGAAACATAGAAAAGCTGGAAAAAGCAAGAGATTACAAAAGCAAAAGGAAGAAGATCAAGCAATGTCTTGATCCTGAAAGCTTTGATCAGTGGGAGAGCTCCAAATTTCCCTGTTACCATTGAGGTTTTACACGGAATCACAGAACATTAGAGGTTGGAAGGGACCTCTAGAGATCATTGAGTCCAGCCCCTTTGCCAAAGCAAGATCACCTAAGGGTAGTCTGCACAGGAATGCATCCAGGTTGGTTTTGAAAGTCTCCAGAGAAAGAGACTCCACAGGCTCTCTGGCAGCCTGCTCCAGTGCTCTCTCGCCCTCTCCTCATGTTGAGGTGAGACGTTCTATGTTCAGATTACTCTTTACAACTCCTCTGCCTCTACTCTGCCCTGGTGAGTCCACACCAGGAACATTGTGTCCAGTTCTGGACCCCTCAGCTCAAGAACAAGAGGGAACTGCATGAAAGAGTCCAGGGCAGAGCCACGAAGATGATAAAGGGAGTAGAACACCTCCCTTTTGACTAAAGGCTGAGGCAGCTGGCTCTCTTTAGTTAGGAGAAAAGGAGACTGAGGAGTGACTTCATAAATGTTTATAAATATGTGAAGGCTGAGTGTCAGGAGGACAAAGCCAGACTGTTCTCAGCGATGTCCAGTGATAGGACATGACACAGGAAGATGAATTAAAACCTAATAGCCTATAGCTATTAAGCCAGGTATTGCCCTTATTAATGGTGCTGGCTCTGCATGCTTTATATACACTTACAGTGATGCATATTCATTTATCTTCTGGGAAATTGTTTGTATATGCATGGAATCATTTAAATAGATAACGTTCTTTTATGTCTTGATCTCTGCTGTGACTTTCTCACCTTCCAACAATATTACAGTCTCTTGTTGGTGTTCTGGCCGACTTCTCAGTGTGAGAATCTTTATTGTTTTAGCACAACCCCCACAAGCTTTAGCCATTGTTCTGCAGCTGTGTTCCTATCTTCTTTGCTCTACCCAGCTCATGGCCTCATGGTTATTAATGTCTGGAAGTCTAGAGTTTAATCTAGGCCTAATTGTGGCCTTCCAGTATCTGAAGGGGGCCTACAAGAAGGCTGGGGAGGGACTTCTCAGGATATCAGGTAGTGATGGGACTAGGGGGAATGGAATGAAGCTGGAGGTAGGGAGATTCAGGCTGGACGTGAGGAGGAAGTTCTTCACCATGAGAGTGGTGAAGCCCTGGAATGGGTTGACCAGGGAGGTGGTTGAGACCAGGCTGGATGAGGTTCTGGCCAGCCTGATCTAGTGTGGGGTGTCCCTGCCCATGGCAGGGGGATTGGAACTAGATGATCCTTGTGGTCCCTTCCAACCTTGACTGATATTATGATACTATGATAATGGTCTGAACAGCCACTGTATAACCTATGTAAGATGCTAGAAGATTGACTTCTACTTCACTATGCCTGCATTATTCACTGCTTAGGTAATGAGACTGACTTGGGAGATCAATATCCTCCTCTCAGTCCAGCTGTATTACTGTGTCACCCAAGCCAGACCATCTCTTTTAGCTTTTGTCACCAAACCACATTCCAATCCATGTTGTCCCATTCCATCTTGTAGGGACATGTTCTGGGCATAGTTCTGGGCATATGCACCTTACACCACAATTCTGTATACCTATTTTAGCAAATCAGTGCTTATTGTAAAACTATTTGTATTAAACAAAGAATTAGAAATATAACTTAACATATTGAATACAAAACCAGAGTGAGTCATGAGGAGAAACAACTATGGGATGTAGATGGCAGCCTTGTTTCCAAGATGGTGCAGGATGGGTTCCATGGATGGACCATTCGGTGGATAATGAACTGGCTTGATGGCCACACTCAAAGGGTGGCTGTCAATGTTCCATGTCCAGGTGGAAGCCAGGGACAAGTGGAGTCCCTCAGGGATCAGTCCTAGGACCAGGCTTGTTTAATATCTTTGTTGGTGACATGGACAGTGACACTGAGTGCACTCTCAGGTTTGCTGATGACACCAAGCTGTGTGGTGCAGCAGACACACTGGAGGGAAGGACCCATCCAGAGGGACCTTGACAGGCTGTAGAGCTGAGCCCATGACAACTTCATGAGGTTCAGCAAGATCAAGTGCATGGTCCTGCCTCTGAGTCAGGGCAATCCCAAGCTCTGATATAGGTTGGGCAGCCCTGGCTTGAGAGCAGCCCTGAAGAAAAGGCCTTGGGGGTGCTGGTGGATGAGGAGCTCAGCATGAGCCAGCAGTGTGCACTTGCTGCCCAGAAAGCAAATCACATTCTGGACTGCAGCAAGAGAAGTGTGGCCAGCAGGTTGAGGGATGTGATTCTCCCCCTCTACTCCACTCTGGTGAGACCCCACCTGGAGTACTGTGTCCAGTTCTGGAGCCCCCATTACAGGAAGGATCTGGAAGTGCTGGAGTGTGTCCAGAGAAGGGCCACGAGGATGAGCAGAGGGCTGGAGCTGGAGGGTTGTTCAGTCTGCAGAAGAGAAGACTCTGAGGAGACGTATTTGTGGTCTTTCAGTATCTGGAGGGGGCTACAAGAAAGCTGGGGAGGGATTTTTTTAGGCTGTCAGGGGTAATAGGACTGGGGGGAATGGAATAAAAGTAGAAGTAGGTAGATTGAGATTGGATATTAGGAAGAAGTTCTTCCCCATGAGGGTGGTGAGAGGCTGGCACAGGTTGCCCAGGGAGATGGTAGAAGCCTCATCCCTGGAGGTGGATGTGGCTGTGAGCAACCTGCTGTAGTGTGAGGTGTCCCTGCCCATGGCAGCGGGGTTGGAACTGGCTGAGCCTTGAGGTCCCTTCCAACTGTAACAATTCTATGATTCTATGATTTCTGTTATTTCTTCACCTGTTCAAACATACATTCTGGATCAGTGAAAATGGATAATATCTGTTCACAGGTGTATGTTAATTAACTGTTCTCTATCAAGCTTGGGGTAATGTTTGGCAAGACATAACACTACTGATCAGCTGTTATCCAGGCTCTGCATTTGGCTACTGACATTTTCTCAATTGAGAAGGAAAACAAAGTAAGATTGGTTTGTACAACACTTTTGCACTGACTATTAAGTACCAACATAATTGCCAGGGAATAAAAGGTTAATCCAGAGAATGAAAACTATTAGTCTAAGCCAAAACTTCTGAGGTGCTGGCAACTCTAACTCATTCCCTAGACCCCTAAGACAGGAAGAGCACCAAACAGAACACAAAGAAGCATCAGCAATGAAATGAAAATCTGTGCAAGTTCTTGAGAAGTAGGATAGCACAAGGCACAGATGAAGCATCGCCAATTAAAAATAATTTGAGGTTCTACTTACTGCATTCTACATAATGGGCTGAAAGACTAATGACTCACATCAGCATAGAAAAGCTCAGATTTTAAAGTGGTTGTCATTACTGCTGTGACAGCTGCTTTATAGACTACTGCATTATTAAATGGATGAGTTTTCCTTTGATGCTGTGGAAAACCTGGCATGCACTCATAATGAGAGACTGACCAAGAAGAAATTAAATATGGAAGTAGTTTGGGTAACTACTCTCCTTCTTTAAGGACTTCACTGTGAGACAGTTAATTTCCAGTCAGATAAGGCAATATAATGACCTGTTATTCTTCTGCATGATTTATTCCCTGCTATGTGTGTAAATAGAATGGAAAATATAGATGCAGTCAATACACTACAGTGGTTTCTTCACTACATAGGCAACCATTAAACAAGTGAATAAAAGGAAGCAGACAGAAGGAAATCTTTGAATCATAGGGAGAAAAAACAACTTCTAATGCTGAACTGAGTGGTGACACAAGTGGGGAAAAAAAAACCAATCAAAGCATTCTCAGTGTTCATTAGAAACAATGAAGAAGAAGCAGGCTTAAAATTTTGCCATGTTTTAAAACAGATATATAGAATACTGTTTTCACAATTCCTGCCTTACAGGTGCATTGGAAATCCTTGAAGGAGTAAACAAGTTTGATCAACCAAAATTTCCACTGGACACTTAGCAAAGCCTATAAGAAAGAGTCAGCAGCTACAAATTAAGGAAAGGTACATTCCCTTGAATAAATAACTCCTTGAAGATGGAACAGATAGGAATTTAACATGAACTTTTACAAAGCCAGTAGTGAATGCCCATGAGGACTGCAGCTCAAGCATATTCATAAACTGATAAGGAAAAAGGGATGATTTAGTGAGGGGATAAACCTGAAATTATGTCATTCATGACCATAAAAATGAAGGCTGCCTGTGAGGAGTACTAGAAGGACCTTTTGAAACTGAGCAATATACTGGCAGATGAAATTCAATAGCCACTTTCTATTAATAAAATCACTAATATTTGCAAAATTATTTAGACACTTCCTCCAAGCTTTTGGTTTGGTTTGGTTTTCTCTTTAGGCCTTGTTGCATCACAGTAAAACTACAGAGGATGTAGATATTTCTGGCCAACAGAATAAACAGATGATCCTTTAAAAAGAAATGTTTTCTTTGCTGCCACATTCAATGTAACAGACTATAGCCTTTTCTCTTAAGAATGTATTACAAAGCCTGACACTGACCACTTGCTCTGGGAACAGAGGGATGACATTTCTATTCAGCTCTGTCCTTCAGTTATTAGGGCTGAAGGCAGCTAAATATTTGCATTTTGTATGTATGCCTTAAGGTATTATAGTGAATACTCAGAGAGAAGAAAAGGCATTGTCTCGATGCAGAGAGGGAAAGAGCCTCAGTTCTTTTGAATATTCCTGTGTTATGAAACTAGAGGCACAAACCAGGCCAAAATATCAACAGCCCTTGAGGCTCTTTATTAACAGAATAAAGTGGATGGATCAGAAGGAGAGAGAGAGAAAATAGAGAGAGAGAAGAGGGAGAGACAAGAGGAAAGGAATTATATTACCACACCCCTCATCCCCCAGGACAGTTTGGGTCTGTGGAGGAAGGCTGCTGCAGCTTTGGCGTGGAGGAGATGTTGTCCTTGCTGTCTACACTGTCCTCTGAGCAGCCTCTTCAGCTCCATGAGTTGTAGCAGGCAGAACTTAGGACACGGAGAGAGGGTTCCTCTTGGGCTGCTCCTTCCAGGCTCCATGGTGATGTCTCTGTCATTTTTCTCTCCTGGTATTCTCTTCTTTTTTCTTCAGAGCATCATTGCCACGGGCTTTTCCTTCTCTTGTGCTTTCCTTCTCTCAAGCCAGTAGTTGCTCAGATCCTTTATAGAGTTTTTAGGTATGTATATTCCAGAGAGTATGGGTAGCAGTGGCCTCTGCCCATTTCCAGGACAGCTGCAGTCTGGTGCGCATTCTTTATCTACGAACCTTCCAGAGGGTCGTTCCAGTGGTGTCTGCCCAATACACATCAGCTACTCTCTGGGCAAGCAGCAAAGGTGATTTTCTCTTTGTTGAGTCACATCAAGAGAGACAAGATTCACTCTCTCACAGGCATTCACCAGAACTGAATGGAATTTTTGAAATGAAGGAGCAACAATTTTTTCAAAAGCTCACAGTGGTTCAGTTTGGCAAACAGCACCTAAAGACATAACAGAAACATTTAGTAAAGGCAGAAATATGGCAACCTTTTAATTATTGAATGTTCTTAATAAAAAAAAGAAAAATCAGAGTTTAATTGTTTAAAAGAATAGTTATACAAACTACTTCACAGTATCACAGTATCACCAAGGTTGGAAGAGACCTCAAAGATCATCGAGTCCAACCTGTCACCACAGACCTCATGACTAGACCATGGCACCAAGTGCCACGTCCAATCCCCTCTTGAACACCTCCAGGGACGGTGACTCCACCACCTCCCTGGGCAGCACATTCCAATGGCGAATGACCCTCTCGGTGAAGAACTTCCTCCTCACCTCGAGCCTAAACTTCCCCTGGTGCACCTTGAGACTGTGTCCTCTTGTTCTGGTGCTGGTTGCTAGAGAGAAGAGACCAACCCCTTCCTGGTTACAACCACCTTTCAGGTAGTTGTAGAGAGCAATGAGGTCACCCCTGAGCCTCCTCCAGGCTGAACAACCCCAGCTCCCTCAGCCTGTCCTCACAGGGCTGTGCTCAAGGCCTCTCCCCAGCCTTGTTGCCCTTCTCTGGACACATTCAAGTGTCTTGATGTCCTTCCTAACCTGAAGGGCCCAGAACTGGACACAGGACTCAAGGTGTGGCCTAACCAGTGCTGAGTACAGGGGCACAATGACTTCCCTGCTCCTGCTGGCCACACTATTCCTAATGCAGGCCAGGATGCCGTTGGCCTTCTTGGCCACCTGGGCACACTGCTGGCTCTTCATGAAAGGAAACTCTGCTTCTTCTTCCTAGTTGAACAAGACAGTCCCAGCAAAGTTCATAAGAAAGTAATGAAGGTAGAAAGACCTAAAATATTTATCTTCAGTGGAAAAAAACTTTTGCCCATGAAAATGCTGTTTAGCTGAAAGAATTAAATTAGTAAATTTGAAAATATGATCTATTAAATGACTTTTTCAAATATACCTTGATCTAGGTTTCTGTAAAGCAGCATTCGAAGCATTCCAATTTCAGTGGTTTGATTTAGATGGAAAAAAGTTACAGTGGATTGCTGAAATGTACTTGCACTTATCACTTGCATAATTCAACAGAAGTTTTTTGGGGTTTTTTTTTATAGCAGTAGTTAAATCTTTGGCAGGAAGTATAAGGATATGTTGATTTCCTTCCATAAGAGCTAATGTTGATTCATCTGAGATCTCCACAAGAACTTTGATGTAATCTTTGTTGAAAAACTATACCTTTGTCCTCCAATGCACTATAGTTTATTGCAACTACGAATGGATGATGCGATCTGATAAGAACATTGAAATTATTTCTGTTATGATAGAAAGAAGAACTGTCAGAGATGGAGAGAGAAATTATTCTTTTCATCCTAGTGTAAATGAACACATACTGGAAATATTGCAAGGAACACTGAACCTCAAATGATGATCATTTCTTCAACACAAGTAATTCAGAGCAGTCAATCCAACCTGAAAATTGAGTTTTCTCTACCAGAAAGCTATGAGTATTGTTTTGGAAATGACAATTGCTTTTCAAACTCAAGTTGTAATTGCATAGCACATGCTATAGCAGGCATGAAAACCTAAGTGGACTCTTCTGTTCATAACAACTTGTTTCAACTTGTGGTGGTAAAGCTGAAAGGTATTCTCTTCCTATAGTGAATTCTGAAACAAAGATGAAAAAATGTGGTAAAACAGACTAGCACTGACATTATCTGCTCAGTGACAGTGATTACACAGTTTATAAGCTTTGATGTGGGTTTATGAAGTCTATGTGAAGACACTTTAATCAAATATAACCTGAACAATGGCATGTGTCAGAGACCACAGAGCATGTTACAAACCGGCATTAACTATGAGTTTTTTGGGTGTCAGCCAATTTCTCCAGGCAAATACCGCAAGCACTAAACTCACCTTCTATCAGAGGAGCAGAGATTCACATGAAGACACTCAGGAGGAAAATAAGGTTACATTTTATCCAGAATGATGCTGTTGGAAAACCACAGCCAGAGTAACACCCATGATATGCAGTCTACACAGAAAAGCAGTGCTTTTTCCCTAGAAAATGATATTTAAACCATATTGTCATTATCCAATGATGCAGAGTTTTATGATGGGGATGGAACACTGCAATTTTTCATGCTAGGTTTCATCCTTAAATTTTTGTTCCATACTACAAAAGCAGTTATTTAACTACTGGATAGAAGATATTTCTTTGTCAAGTTGTCATTGAAATATAAAGTGTCATTTTGACACAACAGATAAATGTTTTTCTGGTGTTGAAGAATCATAGAGTAGTTTGGATTGGAAGAGACCTTTAAAGGTCCTCAAGTCCAATGCCCAACCCACTTTCCCCACCACCATAATCATCAGAGACATGTTCAATCAGATGAGGTTGTTCAGAACCCTGTTCAACTTGATCTTGGACATCTCCAGGGACAGGGCTTCTACCACTTCTATGAGCAGCCTGTGCCATTGTTTCATCACCTTCATCATGAAAATTTCATCCTTACATCTAGTCTGAATCTGTCCTCTTTTAGTTTAAAGCCATTACCCCTTGTCTTGTTGCAATAGCATAGAGTCACTTCCTGGGTGACCTATTAACTAACTCCTTGAAGAGATATAAATTTACTTTCCTAAAATTCAGAGACCTGACTTTGCTCTTTGTGGTAGTTTTAGGCTGTGCCTAGAAAATTTTCCATGGATCTTGAACAGAAAGTGATAGAATGTAAATAAATCACCACTGGATGCAAAAGGAAAATAATGATAAGGTCAAAATCCCCTTGGTCTGACTACTAACAAAGTTAGTTTGTGTAAACTAACTTTCTCTCTTTGTTTTGCTTCCTTCACTCCAGCACATACTCACTTCTGGCTTCTGCTGGCTTTGCAGACCTTGGCTGCATTGCTTTGTTGTGGCTAAGTACTAACAAAAGACTCTGCTTTCCTCCTTTCTTCTCTTGTCCCATGTACTGGCAAGAGGGAAGGGAAAGCAGTGGGTAGCCCCTGGTTTTGTCCAGGGGGGTTCTTGTGCTGTTTATAAATTGTAAATTCAGGTGAATATTGTGTATTTTGTACATATTCATTGCATTTCATATTTAGATTGTAGTTTTGCTAGTAAATACAGCTTCATCTGCTTTCAGCTGAACTGGTCTGGCAATTATATGTTGGGGGGTAATTTCAACCCACCACACACTTTTACTGTGACATTATATGAGTATTTTGGGTTTCCCCTCCCCCTTATTTCAAGCTTCTAACACAACTGTGTTTATTTTCTTTATCATTAAAAGCAATGCAAGAACATCTAAAATACATGATTTGCAGTGGATTTCCTGTCAAGATATTACCACATCTAATTAGATAGATTAGAAGTGTGGAACAGTGCATTTAAAAGCACTACTGAGGGACAGTGTCTCACTACCCTCACAATAAAGAATTTCTTCCTTATACCTAATCGAAAGCTACCCTCTTTCAGTTTAAAACCATTACTCCTCATCCTACTGCTACAATCCCTGAGAACAAGTTCCTCCTCATCTTTCATTTAGGTTTCCTTTAAGTCCTGGAAGGCCTTTCCTTGTAGAGCTGGTCAGATGAGGATTTAGAAGACTTCTACGATTTTTTGCTTATACTGTTACACAGCTTTCCCCAACATGAAATTTACCTACACGTTCTTAATCACTTGCTATTTGATGCATCAAGCAAAGTATCAATAGAAAACTATATTCTGTTTCCAAGACCTCTCAATAGTTCTTGTTTTCTAATTCAAATAAAATAGAATAGAATTAACCAAACTGGGGGATGGGAGGCAGGACACCCCTAATTATGGGGAATATGTCCACATGTACAGTGAGCACACTGTGCAGTGTTAGAACTGGAGCCTCTGCTGGAGCTATTAGAGTTGTTCTGGGAAACTGTGGAAGTAACAGCTACTCTTCTGGTATTGCTAGCTTGGGTTAGAATAGAATAGAATAGAATAGAATAGAATAGAATAGAATAGAATAGAATAGAATAGAATAGAATAGAATAGACCAGCTTGGATGAGACCTTCAAGATCATCACGTCCAACCTATCAACCAATCCAACCCACCTAATCAACTAAACCATGGCACCAAGCACCCCATCAAGCCTCTTCCTGAACACCTCCAGGGATGGTGACTCCACCACCTCCCTGGGCAGCCCATTCCATTGGGCAATCACTCTCTCTCTGTAGAATTTCTTCCTAACATCCAGCCTAAACCTCCCCTGGCACAGCCTGAGACTGTGTCCTCTTGTTCTGGTGTTGCCTGCCTGGGAGAAGAGACCAACCTCCGCCTGTCTACAACCTCCCTTCAGGTAGTTGTAGAGAGCAAGGTCACCCCTCAGTCTCCTCTTCTCCAGGCTAAGCAACCCCAGCTCCTTCAGCCTCTCCTCATAGGGCTTGTGTTCCAAATCCCTCACCAACTTCGTTGCCCTTCTCTGGACACACTCCAGCAAGTCAATATCTTTCTTAAACTGAGGGGCCCAGAACTGGACACAGGAGTCAAGGTGTGGCCTAACCAGTGCAGAGTACAGGGGCAGAATGACCTCCCTGCTCCTGCTGGCCACACTGTTCCTGATGCAGACCAGGATGCCATTGGCCTTCTTGGCTGCCTGGGCACACTGCAGGCTCATGTTCAGCCTACAATCAACCAGCACCCCCAGGTCCCTCTCTGCCTGGCCGCTCTCCAGCCACTCTGACCCCAGCCTGTAGCACTGCCTGGGGTTGCTGTGGCCAGTGTGCCAAACCCGGTGCTTGGATGTGTTAAATCTCATGCTGTTGGATTCTGTCCATCTGTCCAGCCTGTTGAGGTCCCTCTGCAAAGCCTCTCTGCCCTCCAGCAGATCAACTCCTGCCCCCAGCTTGGTGTCATCCACAAATTTACTGATGATGGACTCAATGTCTTCATCCAGATCATCAATAAAGATGTTGAAGAGCATGGGGCCCAGCACTGATCCTTGGGACACACCACTAGTGATTGGCCACCAGCTGGATGTGGCACCATTCACCACCACTCTCCGGGCTTGGCCCTCCAGCCAGTTCCTAACCCAACGCAGTGTGCTCCTCTCCAAGCCATGGGCTGCCAGCTTGGCCAGGAGTTTGCTGTGGGGGACAGTGTCAAAGGCCTTGCTGAGGTCCAGGTAGACCACATCCACAGCTTGCCCCACATCCACCAGGCAGTCACCTGATCATAAAAGGAGATCAGGTTGGTCAGGCAGGACCTGCCCTTCCTAAATCCATGCTGGCTGGGCCTGAGCCCTTGGCCATCCTGTAAGTGCTGTGTGATTGCACTCAAGATGACCTGTTCCATAATCTTGCCTGGCACTGAGGTCAGGCTGACAGGCCTATAATTCCCTGGCTCTTCCAACTGGCCCTTCTTGTGGATGGGCACCACGTTCCCAGCTTCCAGTCTTCTGGGACCTCTCCAGTGAGCCAGGGCTGCTCAAAAATGATGGAGACCAGCCTGGCCAGCTCATCTGCCAGCTCTCTCAGCACCCTAGGATGGATCCTGTCTGGTCCTATGGACTTGTGAGGATCCAAGCGGCTGAGGAGATCTCTATCTACCTCCCCCTGGAACACAGGGAAACTATGCAGCTCCTTGGCTCCTTCTGCCAGCTCTGCAGGCCAGCTGTCTGGAAGACCTTCTGTCATGCTAGTAAAAATTGAGGCAAAGAAGGTGTTAAGTACCTCTGCCTTTTCCTCATCTTTTGTCACTACGTTCCCCTCTGTGCCCACCAAGGAGTGGAGGTTGTCCTTGCCCTTCCTCTTGCTATTGATGTATTTATAGAAGGACTTTTTGTTGTCCTTCACAGCAGAGGCCAGTCTGAGCTCCAAATGTGCTTTTGCCTCCCTAATTTTCTTCCTACATGACCTAGCAACATCCCTAAACATTCCGTAGGTTGCCTCCCCTTTCTTCCAAAGATGATACACCCTCTTTTTTTCCTTAGTTCTTTTAGAAGTTCATTACCCATCCAGGCTGGCCGTCTGCCCCGGGGCTCATCTTCCAGCACATTGGCACAGCCTGTTCCTGTGCCTGCAAGAGTTCAGCCTTGAAGTAGGGCCAGCTCTCCTGGACCCCTTTGTTTTTAAGGGCTGTTTCCCAAGGAACCTTCTGAGTTAGTTCCTTGAGTAACCTGAAGTCCACCCTCCAGAAGTCCGGAGTGGAGGTCTTCTTGCTGCCCCTCTTAGCTTGGCTGAATACTGAAAACTCAATTATCTCGTGGTCACTGGTGCCTAAACACCCTCTGACCACCACATCACCCACCGGCCCTTCCTGTTGGTGAAGAGGAGGTCAAGCAGAGCCTCACCCCTGGTAGGTTCGCACAGCACCTGTGATAAGAAGCTGCCCTCCATGCACTCTAAGAACCTCCTAGACTGCCTCCTCTCTGCTGTGTTGAGATCCCAGCAGATATCAGGCAGGTTGAAGTCTCCCATGAGAACAAGGTCAGGCGATCTTGAGACAGCCATAAGCTGTCTATAGAATGCTTAATCAACATCTTCCTCCTGGTTGGGTGGTCTATAACAGACTCCAACCAGGATGTCTGCCCTGCTGGTCTTCCCTCTAATTCTCACCCACAAGCACTCAACCCGATCACCCCTGATTTCTAGATCAATGGCATCTAGTGCCTCCCTGATGTACAGGGCCACCCCTCCACCCCTTCTTCCTTGCCTGTCTCTCCTGAAGAGCCTGTAGCCATCAATTGCAGTGCTCCAGTCATGTGAGTCGTCCCACCACGTCTCCGTGATGGCAACTACATCATAACTTTCCTGCTGCAACAAGGCTTCTAGCTCCTCATGTTTGTTGCCCATACTTTGTGCACAGTAGTGTACATGCACTTCAGCTGGGCTGCTGGTTTCACCCCTGGCTCCAACTTAGCACCCCCAGACTCCTGCCTGGAGGGAATGGTTTCTGCCCCTTCCCCCTTCGATTCTAGTTTAAAGCCCTACCAATGAGATCTGCCAACTCCCTTCCTAGAATCTTTTTCCCTTTGAGGGATAAAGCAGGGGGCTCTGTACCATAGCACCTCCCAACCATGTTAGAATTGGCTCTTTCTCTCCTCTAATGTAATGCTTTCTTACATGCTTAATCTATCTGGTTGCATTAGCTGACTGTATGACATCTTCATCATCCTCATCTTCTTGACTTGGCTGTCCCCATAATCCTGATGATACCCTCCACAGAACCTCTTCAAGTTCAGAAGCACCTCCATTAGCTCCTGACATACCACAACCTATATCCTGTCCTGCATCTCCACTATCCATTGATGGCCTCAGTAATTCAGCTGTATCTCTAAGGCAGACTTTCTCTCCATCTTCAGAAGGATCCTTTTTAACAGAAGGTCCCTCACCAGCAGAGGGATCTTGCTGTTCTTCCTCTGCCTCTGCCTCGCGCCTACCCCTTGTATCCAAAGCTGCCATTCGTTTAACTGGAGCTGCGCGTAAATTTACAGCAGACTTTGCAGAAGCAGAAGGGCTTTGCGCACAAACAGCATCAGCAGGTGGACTTTGGGACCGAGCGGCTGCCTGGGTCACAGCTGCCGGTGAAGCTGTTGTCTCCATCTTAGCTGCTGGCGCTTCCACTGTGGCTGCCATCTTAGCTACTGGCGCTGCTATTGTGGGCTGCATCTGCCCCACCGCCGGCTGAACGCCAGAAGTGCTGCCGATCTCACTCAGAGCTCCCTTCCCATTAACTCTTCTGCCTGTTTCCAGCTGTTTGCCCTGTTTGTCCTGTTTCTGTGTCTTCCTCATCACTAGAAATGTCTGCATTTGACTTAGAACTAGATCTCCAGTGTCTCCTGCTACGTCTGAAAACAGAACACCTAGTCGCGCTGCTCGTCTCTCTCGGTACAGTGCCATCAACAGGCACGCATTTATTATCACCAAAAGCAGAATCACTCATGGCAAATAAATCATTTGGGGGTCCCGGCTGTTCACATAACTCTCTGTGACAGGAATGCTGAATTCATATCTCTCTGCAGGAGCAGTTACAGTCACATTATCATATCTTTTCAACCAAAGAAATCCCAAGCAATGATCATACATCATTTTCAGCTTGTATTTAAACCAAAGAAATGTCTTATATGCCAAGTATCTACCTAGCTTATCAATCATCATTAACATGCACCACCTGTACAGTATCACTGTCAGAGAGAATATATCAAATGCCACAAAACCCAAACAGCTTCATTTTGCTTCCTTAATCTGAGCAGGAATTAATCAATCAAGGAATTGCCCCACATTGAATAGGCACCAGTTATTTTTATAATGTGGGGGATTAATATTTCCCCTCCAGCATTAACTTTGCCAGACCAACTAAGTTAGAAGCTAATAGAAACTATATTTACAAGCAAGAACTACACTCTACAGTGGAATGCAATGAATATGTACAAAATATCCAGCAGTTACAAGATTATACAGATAGTTACAATTAGCAAACCACACGAAAACTCCCCTGGACAGAGACCAAGGATGTAAGTAGTGCCTTGGAAATCATCAGCCAGTTGTCATCAGCTACCATTAGCCTAATATTCTTGCAGGACAAGTCAGGTGATATTCCAAGTCCCTTCTACCTGAATGCTCTAATACCTCATTCCTTTGTACAAACAGTGGTCTTTTGAACATTGCACTCTTGCTCTGAAAGGTATTGCAGAAACTTCAGGCACAGCCAGAATGACCTCCTCAGGTGACATCCTGGGGGAAGAAAGAATGACATATACTGGGAAAAAAGTGAAAGTTTTCTGACCTACCCAACTTCTTTTCTTATCACTTAATCAAAATGCTATAGATGCCACTTTGCAGCAGTTCTGATTTCCCTTGACTCAACCTAGTCATATCTATTACCAGTCTTTACTCCTTCCTCTTTCCTGCCAGTGTTCGGCCACTGATAAGAAAAGAAAAAAATAGTAGATAGACATTTATTGCTTCTATGTCATTCTCTGTTCTTTGCAGAAGGCCATTTACTCTTTTCTATGATATATAAACTAAACTACAATCTGGTCTGGCACTCAGTATTGGTTCAAGAATATCACAATACAACAATCACAGAATCACAGAATGTTAGAGGTTTGAAAGGACCTTCAGAGATCGTTGAGTCCAATCCCCCTGCCAAAAGCAAGATCACCCAGAGTAGTCTGCAAGGAATGCATCCAGGTAGGTTTTGAAAGTCTCCAGAGAAGGAGGCTGTACAGTCTCTCTGGGCATCCTGCTCCAGTGCTCTGTGACCCTCACCACAAAGAAGTTTCTCCTCATGTTGGGCTGAAATCTTTTATATTCAAATTTGTATCCACTGTTCCCTGTCTTATTATGGTGCACCACCAAGACTGGCCCCCTCCACTTACAATACAATACAATACACCAGGTTGAAAGAGACCTTCAAGATCATCGCATCCAACCCATCAACCAGTCCAGCCCACCTAAACAACTAAACTATGCAGCCAAGCACCCCATCAAGTCTCCTCCTGAACACCTCCAATGAAGGTGACTCCACCACCTCCACGGGCAGCCCATTCCAATGGGCAATCACTCTCTCTGTATAGAACTTCTTCCTAATCCAGTCTAAACCTGCCCTGGCACAGCCTGAGACTGTGTCCTCTTGTTCTGGTACTGGCTGCCTGGGAGAAGAGACCAACCTCTGCCTGTCTACGACCTCCCTTCAGGTAGTTGTAGAGAGCAATAAGGTCACCCCTGAGTCTCCTCCAGGCTAAGCAACCCCAGCTCCCTCAGCCTTTCCTCATAGGGCTTGTGTTCCAAACCCCTCACCAACTTCGTTGCCCTTCTCTGGACACACTCCAGCAAGTCAACATCCTTCCTAAACTGAGGGGCCCAGAACTGGACACAGGATTCAAGGTGTGGCCTAACCAGTGCAGTGTACAGGGGCACAATGACGTCCTTGCTCCTGCTGGCCACACTGTTCCTGATGCAGGCCAGGATGCCATTGGCCCTCTTGGCTGCCTGGGCACACTGCAGGCTCATGTTCAGCCTCCCATCAACCAGAACCCCCAAGTGTCTCTCTGCCTGGCTGCTCTCCAGCCACTCTGACCCCAGCCTGTAGCACTGCATGGGGTTGTTGTGGCCAATGTGCAGAACCTGGCGCTTGGATGTGTTCAATCTCATGCCCTTGGACTCTGCCCATCTGTCCAGCCTGTCGAGGTCCCTCTGCAAAGCCTCTCTGCCCTCCAGCAGATCAACTCCTGCCCCCAGCTTGGTGTCATCCACAAATTTACTGATGATGGTCTCGATGCCCTCATCCAGATCATCAATAAAGATGTTAAAGAGCATGGGGCCCAGCACTGATCCCTGGGGCACACCACTAGTGCCTGGCAGCCAGCTGGCTGTGGCACCATTCACCACCACTCTCTGGGCTCGGCCCTCCAGCCAGTTCCTAACCCAACGCAGTCTGCTCCTGTCCAAGCCAGGGGCTGACAGCTTGGCCAGGAGTTTGCTGTGGGGGATGGTGTCAAAGGCCTTGCTGAGGTCCAGGTAGACCACATCCACAGGCCTCCCCACATCCACCAGGCAGTCACCTGAGATCAGGTTGGTCAGGCAGGACCTGCCCTTCCTAAATCCATGCTGGCTAGGCCTGAGCCCTTGGCCATCCTGTAAGTGCTGTGTGATCGCACACACCCCTCAGATATTTATAGACATTAATGAGATCCCCTCTCAGTCTACTCTTCTCAGGACTAAACAGCTCCAGGGATCTCAGTCTCTCTTCACAGGGGAGATGCTCAAGTCCCCTAATCATCCTCATGGCTCTCCCTTGGACTCTCTCCAGCAGGTCTCTGTCTCTCTTGAATTGGGGAACCCAAGACTGGACACAATACTCCAGGTGTGGTCTCACCAGGGCAGAGTAGAAGACGAGAAGAACCTGCACAGACCTGCTGGACAAACTTATGTTGATGCACCCCAAGACACCATTGGCTCTCTTGGCCACCAGTGCACATTGTTGTCCCATGCTGAACTTGCTGTCCACCAGCATTCCAAGGTCTTTCTCTGTGGAGCTGCTTTCCAGCAGGGCAGCCCCTAACCTGTGCTGGTTTCTGTTGTTATTCCTCCCCAGATGTATTTGTCCTTATTGAACTTCATGAGGTTTGCCTTTACCCAGTCCTCAGCCTGCCCAGATCTCATGGGATGGCTGCAAAGCCTGATGGGATATCAGCCACCCACCCAGTTTTGTATCGTCAGTGAACTTGCTGAGTGTATACTCAATCCCCCCATCCAGGTCACTGATAAAGATATTGAACAAAACTGGTCCCAGTAAGTGTTCCCAGGGGAAATCCAATTTTCTCCTCTTTTTTTGAAGGAATGAAACTCAAGCAATCTTCACTTCTTTTTCTTTCAAGCATTCCATTAACGAAAAATCAGTTTCTATACTGTACTCCGAACAAGCAATTCTAGAGCAAGAATCAATTTCCTTATTTTCATTGGTACAGCACCACAAGTGCAATGTTGTCAAAACAATACAAGAAAACTTTTTTATATTTTTCCCAGTGTTTTAAGTAGTGATTCTCTGTATTTTGATTGAAATACTCATTTTTCAACAGAAGTCACTTAAAGGCAAATAGCATATTTTTCTAAGTAATTTTAAAGTAACAGTGAGACTGATTTCCCATTGTCCTGAATAGAGCATAATCATTTAGATGGTGCAGAATGGTCCCAGTTCAGCAATGTATTTAAAGTACATTCCTGACCAGCTTCATGAATAGTCCCATTGATTTCCAAGGCACTACTTACATCCTTAATGGAAGGGACGCTTGGGAAAGAGTGACTGAATCAGAGCTAGAATAAGAATCAGACTCTCCTCAGCCCAGTTACTAACACATTACACACTCACCTAAATGTCTTTGCAGGACACTGCCTGGGTCATAACACCTGTTTCATAACAGGCTGCTAGTTGGAGGTCCTCAAAATAATAACAGCCTACAGTGGGCTGTCCAACAGCTGCAGTACTCTTGTAAGCAAATAAACAGCATGATCTTCACTTGTGGACCACGTGCATACTAACTCTACAAGAAAGAATTGTGTGAAAGCTGTAAATGCACAAAATGGTGCAGAACCACCTTTTTATGTTCAGAATAGGATTACTCTATGGCTACAATTGTGGTGCCTGAGGATGATAAAGCTAAACATCATTATGTACCTTTCATTCCATACAGCAAGGCATAGATGGAATCAGTTGTTAAAACCAAACTCTATTAAATTTCTGACTTTTGAAGTTACTAATTGTCTTCTTTAACTTCTAACCATTATTCTTGTGAGCAGGGCAAGTTTTAGGATCCTAGGTACATAAATTGCATCTTAAATAGAAGCTGTTACATTTACCTATTCAGATCCTGAAGTTGCACTAGTGTTCAGAGTTCTAACAAATAGCTTTGACATTCTCAGACCTTGTAATATTTCTCTCCAGGATTCCAGCTCCCGATTGATACTCTTTTTGCCATGCAAAGATATTGTGCTGCCTTTATGGAATGACCTCAGCCCCAAAGAACTGAGAAACAGAGAACCAGAGGTTTGTCATGGGTGGTGTATAGAAGGATCCCTCTCTCCATCTATTGGTCAACTGCTGGAAAAGAACAAGAAAGCCTTACTTTCCCATCCTACTACCTCTTTCTTAGTAGGAGCTGTCTGTGCAAATGTTGTCTGGGCCCATAGCTACACTTTTGCCTTCACTTATGCCACAGAAATAGGAACTGAGCTAGCAATATGACCTGCTGGGTGAACTGGTGTCAATATTCATCTGCCATGTATTAACCTTACCACCAGACAGTCAGTGTCAATCCATATCTCTCATGGCACAATTCAGTCACCAGTGTGTTTCTGTTGGACTCTAGACAATGTCCCTGGGCCCAACATCACAGCTAAAAGCAACAGCATAGTAAATTACCACACACAGACAACAGCACCCAGACACAACTGTCTTCTAGGAGACAAGCAGAAAGCAATGCTTTAGACAGACATAACCCAAGGTATTCTAATCAAAGTAAACAAACAAATTTAATAGTCTCAAAATTTTAAGTGGGAATACAGGTCAAGAACTGATAGGCGTTTAAGCCTCCTTCTTCTTGTTCAAACCTTACTCCAATGCAGTACTGGCACATGTGAGATCAAAAGACCAATAATCATTATTTCATAATAATACACATAGTAATTTCTTTACATGTTGCCTTTTCCAATATTGACTACTTTCCCTGTACCTACTACTCTCACTTAGCATCATCTGACTTCTTAATATTTCTCTATTCATTTTCTTACACATCTTCTGTTCACTTCTTACACATCTTTCTTATGCTTTCTTACACATCTTCTTCACATTCAGCTCTTTTTAATATGTTCCAATTGCTGTTTTCCCATCTCCAGCAGTATTTCCTTCATTCTTGAAACTTTTTGCCTATCTCTTTTCTCCCCTCAACCCACTTTTTTTCCCTCTTATTCTAGCTGTTAGTAATTTGAAATTTCAAGAGTGTGCATATCTTTTTCTTTTTTTCCCCCATTGTATCTCTCCCAATATACCTTCACTTGTTGAGAGACTGTGTTTACTTCAAGCTGTGACTCACAAGAGAGGTAGCATTTTCCTTCTCTTGGCAGTAAAAGGAGTCTCTCGAAAATCTTTATGAGATATATGAATCTGTCTTCAAGCTAGCATTACACACTAAATTAGACAGAACATTCCTACCATCTGTTCAGAGTAGCTGGAAAGAGTTGCACAGACATCAGTTTCATTGCACAACAAGAAATTTTATTGGTCTTAGTAACCACAGGGACTCTACTACACAATGAGCACCATCTACTGGCACCCAATTATTTATACATGTATGTATTATACATGATGTATAATAATGGTATTGTTTTAATTATTATTTGAGTATTATTTATTATTTTAATTATTATTTAAATTATTATTTATTTTAAATTATTACTTTAATAATAGTCGTAACCATGGATGCATACATATATATTACTTATAAATTTCTTTGTCTATACAAATACACAAGTAGGCATGTACATCTTAGCTTTAAATCATCTGTTCTTTACTTTTATACTAGGAAAGCCTATCAAAGGGGGGGGGGAAGGCTTAATTCCACAATAATATCTTTAAATAATGCAGCAGGAATGTATTTTATTGATATTCCAAAAATATCTTATCTGCAGAAAGAGTCTGAAGAGGGAGATATTTTGAACTATAAAGTTAATATGAACAAGTATTTACCAGATTTACATCACAGAAAGAGCTGGATGGGAGTTTTCTAATCAGAGTGATTTTGTAAGAGATGAACTTTCAACAACCATAGGATACTCTGAAAGGTCATTCTGCCCCTGTACACTGCACTGGTTAGGCCACACCTCGAGTACTGTGTCCATTTCTGGGCCCCTCAGTTTAAGAAAGATATTGACTTGTTGGAGCATGTCCAGAGAAGGGCAACAAGGTTGGTGAGGGGCTTGGAACACAAGCCCTATGAGGAAAGACTGCGGGAGCTGGGCTTGCTTATTCTGGAGAAGAGGAGACTGAGGGGTGACCTCCTTGCTCTCTACAACTACCTGAAGGGAGGTTGTAGCCAGGCAGAGGTTGGTCTCTTCTCCCAGACAACCAGCACCAGAACATGAGGACACAGTCTCAGGCTGCACCAGGGGAGGTTTAGGCTGGATGTTAGGAAGAAGTTCTATACAGAGAGAGTGATTGCCCGTTGGAATGGTCTGCCTGGGGAGGTGGTGGAGTTGCCGTCACTGGAGGTGTTCAGGATGAGACTTGATGGGTGCTTGGTGCCATGGTTTAGTTGATTAGGTGGTGTTGGATGATAGGTTGGACGAGATGATCTTGAAGGTCTCTTCCACCCTGGTCTATTCTATTCTATTCTATTCTATTCTATTCTATTCTATTCTATTCTATTCTATTCATACTGTCTGCGAGTAAAAAGCACAAGGAATCTACTGCCTTTCATTTTATTTTGATCCAAATCACAATGTTTCATGCCATTCAATTAACATGGATTAATATCAAACTAATTTCACCAGTTATGCGTCATTATATTATAGTGGTGTTCAATATTGGTCAATGTCTTCACCAATGACCTGGATGAGGAGATACAGTGTACCCTCTGCAAGTTCACTGGTGATACCAAACTGGGAGGGGTGGCTGATACACTGGAAGGCTTAGCTACCAGCCAGAGAGATCTGGACAGGCTGGAGAGCTGATCAAAGAGGAACATCATGAAGTTCATTAAGGACGACAGCAGAATCCTGCATCTGGATAGGGCTAACACCAGACACCAGTAGAGACTAGGGATCATGAGGCTGTTTCTCCATGGAGAAGCACCTTGGAGTCCTAGTGCAAAGTTATCCATAGGACAGCAATGTGCCCTTGTAGCCAAGAGGGACAAAAGCATCCTGGGGTGCATTAAGAAAAGTGTGTCCAGCAGGTCTAGGGAGGTTCTTGAGCAGATGGATGACCTGCTCAGCCAGGTGACACAGCTCTAAGATGAAGTGATAGAGCTCAGGGAAGAGGTAAGTAGATTAAAACATCAGTGAGAGTGAGAGGTAAATTGATCATATCAATAAACTGATCGCTAAAAAAATGGAGCAGGAGGTAACTCCTAGTGGAGTAGAGGATTTCATATCCTCTCATCAGCAAGCCCCCCTGCCTTCCCATATTAACCTACAGGAGCAGAGTAAATAGGAACAGGTTTCTGCCCAGTGAAACACACGGAGCAAGAGTGTTCCTGTAAGAAGCGCACTGCTTGCAGTGGTCTTGCAGAACAGATATGAGGCTCTGCGGGAGGAACTGGTGGTGAGCAAGGACAAGGGAAACCCAAAAGTTTATCTGTCTAGATTTAAAAACTTAAACAACACGTGGTAAAAGTAGATCAAGATGTAGTAGCAAGATGTTCAATACACAAGTGCTTCTTAGCCTCTCAAGGTAGCGAACATCAGAAATGAGTCTATCACCAGCAATGTTCCTGTGGCTCAAAACTCTCAGCAGCATTTAACTTGGTATTCTGCTATTGGAAGCTATTGTGCTATTGGAAGCGCAATGTGCTTAGGTAAATTGCAAAAATATAAACTTGTCAGAGAAGAGAGCTCTTTCTTTCCCTTTTAACGTATTGCATTGTGGTGGGTTAACACCCTTTTCCGAGAACAAAAGAACAAAGCAGGGGGGAGGGCTTGCAGGTACTTTTCACTCCCTGCAGGGCATTTTTCCCCTGGGAAGCTGAGTCTGTTCCACTCCCCCCTCCCTGCCCAGCTAGGGTATAAAAAGCAGGACATCATAGCTGTTGGCCCTGCTTTTCTGGCTCCTGCCTCTGCTGGATGAGAGCTACTGCAGCTGCCCTCCTGCTCCTCTGCCACGTGGTCGGACCTGATCCTTCTCCCTGCTGCCTCCATACTTCCTCAGAGAAAGGCTGGTTTGTATTATTCTCTTGGTTTTGTCCCCCTCCCATCCATCCTTGTTCCTTGCCCTTGTGAACCTTTTTCCTGTTATTGTTATATATATATATATTGCTTAAAGACAACTCTTTACCTCTCTACTTCCAAGCCAACTCCAAATTATTGTTTGGTGGATTTGCTCCTTCCTTTTTCTCCCCTCTCTGTTGGGAGGGAGGGGGGGGGAAGGGGGGGAGAGATTCTCAGCCTTGCCCCCACCTGAGCTCTTAACTTCCAGTTAAGGCTCAAACCACCACATGCATAAAACACAATTATCAGCTGGAGACCATATGAGCTAGAGGTCATTCCAGATTATTACATGGGAAATTAAGGTCTGTACTCTGCAATAAAAATAAGTAAGTTTGATTAATGATCACCCTAAAAACATATATGTATTTGTTTTCATTTGGTTTGGTGACTAGTCTAATTTTCTATAACATGAAGTTGAAATATATTTCTTTGATCTCCAGGACTGTTATCACAGAAGCTGGATATGGAACAAGCTTATTAGATACTCTGGTCAATTGATTTGTAGACACAGGAAATTTCCCCACAGCTTTTCTAACCAATATGCAGTACTTAGCATCCAAATGAAATTACTTTCTTTATATTCAAAGCATCTCTTAACATTTCCCTGATACTCATCCTCTCTTTATTTTCATCTTTCTCCATTTTGTAACAAACTCCCTACCTAACAATTTTTGTTGCTTCAGGGTTTGAAAGCTACTTAGCATAATATGGCTGTTCTCAGTGAAATGTTGCTAATACTCTTTGTAACTGAATTTCTCAGTGATAGAGACCCTTATTCATGACTGAAATTTGTCATGGTTAGGAGTGGATTTGAAAGTAAATTAAGCCCTTAACTCTGTTATAAAACAAGGGCAACTAAAGGCTTAATTAACTTTGATGTCTTGTACCTTACGTCTTAGGGATGCAACTCTTTCTAAAGGGCAAGCATGTGATTTGGTAATTTTTTTACTGCAGCCTATCACATTCTAGGTATACAGAATGCTTTTTTTTTTTTTAGTAACTACAACTATCTAGTTGTCAGGTAGGGTTTGTTTAAATGAAACTTTACATGAAAAGCTAAGGAAAAAAAACAAGTCACTATGTGTCAAATTATGAGGCCAAATCACACTGTGTTCATAATATGTGAATTTACAGAAGTTAGAAAGGAAAAGAAATAGATTCACATTCAAGATGTCTTTGCTGAACAGTTCCCCACTCTAAGTGCTGCTGCTGTTTAAACACTGCATTTTAGAATAAACATCAAATTGAACTGCTTGGTAGCACATTAATGTACAAGCTGTGGCACATTTACTGATGACTGTGATTGGACCTCACCCAAAAGAATGAAAGGTTTTTAAAATCCCAAAGCCCCGAAGTTTATTTAATTTAAAAAATTCTTGACTTTAAAGTAGAGAAAACTCTAAGCAGTATGAGGAAACAGAGAAGGATTGACAAGCTCTCCATGCTGCAGCATTTGAGGTCAGGTTTTCTTCCATCCAACTTGAAGATCTTCCTTCTGAGTTACAGCCACTTGGGAAGGCTCCTACCATCTCTAGTGTTGTTGGTTCTGACCTCCCAGATTGAAGCAGTTTCTTAACATGTATGAAGTACAGGCTTCCAGCTATAGCCTTGCCCTCTAATCTCTTGAAGTAAATAAAGGCAAACTGATGTCAAATGGCTAATGAGTTTGGTGTACAGGTTGGACCAGAGGAGAGGGAAAATTGAAAGGAAAAGGAGATGAAAAAGTAGAGAGAGAAGAGAGAGAGAGGGGGAAAGAGTCAAGGAGCAAAAGGAAGAGACTTCACTAATACCTGGATTGAGCAAGAATTATCACAGGAACACTACCAAGTTCTTGGCAGCAGGCACACTCTTGAAAGGGGGACCCCCAGGGGTAGCAGTGGAAACAGTGGAGGGAACAGAGCAATGCAGAGCTACACAGGCAGAGGGAGCCTTCTGGGCTGTGTGGGAAGTGAGGAGCAACAGTGGGAGCCAGGGGACAGGCAGCGCAGAGCTGGCTGAGTGGAGCAGTGTGGAGCAGAGCAAACAGTAAAGTAGGCTCAGCTGTGAAGGCTGTGTGGGGTGGAGCTGTCAGGCATGCCGCAAACATGCGGACACCCCAAACATCGCTGTTTCCCCATCACCTCCATGGGTGGTGGGACCAGACCTGTTCAGAGTGCAATGTGCACATTGGCCTTTCAGCGACGCTGTTGTAGTGGTTCTAAAGAGGGAATTCCTGCCTCTCCAGAAATGATCTTCTTTCACTGTCAAGCCATTTGTCCAGACATCAGAGACACTGCACTCATTAAGGGCTGTTATCCCTGCTCTGCCACATGCATTGCTCTGGGACAAGAGAGTCAGTGGGCTATCTTAGCAACTTTCCATTTTCCAGAGTTTTACCAGACTCTGCTAAAGGAAGAGAAGAAAACAAAATCAAAGCTATAATGGAACAGTAATCCACTCTTTGCATTAGCCCATGCACTATATAACCCTGCAGAGTATCTATTTCCAATTAAAGTGCTTAGTTAGAAGAGTATTTTTTCTTAGTAGATCCAAACAAGTCTTAAGTACTGCATGGTATTGCTATCATGTGCCAAAATGTGGTAAGACTAGGTCATGCACATTCAAACTATTTCCCATTACTCATTTTTTTCAGTGCTGAGTGCCTCACACTAAGTTGTATTCTATTCATGCATTACAGCATTGTCAAAATTTTAGCATCCACAGTTGCTGCAATTCCATTTTGCAGACTGAAAACCTGTTCTGAGACACTGAGAGAGTCTTCTGCCCCTCAGGATAAATTCTCAAGTCCATTAGCCCAAACAGGATACCTTCTTCTCCGTGAGTTCCCAAGCAGGAGACAAATGATAATTTTACAGGTATCTTACTTGGACAGACTGAGCCTGCATATCAGACTGCATAAACAACCCTGTCCTACTAAAACTACAAGTAAAAGTACCAACTTGCAGATACTGCCTTGTACACAGATTTTCTTTAGCTCAGTGAGGGAGCACTTGTTAAAGTAAGCAAAACTCTCATTTGTAAGGCAGAGGTTGTGGGTACTGGTATGTGCCAGGTAAGAAAGACAGAAAGTACTACTGTGCCCACAGCAGCTGAGCTGCTCAGCACTGTTGGAATAGAGCGACATAACACTGTGGTGGTAGGGCCAAATGGGCCAAATACAAATGCAGAACAAGTCCTGGCATGTCCAGGAATGGTCCCACTCTTCCCCTCCCTCCTGCAGGGGTCTGGGGAAACATGGGAAAAGGACAAAAGAACCCAGGCACCAGAAAGTCTGGGAAACAAGGGATATGTTCTCCCTTTATGGCAAAAGAGCATGTGCAATGGCCATACCTCTCCTAGACTAGGCCCATGTCTTTGCCTTTTATGGTCACAGCCTAGCAGAAGCCCATTTTATTGGTTAACTGTTCTGCTTGCTTCAGTTGCTCTATTGGTCAAATTGAATCTCAGGCAAGTGATAAATACAGGCCAAATTGTATTTGCCTTGCCTTGCCTGAGATCTGGGAGAGAATTCACAAGCCTTGCCCTGCACACCTGAGAAGCCAAGCCTTGCTTTGCCTTGTAATTCAGAATCTGTGCCATGCCTCACTTTACTCAGAAAGATGCAAGTACCCTTTGCAGTAACACATTGTAAAAGCCCAGGGGTAGACAGAAGTGTCTTGCCAGGCAGAAGGGACAAAGCCAGGGAGAGCCAAGCCCCTGAGCATCATGCCCTGTGGTGATAAGTCACTTCCAGCCTAAGTGCTTGCTTTGCAAAACCAGACCTTGTCATGAAGACATTGAAATGGGCTACTTGTCTAAGAGCCTGAAACCCCAGGACAATTTGTGAGATCCTGGGAAGAAGCTTCAAGAGCCACCTGCCATTGGGCTGAGGCCAGCCCAGCCATTGAGACAGCCTGGCATCCCTGCCAGCAGCCAGCACCAGCCTCTTGCCATGCAAGGCACCCGAGACTGCCTCAAAAGCCTTACCGGCTAACACACCCTCCATTGGGGTGGAACTCATTATGACTAATTACTTTATCTTGCCTCTTTGTTAATGGTTGTGACACGCCATTTTGGCAAGGTTCTTGTTGAGTCTCCCCCTAGTGGTCAAGTGCCATATTGTGCTGGGGATTCTTCCAAGTTGTTTCTCTGGTTTGCTTAAAATGGTGTAAATTGTTATGTTGCCTAAATATTGTACATTCCCATTGTAAATATACATTCCAGCCATACACCAAACCTATCAGTAAGTTTGTGGGAATTTTTTATATTAAAATATAATTACTAGTATTGTTATTAATATAGTATTTTCCTTATGAATTTTTCATAAATCGTAACTATAACAAACACCACTAACATTGGTCCCAAATGGGAGAAATGTCTTTCAAGATAAGGTGCCTCCTCTCCCTTCTTCTCAGAGTGTGACATTCTCAGTGGTGGAGAAAGTAGAGAGACTGGCACCTCCCAGCAGTGGAACAGTAGAGGAGCGTTGCTATTCAGACCCTGAATGCTGATAGCATTCATAGGTTGAAATCCAATTGTTCCAGAACTGTTACTCTCCTTTCTTCTGCGGAAGGTTACTCGAGCTGCAGTCTCAGATCACAGGCTCACAGAATCAACCAGGTGGAAGAGACCTCCAAGAGTATCAAGTCCAGCCCATCAACCAACACCATCTAATCAACTAAACCATGTCACTGAACGGCCTATCCAGTCTCTTCCTAAACACCTCCAGTGAGGGTGACGCCACCACCTCCCTGGGCAGCACATCCCAATGGGCAATCTCTCTGGGAAGAACTTTTTTCTAAGATCAAGCCTAAACTTCCCCCTATACCACTTGAGACTGTGTCCTCTTGTTCTATTGCTAGTTGCCTGGGAGAAGAGACCAACCCTTCCTGGCTACAACCTCCTTTCAGGGAGTTGCAAATGGCAATAATGTCTCTCCTGAACCCTCTTTTCTCCAGGCTAAACAACCCCACCTCCTTCAGCCTCTCCGCATAGTCCTCTCCTCATAGGACTTGTGTTCCAGACCTCTCTGCAGCTTTATTGCCCTTCTCTGGACACATTCCAGCAACTCAACCTCTTTCCTAAACTGAGGGGCCCAGAACTAGACACAGGACTCAAGGTGTGGCCTAACCACTGCTGAGTACAGGGCACAATGACTTCCCTGCTCCTGCTGGCCACACTGTTCCTGATCCAGGCCAGGATGCCATTGGCCTTCTTGGCCACCTGGGCACACTGCAGGCTCATGTTCAGCCTACTATCAACCAGTACCCCCAGGTCCCTTTCTGCCTGGCTGCTCTCCAGCCACTCTGACCCCAGCCTGTAGCACTACATGGGGTTGTTGTGGCCAATGTGTAGAACCCCGCACCTAGATGTGTTAAATCTCATGCCCTTGGATTCTGCCCATCTGTGCAGCCTGTCAAGGTCCCTCTGCAGAGCTCTCCTACCCTCTAACAGATCAACACCTGACGCCAGCTTGGTGTCCGTTTGTCCAGATCAAGATATTGAACATCAGTCAAGATATTGAACAGGATGGGGCCCAACACTGATCCCTGGGGGAGACACCACTAGTGACTGACCACCAACTGGAATACAGATACAGCCGTGCCACTAGCCATCCCCTTCCAGGACTAGAAGAGCAATATAATACTAACATGCTTGAAATAGAACTTGGTTGCCAGTTGAAAGGATACTGGAAATACCTTTAACTCTACCTTCAGCACCATTTTGTTCACAGTACAAGTCAGAACAAGAAGGCACACTTCTGATTCTGTCCTTCTTATTTTAGGAGGTTGCTACACTAAGCCTAAATGCCCCTTTATCCAGAGAGCTCCACCTCTGCATTTCTGAGTAAAGGATTAGGTCAGACACTAGATACCATAATAGAGATAACCAGGTTGTACCCTGTTTCTTCCTTTAACCTGAAACTGTGGTTTCTATGTCACTGTATACACAAAGCATAGTCAGATAACACAGGTATATCTAATGGTGTTCTAATGGCTTTTCAAAACCTAACCCACAATACAAGCTTGTATCACAGTAATTCATTTAAAAGTATTGGGTTTGAGTCTATTAGAGGATGTTGCTTTTCAAACCACATGACTATTTTATCTCACTACAAGAACTGGCCGAAAAACCCCTTACTTATTTATTGCCTTTGTGACAAAAACCTTACACACTGCAGAAACATGTGTCCAGTTCTAGGCCTCTCAGTTTAGGAAAGATGTTGACTTGCTGGAACATGTCCAGAGAAGGGCAACAAATCTGGGGAGGGGTTTGGAGCATAGCCCTGTGAGGAGAGGCTGAGGGAGCTGGGGTTGCTTGAAGAGGAGGCTCAGGGGAGACCTTATTGCTCTCTACAATTACCTGAAGGGAGGTTGTAGCCAGGTGGAAGCTGGTCTCTTCTGCCAGGCAACCAGCACCAGAACAAGAGGACACAGTCTCAAGCTGCACCAGGGAGGTTAAGACTGGATGTTAGGAAGAAATTCTTCATAGAGGGAGTGATTGACCATTGGAATGGGCTGTCTGGAGAGGTGGTGGAGTTGCCATCACTGGAGGTGTTTAGGAGGAGAATTGATGGGGTGCTCAGTGCCATGGTTTAGTTGATTAGATGGTGTTGGATGATGGGTTGGACTCAATGATCTTGAAGGTCTCTTCCAACCTGGTCTATTCTATTCTATTCTATTCTATTCTATTCTATTCTATTCTATTCTATTCTATTCTACATAACATTCAATCACTAATTGGTAGAAAGATTTCTCAATACCTCTCTGACATTTTGCTCCAGAAACAATGTGATTTGGCTGAGATGGAGTTAGTTCTCCCCATTGCACCTTGTGATTTGTAGATGGAATAGTGTTGATGACACACCAGTGTCTTGGGTGCTGCAAAGCAGTGCTTGCACAGCGTCAAGGCTGTGCTTTTCCAACATTCCCACCCTCAACAGTAGGCTGAGAGGTGGCCAACATCTTGGGAGGGCACAGGGCCAGGTCAGCTGACCCAAACTGACCAAGGGAGTAGTCCATACTATATGATTTCAGCTCAGATATAAAAGCTAGGGGAAGAAGGAAGGGGCAGGGAGGTGTTAATGGTGTTTGTTCTTGGGAGCGACTGCTATGTGCATTGAAGCTCTGCTTCCCAGGAAGCAGACAGACTTATTTTTGTTTGCTCTTGCTTCTGTGCCTGGTGTTTGTTTTCACTTTTGCCCTATTAAACTGCTTCTATCTTGACCCACAGGCTCTTGTTATGCTCTCCCTCTCCGCTGTCCATCTGAAGAAGAGGAGTAAAAGAGTGGCTTTGGCAGGCATGTGGACCCCAGCCAAGACCAATAGTACACTACTGACTACCAGCTCTACAAGATGAATCATGTCTAAGTTTACATCTTTGCCCTGAATCAGCAGAATATCTCATTTTTTTCTTTCACAGAAGATTTGAGAATAACTTACTGTTCAATGTTTTTTATGTTAACCACAAGATCTTTTGAAGCCTGCTGTTTTCAGAAAGTTCTACTAAGTAATACGAATCAGAATTATAAATCACATAGGCTGTGTGAAAAAAATATTAAAATTTTCTTTTTCTCCATGGGAAGAACAAAGTGAAATACAAGTCATACATGTATGGCTGCATTAGGGAAAAGTGATCTTGCAGACATTTAAGAAATTCCTGATTGGAGAATAAAGCACTAAAATAACAATATAATGAAACACTTCTAGCAAATTTCAAATCTGTAGCAGGCAGTTTCATACATTTTCCTCTGTTTGCCCCTTAGGATGCCTGAAATCCTCTCATTTCCCCAGACAGTCTTATAAGCTCTGCTATATCAATTCTGTAGGCAGATGTCAGAGAGATGCACGTCAATTTCTTCCAGAGGAGGTGTACATAAACAGCAAAAATGAATTTGATACTTTGGTTGAAATAATGTTACAGGTTCACAGCTATTGCCTCTGGCAAATAAACAGAACAAGCGAAGAAGAGCATTACATGGTGACAAAACATGGATCAGAATTTTTCTAAGGATTACAATGTCGTAGGTTTTCTCAAGATTCATGTAAATTCAATATAAGCCTCTTATTTACTTCAACAGGATAAGAAACAATTCCTTAATTAGCAAATTCATTTAGATGACTTGACCTAAACACTCAATATTTGAGCTAAACACAGTTGCCTTCAGCTAAATTAGTACAATACTGCTAATATTTCTGATTAATTCTATAATGGGAGGAAAAAAAGTGCTTTTATATATTAAGCTTAAAACTTACATTTTCCTTATGAATTCCGTGGTAACTTTTCATGATAAATCACACTAAGAAGTATTTGTGACACAATGGAGATATTGAATAATATGGAGAAATACTGTTCTACCCTAGGAAACAGGTAAAATGCTAGAAGCAAAGAGTCAACATCATGCCTTAATGATGTCAATACTACAAAGAAAATAGGTGTACCAGATTTAATAGCTGTGACTACATCATTTTGGAAAAGGATAATCAAGAATTATGTGCTAATGCAATGGTCTTAGCATCAGACTGAAGTATGATCTGACAGTATTCATACTATCAGAGAAGCTAATATTGTAATTGCCTCATTATGAGTAATGACATTCCCAGGTTACTAGTGGAATTTGCTCACCACTTTATCACATGGACAGATTCTTGGAAGGATGCAATAAATAAATGTTCTGAAATTGGACTTGTCAATATTTTTCAGCATGGCTTTAACAAATAATTAATATATTTAAGAAGGACAAATCAAGCTGACCTTGTAACTATGACTTGAGTCAATAAAAAATACCCAACAAAATCCACCCTACAAATAGAATTAGCCTTGTACCCTAGGCTCTCTATTGCATATCTTAAAGTGAAGAGATAGCAGAATTAGTCAGAAAGGAAGGGAATTGGAGGGACCTCGACCGACTGGACAGATGGGCAGAGTCCAATGGGATAACATTCAAGAAATCCAAGTGCCGGGTGCTGCACTTTGGTCACAACAACCCCATGCAGAGCTACAGGCTGGGGTCAGAGTGGCTGGAGAGCTGCCAAACAGAGAGGGACCTGGGGGTGCTGATTGACAGCTGCCTGAACATGAGCCAGCAGTGTGCCCAGGTGGCCAAAAAGGCCAACGGCATCCTGGCCTGCATTGGGTATAGTGTGGCCAGCAGGAGCAGGGAGGTCATTGTGCCCCTGTACTCTGCATTGCTTAGGCCACACCTTGAGTCCTGTGTCCAGTTCTGGGCCCCTCAGTTTAGGAAGGACATCGAGACACTTGAACGTGTCCAGAGAAGGGCAACAAGGCTGGGGAGAGGCCTTGAGCACAGCCCTGTGAGGAGAGGCTGAGGGAGCTGGGGTTGCTTAGCCTGGAGAAGAGGAGGCTCAGGGGAGACCTCATTGCTCTCTACAACTACCTGAAGGGTGGTTGTAGCCAGGAAGGGGTTGGCCTCTTCTCTCTAGCAACCAGCACCAGATCAAGGGGACACAGTCTCAAGCTGCACCAGGGGAAGTTTAGGCTGGAGGTGAGGAGAAAGTTCTTCACTGAGAGAGTCATTTGTCATTGGGATGTGCTGCCCAGGGAGGTGGTGGAGTCGCCGTCCCTGGAGCTGTTCAAGAGGGGATTGGACGTGGCACTTGGTGCCATCTTCTAGTCATGAGGTCTGTGGTGACAGGTTGGACTCGATGATCTTCGAGGTCTCTTCCAACCTTAGTGATACTGTGATACTGTGACTTCAGGAGACAAGGAGGTCAAAGCCAAGAAGGGTTTGCTGCTTTTCTTGGGTTTTTATTAACAAACAGGAAAAGAACTGGTTGGTTATCCTGAGTACTGATGAGGGAGTTGCAAACAATCTATGAACTTCTAACAGCAAGCACTTGAAGTAAACTACTCCCAAGCGAAAGTGTCAATCTGGAGTTCATTCACACAGAAAAGATGAATTTGCTGAAGTCTGCACCAGCAAATGGAAATAATTTTCCAGTATCCCTGTCAGGTTCATTACATCTGCAATGGGAGAAGCGTAGGAAGAAGTGCAATGTGAATTTTTGGAGTCTTTCATAGAAATAAAAAATGTGTCCATCAGGCACACATTTGGGGAAGTCTGATATATTTTAAATAATTTTCTATCTGTGGTTCTCACTGCCTTCTGGTGTCTGACAAGCAACCTCACTGATTCTTCCTGGCTTCTTGCAGATCCAGTCAGTCAGCTGAAACTACATGTTAAATTTTCCACAAGGTGTAAAGCACTCTGTATGTATTTTTGGGACATAGCTATACTCTTCATTCCCATCTCAGATGAGTGAACCTTCATCTGTTCACAGGGTCTGGAAGACATCATTTTGCCCACTGTGTAATTTTACAACAATTCTGGAATATCTAAGATTTCCATTTGATGCAGCATGCAACAATATTTAAGGGATTCCACCAACACCACCCCTGCCTTCTTCCAGTGTTCACAAATGTTTCATATATTGGTGGGAAAAGATGAATATTTGATTTTGAATTTTCTTTTCCCTCTAATTCTACTGGGATTATTCCCCCCTTAATAATTCCAGGAGTCTCAACCTCTTCCAGTCAACTTTGTCTAACATTTAATTTTTGACCATTTGTAACATAATTATTTTTTTATTTTACTTTAGCTTGTTTCAAACATGAGATAATATGGGTTCATTATTTGTATTTCATCAGCTTGTGTTTTATTAAAAAAAATGTAGTAGACTTCTAGATGCAATGATGTAGAAGCTCTGTGTCCCCGGATTTGGCTAGCAGTGAAGCTAAGAGCACATAACATACTATTAATATGCAGATTGTTACGGGGGCTCCAAACATCCCTTCCCCCACCTCCATCAGCGGAGGTTTGATGGGGGAAGACAAAGGGCGAAATTGCCTTCCCCTCCCCCTGGGGGACGGGTAAAAGACTCCATTCTTCCCACCGAGACCTGAAGCCCCACTCATGTATTCACCCGTGGGGGGAAGCCGGCGCTGGGATTTGGAACTGTGATGGGCTGAGTTCCTCACGCCCAGGATATATTGGCGCTGGACACATTGTCTAGGGAAGGCTTAAATAGGGTGACCAGAAAGCGGTCTGCACTCTCATTTTGGCTCTCATTTTTGGATCAGTTTTTGGCGCTCAATTTGGACTCACTCTGCTCTTGCTCTGGATTCGTGGCAGAATTGGAGAGATCAGCACTCGGAGCTGGCTTCTCCCCGGACCTGCCTGCCCTGGGGTCCTGCTCCCTGCCCGCTGCGGGAGCCGCCCTGCCTGCCTTAACGCTGCGGCTGTTGGCTGGGACTGGCCGGCAGTGCGGCTTCCCCTGTACTGCTCAGAGAGCGTTGCTGCAGGAGTTTTGCCTCATGGGAGCTGTGTCTAAGGACACTTTGATTTTGGCAGGTCCCTTTTCCTTTGGATTTGTGTTCCGTTATCCACACATTGTATTATAAACTTGCAGTTCTGGAGCCTGCCACCGAAGAAAGACCTAGGGACCATCTCATTCTTGCTCTGTCCTCCTGAGTAAAATCCGACTCATTGGCTTTCCCTAAGATCCTGGCTTGCCTCTGGTTTTATAAGTGGGGCAAAGCTATGTTGTGTCTTAGCCTTTTCCATTTTCTGAATTCTCTAAATTGTACTAAAGTTGCCCATGGTGGAATTTGTGACTGAATAGAACCTGTCAACGAATTTAATCAGTTTTGTACATAATTTTGGGGTGGGGTTTTTGGCAAAATAAACAGAGCTACAGTTTTATAATTCCCAACTTGTTAATTTAATCCCAATCAAAACACAGATACACACATGCACACAGCTGCACACACAGATAACATGCAGGGGAAAAAGTGGCACACCCACAGTTACAAACAGCATAGATGAGTCAGTCCAATTCCTCTCCATCTGTTCAGCACTGAAGTCAGCTAGTGAAATTGCCTCGGTCCAGAGGAGGAAAGACACTCTGTTCTTTTTGAACATTACCGTGCTATGAAATCAGGGGTACAAAAAAGGCCAAAATATCAATAGCAAAGCTATTAACAGAGCAGAAGAAGGGAGAGAGAAAGGAAAAAAATGGAGAGAGGGAAAAGAATTATACTACAACCCTCCCCCCTGGCCCCAAGATGATTTGTGTCTGTGGAGGAAGGGTGCTGCTGCTTTTGGCTTGGAAGACATGTCATCCTTGTTGGCTGTGCTGTCCGGTCTGGAGGAGGGGAGGGAGAGATCCCAAAGTCCAAGTCCTTCTCTGAGCAACTTCCAACATGTGGTCTCTTCAGCTCCATGAGTTGCAGCAGGCAGAACTTAGGACATGGAGTGAGGGCTCCTTCTGGTCTGCTGCCTCCAGTCTACATGGTGATGTCTTTTTTTTCTGAATCTGTCCTTTTCTCTCCTTGTATTTTCTTCTCCTGAGCAGACATTGCTCAGGTCTTTTATACAGTTTTTTATTATTATTTTTTTAGGTATGTGTCCAGGTGGTGAAACCATTGTCCTTTGCATCACCCTCCCTTTCCGGGATAGCCAAAGGGTAGAGATAATCCTGTCTGTGCACATTCCAGAGAGTAGTTATCCACTGGCCCACTATTGCCAGAGGGTCTTTTCACCATCCCCTCCCTTGGCAACTATTGTCTGAGCAAGGAGCAAAGGTGATTTTATCTTTGTTGATGCACATCAAGAGAGACAAGATTTAGTCTCTTACAGAGATATAAACATAAAAATGAACCAATAATATAGACCAGTCCAGCAGCTGGCCTTAAACACTCAAGTCTATCCAGTACCTTGCCCCAGATACCTCTTGTCTCCCTAGTTTCTGGCCCTTCAGTATACAAGCACCTGAGGTTCGCAGTCCTACTGCAGTTGGTGGTACTCACATTTCTTCTCATTACATGCACATATATGTACATACACATATCCCTCCCCCAAGAATTATCCCCAGTAAGTTGTCCTTATGATCTTCCCATAGCAGACCCTCAGATTCCCTGTCCTTTCCTGAAGATGCAGCTGTCACTTCTATGGTTTCTTCATTACCTCACTGGTATTGCACACTTTCAGAATATATCACCCAGAAAAACTAGAATAGCATTTAATAAGAAGGTGAGAGACACTACAGTCATCAGTCACAGAAGAGGGATAAATGTGTTGACCAGCCACCTACTCACAATCAGATGGCCTCTACATGTTCTTTTCCCTCTATTTTCCTCTGCTTGTTCTTCCTTCAGCCCCCTTGTGTGGTCCCTTTCCCTGCCTTTGTTCCTTCCATTAAGAATCCCATAATCAATTTCACACATGCCCCCATGCCCTTAAAATATCCCAAAGTATGTTTTACACCCTCCTATGGAGGATGGATTGTTTATGGGTGACCTTGAAGGAGCTATGTTTTGTCCTTGAGGAGCTAGAAAGAATCAAGGGGGTGTGGTTTAATGTTTCAGAAAGTTCTTGTATAGCTTATATGCTTAGCCCGAGTGCGTGATAGTAAGGAAGCAGCCAATTGAATTGTTGGCTATGCCTGGACGGCTTCATGTGGACAACCCGGCAGCAGAGAGGCAGTACTGTACGGTTCAATAACGCTCTTTGCTCGGAAAGCCTGCGGAGTCTGTCTCATGTGACGTCACACCATCCCTCTATAGTATAGACTGACTGGTGCAGTCACTACTCTTTGCTGACTACCATAGGCAGTCGTTTCCTGCAGTCTGAAAGGATTTCGGGGAAGGAAGTTTCTTTGACAGAGCCTTCTTACTGGATCACACTGGGGAATTGGACTGGTCACTATCCCATGATAGCACTAGGAGTGGCATACACCCATTCCTCCTAATACAGTTGGTCATCTGGGCCTTTTTTTTCTTTGTGGTGACCAGATACTAAACACATAACCTAATAAAAGATGGAAGTATTTTAAACTAAATGCACAACTAGATATGCCCAACTAGATCAGACTTTAGAATAGAATAGAATAGAATAGAATAGAATAGAATAGAATAGAATAGAATAGAATTAACCAGGTTGAAAAAAGACCTTCAATATCATCAAGTCCAACCCCATCAACCAACCCCATCTAATCAACTAAACCATGGCACCAAGGGCCTCATCCAGTCTCTTCCTAAACACCTCCAGTGATGGTGATGCCACCACCTCCCTGGGCCAATCTCTCTTTCTGAGAAGAACTTCTTCCTAACATCCAGCAGCAGTGGTCCCCTATTATCAGGGCGTCCTGTGACATTCTTGTACTGCAGCAGTTCTACAAATCTCCTATTCTGTTTTGTGCCAAAAGAACACTGCAAAGGACATCACTCAGCTCTACAATCCTGTGTCATGTAACAACAAGATAACAGTATCTGCTTTCATGATTCAGATGTTTTTGACCAATGAGCAACAGATTTAGGATGAATAATGGAGCATATAGAATACAGAATACAGAACACAGAATTAACCAGGTTGGAAAAGACCTTTGAGATCATCAAGTCCAACCTATCACCCAACACCATCTGATCAACTAAACCACGGCACCAAGTGCCTCATCCAATTTCTTCTTAAACATTTCCAGGGATAGTGACTCCACCACCTCCCCAGGCAGCACATTCCAATGGCCAACAGCTCTCTTTACGAAGAACTTCGTCCTAACATCCAGACTAAACCTCCCCTGGCACAGCTTGAGACTGTGTCCTCTTGTCCTGGTGCTGGGTGCCTGGGAGAAGAGAACAACTCCCACCTGGCTACAACCTCCCTTCACGTAGTTGTAGACAGCAATAAGGTCTCCCCTGAGCCTCCTCTTCTGCAGGCTAAGCAACCCCAGCTCCCTCAGCCTCTCCTCACAGGGCTGTGCTCCAAACCCCTCCCCAGCTTTGTTGCCCTTCTCTAGACACCTTCCAGCAACTTAACATCTTTCCTAAACTGAGGGGCCCAGAACTGGACACAGGACTCAAGGTGTGGCCTAACCAGTGCTGAGGACAGGGGCAGAATGACTTCCCTGCTCCTGCTGGCCACACTATTTCTAATGCAGGCCAGGATGTCTTTGGTCTTCTTGGCTGCCTGGGAACAATGCTGGCTCATGTTCAAACTACTATCAACCAGTACCCCCAGGTCCCTTTCTGCCTGGCTGCTCTCCAGCCACTCTGACCCCAGCCTGTAGCACTGCATGGGGTTGCTGTGGCCAATGTGTAGAACCTGGCACTTAGATGTGTTAAATGTCATGTCCATGGACTCTGCCCATCTGTGCAGCCTGTCAAGGTCCCTCTGCAGAGCTCTCCTACCCTATAACATATCAACTCCTGCCCCCAGCTTGGTGTCATCTGCAAATTTACTGATGGTGGACTGAATCCCCTCATTCAGATCATTGAGAAAGATGTTGAACAGGATGGGGCCCAGTACTGATCCCTGGGGGACACCACTCATGCCTGGCTGTCAGCTGGCTGTGGCACCATTCACTACCACTCTCTGGGTTCAGCCCTCCAGCCAGTTCCTAAAACCCAGTGCAGAGTGCTGCTGTCCAAGCTGCAGGCTGACAGTTTGGTCAGAACTCTTCAGAGCTCAATCAAGCCTGATCTGAATGTCTCCACTACCAGCCTGGACAGCCTGTAACAGTCTTCTACCACCCTGATAGCAAAGAACTTCTTCCTAATGTCCAATCTAAATCCACTCTTCTCTGGTTTAAAACCGTTGCTCCTTGTCCTGTTGCTGCGTGCCTTGTAAACAGTCCCACCCCAGCTTTCTTGTAGGCCTCCTTCAGGTGCTGAAAGGATTCTATAAGGTCTTCCTGGAGGCTTCCCTTCTCCAGGATGAAAAATCCCAACTCTCTCAGCCTCCCTTTATAGAAGCCCTTCTTGTTATTATTCAGTTCCCTTGAGAAGTTAAAATGGTGACAAACAAATGTAAAACCAGAAAAATCAGGTGGAATGCTGGCAAACAAGCTGCACTTCATCTTCTGTTTACTGCACCCCCAAGGCCTAGATTATACACTGAAATACTTAGAATCACCACCTCTTATCCTGGGGAACATTTTTCTGCCAAGAGTTCAATCATTTACGTTAGTTCACAGGAATGTTTTTAACCAGAGCCTCAACTAAAGTCAGATAGATTTCAGGACCTGATTTGTGGACGTTAACTAATTGAATTCACAATGCAAATCTGGAAGTGCCAAGTGCTAAGCTGAACATGCAACACACAAAAATAAGAGCATTCCAGTGTCACTTTCACCCGCAATTGTTAAGACTAATGCTACAGGGAACTGCTACAAATGCAGACATAGTGTGTAACATCTTCTGTGAGAAGAGCCACAATCCCTGGCAGAGTATAAAGTTCAAGGACATCATTTCCTTTAATGTGGTCTAGTATTTTTTAGTACTGCTCTATACTAAAGAATATGGAACTAGATTAGCTAATGCTTTCCACAGCAATCTCTTAATATGAAAGAAGTTTGCCTAGACAATGGCAACACCTCAGGTGGGTAAAAACAGCTGACAGTGCAATTTGTCATTATCCCACTGTCTAGTTCTGATACTGGTGATAATATAATGTAACCTTAGAATTTAAACCTGGAAAATATATACTTTTTCAGCTCAACTTTATCCCAGCTAAGAACAAACTGATGTTTGAGCCTTGTCACTGATGCTGATTTTGTTAAAGTCAAACTCTGGTTGACATCACTGTGTGCAAAAAACTTCTTTTGGTCATGATCTTGTGCCCAGGTGAAAGACTACAACTTCCTGCATGGGAGTTGTACACCCTTGAAATGGCAGACTTCATTCTTAGTGAGTCAAATTTGGATTGCATTCAGATCTTAAATATATATATATATATATTTAATTCTGCATTAAAGGAATATTTATTCCTTTAAATAAAGTTTTATCAGGCTTTATGCTTGCATGTTTGTTTTTTTCTTAAACAAAAACTTTAAAACCCATAACAAAACCAAACAAATATATTTATGTAAAATAAAAACAGTTTTGCCATTTTTAAAGTCCCTTCTTAAATATATTTAAAATTATTTAATAAAAGAACTTCCATACTCTCTCCCTTTGCATGCATTATCTGTCAATATAAATGAGACATTACCTTTAAGGTTCAATTATTGCACTGTTACTATAGCAACTCCCAGGGAAAATCAATTAAGGAACCTTCGAGAAAAAACCAATTCTACTTTATTTATAAATGCTCTATAAATGAAGGGGGAAAAAATAATCTTTAGTTAGTTGTTAAGTACCTGTTTGTATCCAATATATAAAGCAATAAAAGCTTGTATCACAGAACTGCTGCTATCTATAGAGCTCAGAGGAAGGACAGCCAAGGTTGGCATTAGGGCAAAATTCAGATGAGAAATTAATTCATCATTAAACCTTGTGATTGCCACTGTTATGCCTACTGAGACTCTGCCTTCTGGGAGGTGGCTGGGCATCATCCACTCCTGTGAAGAAAAGAATAGAAACTTCTGGTTTACTTTGATTTCTAAAGTGCCCTTTTGGTTGTTCCCATCTTGTTCCCCCTCTCCTGCTGAGGAGGCAGGAAACACAAAGTGGCGTGGTAGGCACCTGGTTTCCAATCAAGGTTAACCCTCCACACAACCACAGTGAAAGCTGCAGAAGAACATATTTAAACAAGAAACTGAGTGGAAGAAATGAACAGCCAGGAAGCAAAGTAAAAAGATGAAGCCACAACACAGAAGAATGTGTCGTTTTCTTTCTGTTGTTGTTTTCTTCAAGAAAATTGGTAAGCAGGTGAAGACTTCAGTAAAACAAAATTGAAGAGGGGAAAGAAAAAAGGAGAAAAAAGAAATTGAGTTAAGGTGAGTTAAGGTGGTGTCTCGGTCCGGAGAGGGAAAGGGACTCAGCTCTTTTGAATATTCCCGTGTTGTGAAATGAGAGGCACAAACGAGGCCAAAATATCAACAGCTAGGCTATTGATTACACAAATAAAGTGGATGGACCAGAAGGGGAGAGAGAGAAAAGAGAGAGAGAGAGAAGAGAGAGAGAAGAGGAAAGGAATTATATTACCTCACCCCCCAGACAGTTTGAGTCTGTGGAGGAAAGGTGCTGCAGGAGATGTTGGGTCTGTAGAGGAAGGGTGCTGAGGCTTTGGCTGTAGAAGAGATGCTGTCCTCTGAGCAGCCTCTTCAGCTCCATGAGTTGCAGCAGGCGGAACTTAGGACACAGAGAGAGGGTTCGGTCTGCTTCTTCCAGGCTCCATGGCCTCTTTCCTTCTGTCATGTTTTCTTTCTCAGCAGCATTGTCCTTCTCCTGTGTTTTCCTTCATCTGTGTTTTTGGTTCTCCGTTTTTTTTCTTCTAAGCCAGTAGCTGCTCAAGTCTTTTATACAATTTTTTAGTCCTTAGCTATGTGTCCAAGTATTGTCCCTCAGGAAATCAGGGGCCAGGAAATCATCCTTAGGTAAGTATCCAGGTATCGTTCTCCAGGAACTCTTTCTGTGTATTCCTGTGTGTTTGGGCAGGGGTCTGGATGGGGGAGGAGGGGGGGCTCCGCCTCCTCCTTCTCCATCTACCTGCCCACACACTCATTACACATCAGGAAACAGGTGGTGAATCCATTGTCTCACCATCCTCCCTTTCCAGGGTACTTGATGGGTGGAGATTATCTTGTTTTATGGATATTCCCGAAGGTGGCCTCGGGCCATTGTTGTAGGCCAGCTGCGGTCCAGTGAGCAATGTTATCTTTGCACCTTCCAAGAGTCCTTCCAGTGGCTCTGCCCAACGCACATCAGCTATTGTCTAGGCAAACAGCAAGTGATTTTATCTTTGTTGAGTCACACCAGGAGAGACAAGCTTTTAGTCTCTCACAGGTGGCAGGAAAATAGAACAGATCTCTCCACAAACTGACCAGAGCTGGTCAGCTTCTGTTAAATGAAGTTCCAGATTACCTGTAGGATCTCAGCCTTCACAGCCCAAGTAATTTCAGTTATTACTCTTTGTAAACAAAATAAACTACAGAGTGCACCCAAAAAACCCCAACAAACAAACAAAACCCCAAACCAACCAACCAAAACCCCACCAAAAAACCACCATAAAATCAGTAATTTTGTTGCTAGTGAAAAATTCAAATGCTGCTTGGAGCCATGGTTTAGTTACTCATGAGGTCTTTGGTGAAAGGTTGGACTTGATGATCTTTGAGGTCTTTTCCAACCGTACTGATTCTATGATTCTCTGATTCCAAGTATTCCTCCATAATCTTACAGGTTAGCACAGAAGTGAATTTCTGTTGCAGTTCTGTCTCATTTTGAAACTAAAGGTCACTCCAGTAATCTCAATTCTTTTGTAGGCTGTGCTTTTTGGACTTCATAGACACCATTTTGTTGCAGTTGGTGGATATGTTTCACCAAATCACCTTAAACAAACAAGACAGGTAAATGTATTTTTTTTAACAAACACACAACAGCTATATCGTGTTTGAAATACTTCATAAATATGGCTGTAGCAGGTCTTATCTCTGCTGCATAATTTAATCTGTAAAACCAAATCTACTCTCCACAGCTCACTTTCTATTTATGTACTGTTACATTAGATAAATACATCAGGATGTAGAATCCAGGCTGGTAGGGACCTCCAAAGCTCATCCAGTCCACCCTCCCCGCAGTCAGCAGGGGCATCCCCAATTAGATCAGGCTGCCCAGGGCCTCATTGAGCCTCACCTTGAAAATCTCCAGGGAAGGAGCCTCAACCACCTCCCTGGGCAACCTGTCCCAGCGCTCCACCACCCTCATAGTAAAGAACTTCCTGATACCCAATCGAAATCTGCCCTTCTCTAGTTTGAAGCCATTGCCCCTTATCCTCTCACTGCAGTCCTTTACAAACAGTCTTTCTCCATCTTTCTTGTAGCCTCCTTCAGGTCCTTGCAGGCTGCTATTAGGTCTCCCAGGAGCCTTCTCTTCTTCAGGCTGAGCACCCCCAGCTCCCTCAGCCTGTCCTCGTAGACTCCAACCCCCTGATCATTTTTGTAAAACTTCTTGTTCCTATCATGCTTTTAAGATACAGCTCTCATTTACAATAATCTATACAATGTATTTCCCTTTTATAGCCAAAGAATGCCATCAAAAATATTATTGCTTTCCGTATGGGTCAGTGATCATATTTGAAGCAGTTCCTTATTATGTGCAAGACAAATGCTTAGCAGATAAAGTTTATTAAAATTAAATGCTTACATTATAAAAAGAAGTTTTCTTAACAGAGGAACAGATAGTTAATGGTCTGTGACCAGCCACAAATGGATTGCGAATATTACAGCAAGGATCTATCAACAGATAGGAAAATTATTCTGGGCAAGAGCAGATTGCCTGGAGTCAGTACACAATCTAATATTAAGCCTTTTCATTTTGACATTCTCCCTCCCGCTCCCCCCCCCAAATAACGTGAATAATATGATGGAGTCACTTTGCAGGGGAAAACATCAAACAGCACTAACAAATTCGTAATACTTCAGACCATGAAATCCCAACTGGTCCAACTGCAGATGCATTTATCATGCCTGTAGACTGATTACTATAGCTACATGTTAGAGACTTTCCCAGTTTGATAACTGCTTCTTGGAAACTGGCCAGTTTTTCAAAGTAATCTACACAATTTCGTCAGAAGCACAATATTGTTTAAAAAATCATTAGACTTGTTTGTAATTTAATTTTTCTCCTTAAGAATGCAGTTCAGAAGCATTCTAATCGACCTTTTAGCATAGAAAAAAAAACACCTAGAAGTTTTTTATTTTTGTGTCACTGTTTGTGGAGTTGGTTTGTTGGGTTTTGGTGTTTGCTTTTGGGGTTTTTTAATACTAAGGTTCAAAACAGATATAATAATTAAATCCACAAATGGCCTCTACCTATATGAAGAACCTCATTCTCGGTAAAACCCCTCTGCTTTGGTGCAAGAAATCCTGAGCAGTTCGTGTGGGTATTTTCAAATCTTGCTCTCCCATTTTAGCATTAGCAGAATATTTTTAAAAAGCTTTATAGGACAATAGTAACACGAAACGCACACAAAGGTAATCAGTAAGATTGATTATGAATATTATGTAGAAGGAGGAGAAGGTGCAGGTGGTCCGGATCAAATTCTAGTCACTCAAGCAAAGAGGAAACCAGGCAGCAGGGGGATATGGCAGCCGAGCTGAAGGCAGAGGCAGGAGACAGTGAGGAGGCAGGGACCCGTGGAGAGGTCTCTCTGAGCTGTGGTGGGGGCAAAGCCACGGCTCGCAGAGGCAAGCAGTCTGCTGTGTGCTAAAATGGCCATTCCTGGGAATTTGGGAAAAGGAGCTAGATGCCGCCCTCACCCGCCCCTGACAACAGTAGGGGATCAGGAAGTGACTTGGAAACCGTTCGTATGGATAAAGGTGGAGGGCAGCATGGGTGACGGCAGTGGCAAAGCCCCCGGGGGGGCGGGGAGAGGGAGTGTGGGGCAGCTGGCAGTGACAGTGATGGAGAATTTGGCTGTGCGCAGCAGCAGTGGCAAATGCAGGCAAGCACGGACGACAGCAGCAGCGAATTCCCGAGATGGAGTCAACCATCGCAGTCTGTTTGCTGTGCCTGCGGTGCTAATTCTGACGTATGGAACCGCGCCCACTAGTACCGAGGCTGCCAAAGCAAAGGCAGCTCTGCCTGCAGCTGCTGGACCAGTAGCGGGACCAGCATCTGCAGTCTGACGCCGCAAAAGGCAAAACACAGACAGGCCAGTGTTAGATGATCCAGAGGAAGGTACTTCCCAGGCAACAGCCTTCCGTGCTCCATGCAAGGCAAAAAAGAAAGAGCAGAGAGACTCGGATGACAGTCAGAATGATCAAGCAGGGCAGGGTACATCTCAGGAAGATGACATTAGTCTTAGGAATGTTGTTTGGCTACTAAAACCACCAACTGCTGATGATGACACAGGACAGGGTACACCTCGTGCTGAGGATTTACAAGTGTGAGGCCATGCTGTAGAGAATTTTATTATAATCTTAGGGATAAAATTTCAAAGACAAGGTGGTGATAATGATTCAGATGAAGCTGAGGAGGATATAGAGACAATGCCTAGGAAGGAATTGAGGCATGTAAGGAAGGATTATACCAGAAGAGATAATGAATTGGTGATGAGTTGGCTGGTGAGGTGTTTTGATGGAGATGCAGATGCTTTAGAAGTAAACATCAAATCAGCTAGACAGCCGAGGTCTTTAGCTAGAGATGGTGGAATTGATAAGAATATAGGGAGGGATATTGGTGCAGTTTCCCTCTGGACACACCTTCTTTTGGCTGTGTTAATGCATTACCCTTCCAGAGATGATTTAACCTGGAATCCTCCTGGAATTGAACAGGGTATCAAATGTCTGCACTAGCTGGCTATGAGAGAGGTAATTTATGGGAATTAAGGCACACAGGATCCCAATAAAATTCCTGTGGGGAAAGCTCTCCTGAAAAAGCTTAATAAACTTGCTCCTTCCTCTTACTCTCTTATACTGGCAAGCAGAATTGTGGGAAAAGACAATGGGGGGATGCCTTCCATGCTGGTGATTTTGTTGTCCAAACAAGGCAACTGGAACATAGTCTATCACAAAATACATTGGTCTCAGCCACAAAACCTTTGGTTGGAGAGGTGAAGGATGGCATGAGTGAGCTGAAAGAGGAATTTAAGACCTCCATATCCAAGCTGGTGAAGGGGAATGCTACCGCCCCTTCCCTTTCTGAATAGATCCATGTCTCAGCCATCAGAAATAGATGTCCTCCTGGGAGACCAGTTCAAACTAGGCAGTTCAAGCAATCAGATGGATCTCTTTGGAGAATCCTGTGTGACAAGGGTGAGAATATGAATAAGTGTGATGGTCAACCCACCTCTTTTCTTTTTGAGGAGAGTGCAGGAACTGTAAAGTGGCAAAAACAGAGGTAGCGCTACCAAAAGGGTAGCTGCCTCAGTTTCCCAGAGTGACTCCAATTGCTCCAGAGAAGGTTCTGAGACAGGACAGCATGCTAACTGTACAGAAATTAATGCAATAGTTTAACATAGTCTTTTGGTTTGGCACAGATTTCTGGTGCTAGCATGGATAAAGTCAAGAGTTTGAAACAGGGCTATTACGGACTGGTTTTGGTCTTTTCTTTATATTCATGACAGTGCTGTAAGATAAGGATTTTGATGAGATTTAGGGAGAAAAACAGTTGTTATTACAGTAAATGGGCTAATACACAATCATTTTGCAGCAATGGCAGATTCAGTATGGGACGAGCATTCCCTATGACATCACAGCACAGGCAACAGTCAAACATGGTCATGCTACATTGAAATTCCTGCCTTAAAAGAAAACAAAAAAGGGAAATTTCCATATACATCACCCAGAGAGATTCAGCCTAGAAAAGGCCATCAGATCTGTTAATGGAGAGAAAGGACCTATGTATGTTTTGTCACCCACAGGTTCTCAGTGGATAGCAAAAACAGTCAAGCCATGTCATGAGCTAGAAAGATCAGTTCCACAACTCAGTATCACAAATATCTCATCTGATAACTCAGGAATCAATGCATAGGCAAACTACCACTAGGAACACCACATACGAATGAAGGCTAACTGCCATGATGGCAGTGTCCACAAAGTTGAAAGTCGACTGACCTAAGACTGACCACAATGACTGCCATGCTGAACTGAACTGATGGCAGTGGTGTGAGGCATATCCCATGTAAATGAAACCAGAAGACTTCTGAATATGCACTGATTACCATGACTGCCCAATTATTGCATGATTAGGGAGCATGTTTGCATGTTTGTGTGTTGCTGCCTTAAAGTGAAATAGTTCAGAACATACAGTATCACAGTATCACAGTATCACAAAGGTTGGAAGAGACCTCAAAGCTTCCAACCCTGACTGATACTATGATACTATAAGATCGAGTCCAACCTGTCACCACAGACCCCATGACTAGACCATGGCACCAAGTGCCACGTCCAATCCCCTCTTGAACACCTCCAGGGATGGTGACTCCACCACCTCCCTGGGCAGCACATTCCAATGGCGAATGACTCTCTCGGTGAAGAACTTTCTCCTCACCTCGAGCCTAAACGTCCCCTGGCACAGCTTGAGACTGTGTCCCCTTTTTCTGGTGCCGGTTGCTAGCAATGGGATACATGGGATCAAATAAATAATCTTTTATTAGGAGCTTATGACCTAGCACTGGAAAGGAATGTTCAAATACTGCATGAGCAATTAGAAGATAAAATAACCAAATTACAAGCATTGACTCATCAGAATATCACAGATGATTTGGGTAATAATCTCAAATGGTTAAATCAATTTAGTGGCTTAAATTTAAGAGTGTGGATTTTTACAGTGGTAGGAATAGCAATAACTTTGATGCTTGTATTTATATTAAAAGTTTCTGGTCAATGATTATAAAAATGAAAAATGCAGTAGCAAGTGTTGTGGTTGCCTTAACTGTCCAAGGTGTTCTAAAATATAAAGAGAAAGGGGAGATGTGGCAGCTGCTCTGCAAATAACAAAAGCTAAGATTTCCTAACTGAAGAACTACATGCTGCAAAGAACAAAAGAAAAACATCGCATGCCTGCCTCAAGAAAACATCCTGTAGAAGCCAGACCTGTGCAAGTGATGGGCTTGCTTTTATAGGGAACTATTTTTAGTGCTTTTTATAGGGGAATATTTTTAGCTTGTGTACAGGGTTGAATTTTATTGGTTAACTGGGTTAATATGCAAGATAAGATACACTGTAAAAATCAGCTACTTTGGGCAAGAAAGGATTTTTCTTCTTCTCCATCTTCTTTTTCTTGATCTTCTTCATCTTCTTCACCTTCTTCATCCTCTTCTCCATCTTTTTTTATAGATCTTCCTCTCCCTCTCCCTCTCCCTCTCCCTCTCCCTCTCCCTCTCCCTCTTCCTCTCCCTCTTCCTCTCCCTCTTCCTCTTCCTCATCTTTGTCATCTTCCTCTTTGTCTTCTTCCTCTTCCTCATCTTTGTCTTTTACATCTTTGCCTTATTCTTCATCTTCTTTTCTTCTTCTTTGTCATCCTCTTCATCTCCTTCGTCTTCATCTTCTTTGTCATCTTCTTCATCATCGTCTTTATTCTGCAATTCTCTCCTGAGATGCTTTTCTGTTAGTCTGCATTTCTGGAGCTTTGTTGTGAAGCAACAATGGGGATCAATGCATCACTTGTCACAAAGGGCTCCTGGAACAGGGACTCAATAATACCCAACTGAAATTCATAAGAAAATGAAACTGGAAAGATAGCAAGTCCAGCCCCCACAGCCCCCTGATTGCAATAACATCTCACAAGTTGTAAAAATTTCAGCCAGCATTGCTCAGAATAGTGTAGGCATATATATGATGCAGCTCAAACCATTACACCAACACATTGCAGTGATTTGTATCTCCCAGGAATTTTTTAGCCGACAACATCCTTTTATCAAATATTTCACCAACTCATCAAGATTTTGCAATTGCTCAGGAGTTCCAAAACACTGGAGGTGACCAGGGGGCCAAACACTGGCCCAGACTTTCTTACATACCCTGCCACTCACAATAATTCAGCCTCAGGGCAGGTCACCAAATGGTATTCTTGGAAGAAATTTGAGGTACACAAACTTAACAGACACGACATCAGAAGCAGTCTGTTGTTGGTGTCCCAGGGATAGTTGAAACCCTCAAAGGGTGTATATATGCTCTGGTCTGTTCCATCCATCAGATAGGTGAGATTACTGATAAATGATGACATTCATACAAAAACTGGCCTAACCAAACAACTGATGAAATAGTCCACCATATCAGACATGCTATTAAAAGGAACAGCAGCAGGATAATCTTTAGCCATTGTGCAAGGGTGACAGACACAAGCATCATGAATGTTACCATAGGGAATGCAAGTGCAAAAAATGCATGACAGCTTATATAGCACCACCAGGAAAGGTAATGCAGCCGGGAAAATGAATGAAACATATTAAAGCAAACGTAGGGCAAACAAATTTCTCTATCAAAACTGGATTGTCTTGTTTGGTAGCTCTGCCTGACACTGTTAGCTGCATGTTGGGGACTCCAAAAAATAATGCAAGGGTTGAATATAATCTTGGTTTTGTTGCCGCTCCCCCATCCCTCTCTCTCGGCAACTTTGCTTTCTGTAACAAATATATTTTAAAAAGCTAAGAAAATCTCAGACAGGGTACTACAACTTCATACTTGTAAGAAAAGTACTAAAGTAGCCTCTACAATCTTATTCAAAAAGCTATGTTCCAGGACCACCTTTTTCTGCTTTACTCTCTAAATGAAGTTGTTCTGTTTACATCACAAAGAAATTCGTATTTCTGGCTCAAGGGTTTTAGACCAGAATGTAAACCCATTAATATCAATTTATTGAAAACACCAAAGGGGAAATCATTATCATTTTTTCTCCTGCTGTCAACAGGAAATGAAATGGTTTAGGGCATTCTTTAACCTAACAAGACTGTTGAAAACAAACACTGATTGACCAGCTCGCCATTTCCTCATTACAATGACTTCCATAATAAATCATGACAAGCTTTTGGTCAAACATTTTAGTTGCTATATCGAGGAGTGCAACTCCTCAAAAGTGCAACTCCTGTTAAAAGTCAGTGGCAAAGCTTTTGTCAGGTGTGAGGAAAAGCAGGATGAAATCCAGATGGATGGCCTTTTTTTTCCCCATCTAATATTTTGAAAACAACTTTGAAACATGAAAAATATTTTTACTAAGCTTAGGACTTTTAAATCTGGAAAAAACAAAACTAGTGTTAGTTTAAATGCCAATTTATGAAATTCAGATTCATACCCACTTGTCTGTTCAGAAGTGCATGGTGCAACACAGTAAAAATGTTTCCCAGTAAAAGGAAATAGCTTTTAAGTACTCATCTATCTAATCTACATAATATTCTGCTGTACATTTACACTTTAAAGGATGTTTAAGATTTTCCTAACACTTCCCTAAACTACAAGTCAGGTTTTTTTTTTGTTTGTTTGTTAGTTTGTTGGGTTTTGGTTGTTGTTGTTGTTTTGCTTTTTTTCCTCCCACTATTTATCCTGCTAAAATGGCAAGACTTCAGATTTGTGGCATTCCTAACATATGTATAACAAGAGCCAGCAGTGTGCCCAGGTGGCCAAGAAGGCCAATGGCATCCTGGCCTGCGTCAGGAATAGTGTGGCCAGCAGGAGCAGGGAGGTCATTCTGCCCCTGTCCTCAGCACTGGTTAGGCCACACCTTGAGTCCTGTGTCCAGTTCTGGGCTCCTCAGTTTGGGAAAGATGCTGACTTGATGGAAGGTGTCCAGAGAAGGACAACAAAGCTGGGGAGGGGTTTGGAGCACAGCCCTGTGAGGAGAGGCTGAGGGAGCTGGGGTTGCTTAGCCTGCAGAAGAGGAGGCTGAGAAGAGACCTCATTGATGTCTACAACTGCCTGAAGGGAGGTTGCAGCCAGGTGGGGGTTGGTCTCTTCTGCCAGGCAACCAGCACCAGAACAAGAGGACACAGTCTCAATCTGTGCCAGGGGAGGTTAAGGCTGGATGTTAGGAACAAATTCTTCACAGAAAGAGGGACTGGCCATTGGAATGTGCTTCCCAGGGAGGTGGTGGAATCACCATCACTGGAGGTGATTAGGAAGAGACTGGTTGGGGTGCTTAGTGCCATGGTTTAGTTGATTAGATGGTGTTGGGTGATAGGTTGGACTTGATGATCTTAAAGGTCTTTTCCAACCTGGTTAATTCTATTCTATTCTATTCTATTCTATTCTATTCTATTCTATTCTATTCTATTCTATTCTATTCTATTCTATTCTAAGAGGTGTGTGATTTCCCAGATATTCTCATGCTGCTCAGTTAGTTTGGCTTACCAGGAATTACTGCTGGGTTGTTTTTTTTTCTCTTTAGCTCAGGGCAGATCATCTGACAGCCTAGACCTTATCTGTCATATTCCTGCATGAAGTTCTACTGACAACTGTAAGCAAAGCTACTACATGGGGCCAAACACTACAAACTTTAAATTCTACATTTCCTTCTTACAAGATCCTGATTCTTCCATTTTCCCTCAGTCCTGTTGGGTCGGGGTTCTGCTTACTGTGTGTACTTTGTGCTTAGTACGCATCCTAAAGGCACTGTTTACACATTTCTGTAGATAAGCTACTGCAACTAAAATTGCAGTCAGAAAAACTTTTTGTTTCCTTCCATGATTTGGTGCCATTTTTACTATTTGTAATCTTCACATAGATTGCTGTTTTACTAGCTCATTTGTGAACATAGACACAGGCAAAATTTGAAACTTTAGTTTTACTAAGACACAGTTAAAAGATAAAAATGAAACAAAAAAAATGCCCCTAATCGATTAGGGGGCATAATGATTAGAACTGTCAAGTACCACCGGTGGAAGAGGCTCTTCAGTGCCAAATACCAGAGTGGAGGCAAACATAGGAGGACTCAAAGACTCCCCAGAGTCTTCTGGGGAGTTGCCTTCTGGGCCGAACCTAATCTTCTCTCAAGGGAACAGATCCTGTTTCCTGTGGAATTGGTAACTTAAGAGAGTCACTACTCTCATTTTTCTTTTGGCAGATCCTAGTGTTTCCTGCCTGCTCAGCCTTTCCATTTCCTGCCTTCAGCAGCTGCACCACAGGATCCTTCCAAAAGTGAATAGAAGCAATGCAAACAATTATGAAATGCACTATACAAAACAGCTTTAGCGAAGTGGGAAAAACAAGAATCCTAGTCTTCATTAGTACTGAAATCAAGTACATCTTAAGAACAAGTGGCTCTCTAATTCTGATCTTGAAGGATGTACTATAACTGAATCTTCTCAATACCATCTCAGAACTTGGGCTGAGGCATTTTTTCAAATGGGCAAAATAATAAAACTGATGAGAGAAATGGATAGTAATAGAATAAAAATTAATTCTGCAGAGCTTTTTAAAATGGGGCCACAGTAAATGTGTCCAAATGGTGATTAATTAGTTTATGCATAAAGCCCTTAGTTAAACCATAGCTGAGTGTGAAGATATCAGTGTTGTGAATGTGCCCTCAGAAATGAGCGGCAAAGATATCAGTGAATATATGTTAGTGGTTTATCTATATATACAAGCTCTACAATGGGGTGTTTACAGTCACCCTTCACAGGTATTGATAATCGGTTGGTGGAACTAGCTTTACAGAATGTTTATGTATGGGCACTTAAATCAAATGATTCACAGAACTTAGAATCGAAACTGATTCGGAAAGCGGCAGGGGAGGGGTTTCTCTGTGACTGGCAACCCTCCATGCTGAACAGTTTGAGCGCTACCCTAACTGAAATTCTATAAGGAAAGGCTTGGCTTACCACAAGCTGAGAACTTCGTGAAATCTTTCCTTGATAATGTGTTTATAGTCCAGAGAACGTGACACTGATATGTTGTAATAAGGAAATAGGAAATGGCGCTGACCACGTGGCTGTGCTGCGTGGCTGCTGCTTCTCCCAGAGTACAAAGGTTCCCCGCTTGGGGGGAGTGTGGTAGGGTGAGAAAGTTCTCCCCCACACACAAAGAAACCACAGCTAACTCAGTCGGAGAAGCAAATGAAATAAGCTGTATTTACAAGCATAAATGGAATGCAATGAATATGTACACAAATATACAGTATTTACAATATATACAGAAATATACAGCAATGAACGTAATACAGAAGAGCTTTTTCCCGCCAGCTGGCCAGGGGGATTCCCTCCTGTACCCCACTCTCCCTCCCTACCTCCCTTTTTTCCCAAAAAGGGTTAGAGAGAGAGAGAGAAAGGCAATTAAGGAGAAAATTCTGTTAGCTCAAAGCATGTGCAAGAATTACTTTTCTTATCTGGTTTTCTTAGCTGCTTTCAGTGAGAGAGAAGCCGACAAGCCCACAGGAACAGAGAGAACAGACTGAACCCTGAGTGAAACTGATCTTAAACTTAAAAGTTGCATTCTACCAATCTACCAATGAAACTAGTTTAGAATATCTTGTTTTTCAAAACATTCAGCCAGATTGTCCCAGCAACTGTGCCTTTCTTAAAGGCACAGCCTAAAACGGTCACAGGGAGGCTACCAGGTTTTCTCCTGCGGCGATGGGTCACGCAACAGTTGATCCCATGGGGTACTGTCCATGGCACTGCACGCATGTGGGTGACGGTGGCAATGTACTGCGAGTCCTCCTGGAGCTCTGGTTCGAGTCCCAGGCAAGGCGGACCGCAGCAACACTGACATGCATACAGGCATAGGCTCGAACACGAGCATGGGGCACTTGTTTACCAAACAACCCCTATTTACCATTTGCCCCAATGAATACTGGTCCAATGAGCATCTGTTGCTAACACAAAGATTAAGCAATGGACTGATATTTACGAAATATGGCATAAGCATGAACAGTAAACAGGGAAACAAACATATAGCCTGGCCCTTGGGTACCACAGGGGTGGGGCCATGCCCAGGCAGGTTTTTTACCTGGACTTAGTGGCGATGGGGTTCCCCACTGCTGTCTACAGAAGGGAGGGGAAATGGAGGGGATTTGACACACACACACAGCAGCATGTTCTGGAAATATTTGGGGCACAATCCTGGCCATAAGCACCATTCACTACAGTCAGTCATCTTCAAATTCCTACTCCGCCCTTGTGAGTAAAATCTGTTACACTCAGCTTTCCCTAGGATCTTGGCTCACCTCTGACTTTATAAGTGGGGCAAAGCTATTTTGTGGCTTAGCCTCCTCCGTTTTCTGAATTCTCTAAATTGAGCTAAAGTTGCCCATAAACATCCTCATGGAACTCCTGACCGAACATAACCTGCAAACAAAATGTAACTGGTCTTGTACAGAATTTTGGGGTGGCATTTCTGGGCAAATAAAGATAATGATTTTTATCATTCCTGCTTTGTTAAGATTTTTCCCAATCAAAACCACTGCTATAATTGGGTTTGAGTGAATTTTTTGCATTTCTTTACTACAAGACCATCTACTTTGATGGGAAGGTTTCTGATGTTATGCTTCACTTTAGGGAAGTTTCAAACACATGGATCAGTTTCTTCCTATTTTTTTTTTCTTTTTTCTGCTTGTCAAGAAATTATGTATGATACCGTTATACTTTGAAGCTTCTTACCACCACATGGCAGTAATGAGCAGATTCCATACACAAACTAAAGGCTAAATTCTCCAAACACAAGCAATAAGAACATAGTCATGCAGCTTTTATTTTTTGCTTCAGGAAGCTCATGAAATCAATAGGAAGTCTTAGTTAAAGTAGGTAGCTATGAGTAACAAACATGAAGAAAGGACAGTGACTGGCTGGAAAGCAGCCCGGAGGAGAGAGACTTGGGGGTGCTGGGGGAGGAGAAGCTCAACAGGAGCTCTCAGTGTGCACTTGCAGCCCGGAAAGCCAATCAGATCCTGGGCTGCATCAGAAGTGTAGCCAGCAGGTCAAGGGAGGTGATTCTCCCCCTCTACTCAGCTCTGGTGAGACCCCACCTGGAGTACTGACTCCAGTTTGGAGCCCTATCCAAGAGGGATCTGGAGGTGCTGGAAGGTGTCCAGAGAAGGGCCACGAGGATGAGCAGAGGGCTGGAGCACCTCTCCTGTGAGGACAGACTGAAGGAGTTGGGGCTGTTCAGTCCGGAGAAGAGAAGGCTCCAAGGTGACCTCATTGTGGCCTTCCAGTACTGAAGGGGCTTACAGGAAGGAGGGGAGGGATTTCTAGGCTATCGTAGTGATAGGACTAGAGGGAATGGAATGAAGCTGGAGGGTAGGGAGTTTCAGGCGGAGGTGAGGAGGAAGTTCTTCCCCATGAGAGTGCTGAGGCCTGGAATGGGTGTCCAGGGAGGTGGTTGAGGCCCGTCCCTGGAGGTGTTTAAGCCCAGGCTGGATGAGGCTTGGCTGGCTATCTGGGTAGAGGTGCCCTGCCATGGCAGGGTGGGGGTTGGAACTAGCTGATCCTTGTGGTCCCTTCCAACCCTGACTGATACTATGATACTATGACAGGGGAAATTGTCTGCTTATTAAAACTAAGGGATAGATGCAGTATACAGTATGCATCCACCTACTAAATTTATATGCTGAGGTAAAATATTACTAAAGAGAAAGACAAACCCTCATTCTTCTTTGAACAGTAAAGATATACAGTGTATTCCACCATATTTTTTCTTCTAATATTACAGATATTATTTTAATTTAAATATTGGTGAGGAAGTTGTCCTCTGAAACAGAAAAATAGAAAGGAAGAAGTGCAATGCCTGTGTTTCTAGTATGCATGATATAAAATATTAACTTGTTTAAAAGTGAGAACTGCTTTGTGGCCTAAGCTATTTAATCTAAAATATTAATATATTTGTTTTGAATAAACAGTCATCTCTGTTCAGTGTTGATAGCTTTTGTAGTCTGAGAAAAAGAAAAACAAACCAGACAAAAATACTGGAAGTCAAAAACATGTACAGACAAAAAGTTAATATCCAGCATATTTGGAACAGGGCTTCTTGCCCTTGCACTGCACTGGCTGACTGGGCTATATAATCAATGAATCTTGTGTATTTTAAATGTCATTTTAACAGATTTTTTCAGCATCAGCTGTCCTTTTCTCTCTTCTGCTTCTTTGTGGTCTTCCTCTACCACTCTACACTGAAGAATTCAAAGGTACAGCCCCTCCTTATCCTGAGTCTCATCCTATGACATGGAGAATGCCTCTGATCCTCAGCAGACCACTTGTTTTGCTTAGAACACTGCACCAAATTTAACTTAGTCTGGTTAGAACTTTTATTGCTTAAAAGCAGCTGTTCAGTGCACTCAAGATAAAAAACACCGTCGTTGTGAAACAGTTCAAGCTTCTCACAGTGTAAGATCACATTACTACAGCCATTCATATGAGTAAGTAGTTGTTTTCAGAAGGCTCCCATGAGGCTGTACCCACAAACATTGCTGTGGGCTCATTTAGTTCTTCTGACTGAGAATAAAATAACTGTCAGATTTTTGCTTGTTTTGGCCAGGGTAGAGTTCTTCATAGTAACCACCACTAGATTTGTGCTGGAACCAGTGTTGATAGCAGTACTTACAGAGAGTCAATTTTTTTCTGCTCACATCAGCAATTAGACTGAAGTTGCCCAAGAGATGGGGAAGAGACACAGCCAGAAGAGATTCCCAAGCTGACTAAAGGGATATTTATACCTTATGACATCTTACTCAGCACACAAAGCTAGGCGAAGGAGGAGGAAAGGGAGGACATTAAATGTGATGAAGCCCTGCTTTCCTGAAGCTGGCTAAACACCTGCCTGTCAACGAGAAGTTATGAAGGAATTCCTTGTTTCATTTTGCTTGCCTGTGCAGCTTTTGTTTTCCTAATTAAAATGTCTTTACCTCAACACACAAGTTTTCTCACTTCTACTGTTCCAATTCTTTCCCTTATCTCACTGTGAGGAAATTAGTGAGCGATG
>CM037636.1:5021069-5073403 GCA_015227895.2 Colaptes auratus
AGCTGCTGTGGGGGTAAAGTTTGGTACCCTCGGATGCCCAGCCAGTTGCTTTGCTTGCTTTTATTGCCTTTTATTGCCAATAAAATTGTGACCAGAAACTTTTACCTGGAGTCATCTATAACAAATGGTGCATTGGCTGGGAAATCATCTGAACTTCCTTGTCTTTTGAACTCCAGTTGGAGAGGCGCCCCACCACATTTGTGGTGGCTTCATTGTAGCCTGAAGACGAAAAGGTCAACATGATCAGAACTCAAATAAAAGCAAGCAAAGATTTTTTGTTGTTGTTGTTTGTTGTCCAATTGGAATACATGGACCCCATAAAACTTTGTATATGAGATCCAAGCGACAACGATGACAGTGGTGGGACTACCGCTTGGAGGGAGGAAGATTCAGCTACATTGGTATTCGGCTACCTTAGTTTGAGTGTTTGAGTTCTGCTGTTTCAGGTTCTGCAAGGTGCGGGGGGGTGCAGTGGATCAGGCGTGGTGGATCTGGCTGGTGAAGGACCCAAGAGAAAGCTGTGGTGTTCACGAGTAGGAATTATTTGGTTTATTCCACTTGCATGATTATCTGTGGGTATGTTCCACTTGCATGAGTATTTGTGGTAGCCAGGAGGCAAGTTAATAGTTTCCGTGAGTAGGAATTATTTGGATTATCCCACTTGCATGAATATTTGTGGTAGTTAGGAATATGGGACAAAAGGAGAGTAAGTCAGAACAGAAAGGAGGGAGGGCTTTACCTCCTATTCCTCCAGACAGTCCACTAGGATTGCTCATCCAATATTGGGAAGATGATGGGCTGAGAAAAGGGAAATCAAAGGAAAAAATGGTCCACTACTGCGTGGAGGTATGGCCAAAAAAAATATTAAGACCATATGTGTTTGGGCCCATATTTGGATCTTTTGAGGATTGGATTTGCCAAGCTTTGAGCCATCATGTGAATTCTAAGAAGTGTTTTAGTAAGGAAGAAGCTGAATATGCTGCTATTTGGATTAGGGCTCATGTCCCTCTCCTGTTACAATATTAAAAACTGAGGATAAGGACAAAGACAAGGAGAAGGAGAAATGGATAACCTACCACCACCTTTTCACCAGAACAAGGGTCGAGGTCCCCCAAATCCCATAGCCCCGCAACCAACCTCTCCTTCACCCTCCCCGAACAGGAAGCAGAGTGAGGAATGACAGGAATGAACAAGAGGGAGATAATGTAGGATTACATCCACTCAGGGAAGTGCCTATGGCGGGGCAGCAAGGAGGAATAGGGTTTGTGACTGTACCTCTCAGTACATCAGATGCTCGCAATTTTAAGAAAGAGATGGGTACCTTGCTGGATGATCCCTTAGGTGTAGCTGAGAGACTGGACCAACTTTTGGGTGCCAATACATATACTTGGAAAGAGATGCAGTCTATTTTGAGTATTCCATTCACTGCAGAGGAAAGAAACATGATTAGACAGGCTGGTATGAGAATATGGGAGAGGCAGAATCAAGGGGGGCCACCAGGAGATCAGAAGTGGCCTATTCAAAATCCTGGGTGGGACCAGCAGCAGCTTCAAGGGAGACAGAATATGGGAGACTTGAGGACTATATTAATATGAGGAATTAAAGAAGCTATGCCCAGAGAACGAAATTTTGATAAAGCTTTTAGAGAGCAACAGAGGAAAGACTAATCTCCCACAGGGTGGATGGGAAGATTAAAGAAAGATTTGCAGATGTATTCTGGAATAGACCCCAATTCTGCAGTTGGAGTGATACTTCTCAGGATGCAGTTTGTGGCAAAATCATGGGGAGATATTAGAACGAAATTGGAAAAGATCGAGGATTGGCAAGATAGGGGATTAGAGGAGTTACTATAGGAAGTTCAGAAAGTATATGTAAGGAGGGATGAAGAAAAACAAAAAGCAGAGGCTAAAGTCATTGTAGATGCTGTTATTGCTGTTATTGTTATTGCTGGGGGCAGGAGTTGATCTGCTGGAGGGCAGAGAGGCTTTGCAGAGGGACCTGGACAGGCTGGACAGATGGGCAGAATCCAACGGCATGAGATTGAACACATCCAAGTGCCGGGTTCTGCACATTGGCCACAACAACCCCATGCAGTGCTACAGGCTGGGTCAGAGTGGTTGGAGAGCGGCCAGGCAGAGAGGGACCTGGGGTGCTGGTTGATTGTAGGTTGAACATGAGCCTGCAGTGTGCCCAGGCAGCCAAGAAGGCCAATGGCATCCTGGCCTGCATCAGAAACAGTGTGGCCAGCAGGAGCAGGGAGGTCATTCTCCCCTGTACACTGCACTGGTTAGGCCACACCTTGAGTCCTGTGTCCAGTTCTGGGCCCCTCAGTTTAGGAAGGATGTTGTCTTGCTGGAAGGTGTCCAGAGAAGGGCAACAAAGTTGGTGAGGGGTTTGGAAGACAAGCCCTATGAGGAGAGGCTGAGGGAGCTGGGGTTGCTTAGCCTGGAGAAGAGGAGACTGAGGGGTGACCTTCTTGCTCTCTACAACTCCCTGAAGGGAGGTTGTAGCCAGGCAGAGGTTGGTCTCTTCTCCCAGGCAGCCAGTACCAGAACAAGAGGACACAGTCTCAGGCTGTGCCAGGGGAGGTTTAGACTGGAGGTTAGGAAGAAGTTCTATACAGAGAGAGTGATTGCCCATTGGAATGGACTGCCCAGGGAGGTGGTGGAGTCACCTTCATTGGAGGTGTTCTGGAAGAGACTTGATGGGTTGCTTGGTGCCATGATCTAGTTGTTTAGGTGGGTTGGATTGGTTGATGGGTTGGATGCGATGATCTTGAAGGTCTCTTCCAACCTGGTTTATTGTATTGTATTGTATTAAGGAAAAGTCTGAAATCAGGCATCTGCTCGGACCTTTGGGGTACTACCAATCATGGATAGAGGTATCAGGGGCTGTATATTTTGGGGACAAAAATACCAAATGAGTCCTCAGAAGGAGGAAGTAATCTTGTTTTCAGTAGATACGTGTAGGGGTGAGAAAGTTCCCTCCCCACACACAAAGAGAGAAGCCGTCCAGCCCACAGGACAGAGAAGCACAGACTGCACCCAGCCTGAACCCAGACCAGACTGAACTAACAGAACCCAAACTTAAAATTGCATTCTACAATCTACCAATGAAATTAGTTTAGACTATCTTGTTTTTGTTCAAATATCAAAAACATTCAGCCAGAGTGTTCAGCAACTGTCTCTTTTCTTAAAGGCATAGCCTCAACCGGTCACAATACGGGAGCAGAAAAATTGACTATACAAAAGACTCCTAAGGGGATTGAGAAGGGAGAAAAAAACCCCCAGTAAGAGTAATTGAAGCTAAAGGGGAACCTTTTAAGGTGCCCCTGCTTGAAAATATAGACATAGAATCTGAAAAAAGATTTATTTAAATGATGTGTTAGTTGTTTCAGAGACTGAATGCACTCTCTTGGGAGAGATCTGTTTTTGTTTTATCAGACAACATTACAGCTGTCCGGACTGCAGAAAAGGGTGGACGCATCTGTTGCGAGTGAAAGGACAGTAACCGCTGAGCCTGGAGAGATTAGAGTGACTCTACAGAGAAAGCAAAACTGGCATCAGCATCAATTCCACGCCACTTATACAGATATCTGAAGCACCTCCATGACTGCAGTTAGTGCTGACAGGTAAATGTAACACTGTAACATCTCAGTCTGAAAGCTCTGGAGCTGACAAGACAGACCCACCTTCCGAAATGTATGCAGTAGTGTGTGATATTGAATCTGCGTTGCACGAGAGCATTGATGAATATCCCCATTTCATTCTGTGTATAAAGCATCCTAGAACTCATGGGGAATGGGTATCTTGTAAATGTTTTAACCAGAAAAAAAACACAACCACACCATCAGCCTGGTAAAAATAACCCAGTATCATACCACAAAACACAAACAACCAAACCAAACAAAACCAAACAAACAAAAAAAACAACAACCAACCAAGCATCCCCTTGGAAAAACAACCAAAACAAAGAAGTAAACAGCCCCTCCCACCCACCCCCCCATACATTTTGCCCAGTCTTTTATGCAAATCTATTTTTTTATTTCATGAAGGAACAGAGCTGCTGCTGTGATTTTCTTTCACTCACAGTGGTTCAGAGGGAGTTGAGTGCAGGAGGTGGAATTAAATGTAATTAAATTTTGAACTAGGAATTTTATTTCCTGACTACTTATGTAGGTCCACACATTTTGTCTGTTTTGGGCAGATGATCATAGAGTCATAGAATCAACAAGGTTGGAAAAGACCTCAAAGATCATCAAGTCCAACCTGTCACCCAACACCTCCTGACTGCTAAACCACAGCTCCAAGTGCTGCATCCAATCCCCTCTTGAGCACCTCCAGGGACGGTGACTCCACCACCTCCCTGGACAGCACATTCCAGTGGCCAATCTCTCATTCTCGGAGAATTTCTTCCTCACATCCAGCCTAAACTTCCCCTGGTGCAGCTTGAGATTGTGTCTTCTGTTCTGGTGCTGGGTGCCTGGCAGAAGAGACCAACCCCCTCCTGGCTACAACCTCCCTTCAGGTAGTTGTACAGAGCAATAAGGTCTCCCCTGAGCCTCATCTTCTCCAGGCTAAGCAACCCCAGCTCCCTCAGCCTCTCCTCATAGACCTTGTTCTCAAGGCCTCTCCCCAGCCTCGTTGCCCTTCTCTGGACACGTTCAAGAGTCTCAATGCCCTTCTTAAATTGAGGGGCCGAGAACTGGACACAGGACTCAAGGTGTGGCCTTAACCAGTGCTGAGTACAGGGGCACAATGACCTCCCTGCTCCTGCTGGCCACACTATTCTTTATGCATGCCAGGATGCCACTGGCCTTCTTGGCCACCTAGACACACTGCTGGCTCATGTTCAGGTGGCTGTCAACCAGTACCCCCAGGTCCCTTTCTGCCTGGCTGCTCTCCAGCCACTCTGACCCCTGTAGCGCTGCATGGGATTGTTGTGGCCAACGTGTAGAACCTGGCACTTGGATTTGTTGAATGCCATCATGTTGGACTCTACCCATCAGTCCAGACACTCATACAATACAATACAATACAACAACAGGTTGGAAGAGACCTTCAAGATCATCGCGTCCAACCCATCAACCATCCAACCCACCTAAAATACAATACAGTACCATACAGTACAATACAGTACAAAGAGTACAATACAGTACATACAGTACAATACAACCCACCTAAACAACTAAAAAACCTAAACCCTGGCACCAAGCACCCCATCAAGCCTCTTCTTGAATACCTCCAATGAAGGTGACTCCACCACTTCCACAGGCAGCTGATTCCAGTGGGCCATCACTCTCTCAGTATAGAACTTCTTCCTAACTTCAAGTCTAAACCTGCCCTGGCGCAGCCTGAGACTGTGTCCTCTTGTTCTGGTACTGGCTGCCTGGGAGAAGAGACCAACCTCCGCCTGGCTACAACCTCCTTCAGGTATTGTAGAGAGCAATAAGGTCCCCCTCAGTCTCCTCCTCTCCAGGCTAAGCAACCCAGCTCCCTCAGCCTCTCCTCATAGGGCTTGTCTTCCAAACCCCTCACCAACTTTGTTGCCCTTCTCTGGACACGCTCCAGTAAGACAACATCTTTCCTAAACTGAGGGGCCCAGAACTGGACACAGTACTCAAGGTGCGGCCTAACCAGTGCAGTGTACAGGGCAGAATGACCTCCTGCTCCTGCTGGCCACACTGTTCCTGATGCAGGCTAGGATGCCATTGGCCTTCTTGCTGCCTGGGCACACTGCAGGCTCATGTTCAACCTACAATCAACCAGCACCCCCAGGTCCCTCTCTGCCTGGCCGCTCTCCAACCACTCTGACCCCAGCCTGTAGCACTGCATGGGGTTGTTGTGGCCAATGTGCAGAACCCGGCACTTGGATGTGTTCAATCTCATGCCGTTGGACTCTGCCCATCTGTCCAGCCTGTCGAGGTCCCTCTGCAAAGCCTCTCTGCCCTCCAGCAGATCAACTCCTGCCCCCAGCTTGGTGTCGTCCGCAAATTTACTGATGATGGACTCAATGCCCTCATCTAGATCATCAATAAAGATGTTGAAGAGCATGGGGCCCAGCACCGATCCCTGGGGCACACCACTAGTGACTGGCCGCCAGCCCGGATGTGGCACCATTAACCACCACTCTCTGGGCTCGGCCCTCCAGCCAGTTCCAAGATCACTCTGGAGAGCCCTTCTACCCTCTAATCAACACCTGCTCCCAACTTGGTGTCATCTGCAAATTTACTGGTGACTGACTCAATCCCCTCATCCAGATCATCAATAAAGATATGAAAGAGCATGGGGCCCAGCACTGATCCCTGGGGGACACCACTAGTGACTGGCCAGTGGGGGACGGTGTCAAAGGCCTTGCTGGTCAAGGCAGACTACATCCACAGCCTGCCCCACATCCACCAGGCAGTCACCTGGTCATAGAAGGAGATCAGGTTGGAGAGGTGGTATCTGCCCTTCCTAAATCCATGTTGGGCTGGACCTGAGCCCTTGGTCATCCTTCAGGTGTGCAGTGATTGGCCCCAAGATGATCTGCTCTGTAATTTTCCCTGGCACTGAGGTCAAGTGATGATACTACCTCACAGACAGCAAGTGTTAAGTACATTCAGCTGTTTGGCTGCAAGATCATATGCTTTGCAACACAACCTTATAGAGATTGGGGTGTAAATATGTCTAGGGCTGGGGTGAAAGCAAGCTGCCTTTTTTTCCTTCATTGCTGAAATGGTGAATAATTTGTACATTGATGTGGTAAAAAAGTGATTATATATTAGAAATATTGGGAGGACTATATGGTCACAGATATCCCCAGTTATGTCCAACTCATCTAGAACTGATTTACCTTCAAATGCAGAGGTTCATTATTCAAACATTTTCTCTTAAACATAGAGGGCAACAAATGACATTTGCAAACCCCATACATTTCTCTCTCCTAATTATGTAGTGTTATAACCGTGACACTATCTCTAGCCATGCACCTATACAGCATTATGTACATGGAAAAGATATGCTTCCACTTAGTGTATGTTGTGTACTTACCTAAGCTCCTGAATTTAGAAACACATTACAATTAGTGAGAGAAGAGCAGAGCTGCAATTGACAAAGTCTACTGTGTGCATTGCTGTTGCCTCCACAGTGCACAGGTATTTACTTAACAGCAAAAGGTAATGGAGCTTATTATTTTAATCTTAGCAGAAATTTAATTTATTATGATGAAGTGCTAACAACAACTCCTCATCTTCAAAGATGTGATAGACCTAAACAACTCTATTTAAGTCCTGGTTTAGCAGAGATTTTTTTTTCTTTTTATGCTAATCATCCATTAAACACCAATAGGTTTAGAGTGTTTGACACTTTGCAACTGCTTTGAAAATCCCAGCAGCTCTCTGAGTGTATGATGTGTGATGTTCTGCAAATTTCAGATTTTTTCCTTCCAAAGGGTGTTAGTGGGAATTGAATTGACTACAGTACTTCAAAGGAAAATGTTATTTACTTCACTCTTTAGAAGAGAGGAGAGGTGTCTTACACAGAAGGTGAATTAATACCGAATACAAAGTGTGAAGGAACTTCACTGAGAATATGATGTTGAAAAGGAAGTGGAGGTGTTTAGGAAGAGACTGGATGAGGCACTTGGTGCCATGGTTTAGTTGATTAGATGGTGCTGGGTGATTGTTTGGACTTGATGATCTCGAAGGTCTTTTCCAACCTGTTTAATTCTATTCTATTCTATTCTATTCTATTCTATTCTATTCTGTTCTATTCTATTCTATTCTATTCTATTCTATTCTATTCTATTCTACAAGCCATAAAGAACACTCTTTACATTAGTAAAGTAATACTAATATTTTCTTCTCAGCATTTCTTATCACCCAGCTAAGCAGACTGCACATACTCTTACCAACCAAGATCCTACAAGTGTGCTCCTTACCAGGATCACAAGGTGAAGTCAAGAATTCCTTAACAAAATTCATTCACAGGTGGGGCCTGGCTGGATGTGGACACTTCCAGGAAGTCACCCTGTCACCATATTATCTCTATGAGTCAGTAACAGACACCAGGCTCTCTCTGTGTGCTGTAAAAACAAGCCAGCAGGGAGGAAGACTGGCCCGGTTAAGCAAGGAGCTTTTGCAAGGACTCAGGGGGGGGAAAGAATGTACCAACTTTAGAAAAGGGCAGGTGAACCAGGAAGCATTTAAAGATATTGTAAGGTCATTTAGAAAGAAAATTACAGATGGAAAATCTCAGTTTGACCTTAATCTGGCCAATTCTGACAAGGTTGGTAATAAAAAGTGCTTTCAGAAATACATTCGTAACAAAAGGAGGTCCAGGGAAAATCTTCATTCCTTATTGGACGAAGAAGGGAACATAGTAACAGAGGACAAAGAAAAGGCTGAGGTACTTAACACCTTCTTTTCCTTGGTCTTTAACAAAGAGACTGACTATCCCCAGGGCAACTGGGCTCTTGAGTTGGTAGATAGGGATGGGAAGCAGAATATCCCTCCTGTAATCCAGAAGGAAGTAGTTAGTGACCAGCTGTGCCACTTAGACCGTAACAAGTCTATGGGTCCAGATGGGATTCATCCTGGTGCAAGAGCTGGCTAAGCAGCTCTCCATCATTTATCAACAGTCCTGGGTGTCTGGGGAGGTCCCAGATGACTGGAGGTTAGCCAATGTGATGCCCAACCACAAGAAGGTTCAGAAGGAGGATCCAGAAAACTATAGGCCTGTCAGCCTGACCTCAGTACTTGGCAAGGTTATGGAGCAGCTCATCCTGAGTGTCAGTGAGCAGCATGTACAAGAAAACCAGGGAATCAGGCCCAGCCACATGGTTTTAGGAAAGGAAGGTCCTGCCTAACCTATCTAATCTCATTCTATGACTGGGTGACCTGTCTGGTAGATGAGGGGAGGGTTGGGGATGTGGTCTACCTAGACTTCAGCAAAGCCTTTGACACAGTCCCCCCACATCATCCTCCTGGCAAACCTGGCAGCCCAAGGCTTGGACAGGTTCACCCTTTGCTGGGTTTAAAAACTGGCTGGATGACTAAGCACAAAGAGTGACTGTGAATGGGGCAGCATTCAGCTGGTGTCCAGTGACCCATGGTGTCCCCCAGGGATCAGTACCCGCCCAGTTCTATTTGACAATTTTATTGACCACCTGGATAAGGGGATCCAGTCTACTGTTAGTAAATTTGCAGATGACATCAAGTTGGGAGGGAGTGTGGAACACTTGAAGGGTAGGAGGATGCTGCAGAGGGCCCTGGCCAGGCTGGGTCAGTTGGCTGAGGCCAGTGGTACCAGATTCAACAAGGCCAAGTATAGAGTCCTGCACTTTGACCACAATAACCTCATGCAAGCTACAGGCTGAGGGATGAGTAGCTGGAGAGCAGCCTGGCAGAGAGGGACCTGGCAGTGATGGGTGACATGAGCCAGCAGTGTGCCCAGGGGACATGGAAGGCCAATGGCATCTTGGATGGATCAGGAATGGTGTGGCCAGCAGCACTAGGGATGGGATTCTGCCCTGTGCTTGTCACTGGTGAGGCCTCACCTTGAGCACTGTGTGCAGTTCTGGGCCCCTCACTTCAGGAAGGATCTTGAGGTGCTGGAGCAGGTCCAGAGGAGAGCAACCAGACTGGTGAGAGGGCTGGAGGGAAAATCATATGAGGGCAGGCTGAGGGAACTGGGGGTGTTTGGCCTGGAGAAGAGGGAACCTTAAAGGGGATCTTATCACTCTCTACAGCTACCTAAAAGGAAGTTGTAGTCAGGTGGTGGTCAGGCTCTTCTCCCAGGCAACTTGTGACAGATCAAGAGGGCATGGCCTGAAGCTGTGCCAGGGGAGGTTTAGGTTGGATATTAGGAAGCACTTCCTCACAGAAAGGCTGATTAGGCACTGGGATGGACTGCCCAGGGAGGTGGTGGAGTCACCATCTTTAAGAAAAGGTTGGATGTGGCCCTTGGTGGCCGTGGTTTAGTTGATGTGGTGGTGTTAGGTCATAGGCTGCACTTGATATCTCAGAGGTCTTTTCCAGCCTGAATAGTTCTGTGAATCTGTGATAGCAGAAAAGAGACAGGAGTAGAGAAGTGTGACAAAAAAGTAAGAGAGCTGGGAGTGGGAGTGAAGTAAAGACTGAATCAAAAGATTTTGTCTAAAAATCAAGAGGCTAAGGATGAAAGGGAGCACAAAGAACTGAAGAGAGCTCACCAGTAGTGCTGAAACACAAAGCCAGGAAAGAGATGAGCTGCCTCCAGGACAACTTTCAGTTACACAGAAAGACCAAATCAACTAGACAAGAGTGTCCAAAGTTAAATGAAACTGGCTGTTTACAGATATGAAGATTGTGAGAGTGGGCCCATCAGTAAGTGGAAAACAGAGGATCCAGTGTAAGAAAATGCTGGGGGAAAAGCAGGTTGAGCAGGTAGAAAGAGGCAAACCAAATGACTGTTCTGGAAGCAGAAGCAAAGACACTGTTATCAACCAGGTAGGGAAAAAAAGAGTTAGAGTCTTTCTTCCACAGATTATTGACTGTAAACTACCTGAGGCCTGACTTCACTGTTTAAAAAGAAAGACACACACCAAGAGCAAAGGTATTACATATAACTTCCAGCACCATTATAGATGCACCTCTATATGAAGACAGTCAGACACACATTGTTTTGCCACATCCTGCCAAAACATCCAGAGACAAGTTAGAATCACCTCATTCATCAGCTCACAAGAGAAGTCAACAGATGATTTTTGAGACCTTTATTCAAATGCTTTGCAGGAAGGAATATGACTCGATTACCTTCTATGCACTGACTGATTTCATTCTCTTCAGCAATGCAAAAGCAGCTGCAAAAATCAGTCTGATGAACAGTTTAGCCATCATTATGGCTGTTCCGTGACACTGTGGCACTGTAAAGCATCTGGAACTTACTGAAAGTGAAGGAAGGTTTGCATTTCTAGTAGTTCCAACTGAGGGGAAGGAAGGAAGGAAGGAACTTGGAAGGAAGGAACTTGGAAGGAAGGAACTTGGAAGGAAGGAACTTGGAAGGAACTCAGAAGGAAGGAACTTGGAAGGAACTCAGAACTCGGAAGGAAGGAAGGAAGGTGCTGGAGGGAGGGAGGTGCTGGAGACAGGTGCTGGAGCAGGTCCAGAGGAAAGCAACAAATATATAAATATGTATATTTTAAAGAAAACTCTTTACCTCTCTACTTCTAAGCTGACTCCAAATTATTGTTTGGTGTATTTGCTCCTTCCTTTTTTTTCCCCCCTCTCTGTTGGGAGGGTGGAGGGGGGAGTGGGGAAGAGATTCTCAGCCTTGCCCCCATCTGAGCTCTTAACTCCCTGTTAAGCCTTAAACCACCACAACTGGTGAGGGAGCTGGAGGAAAAGTCATAGGAAGAAAGACTGAAGGTGCTGAGGATGTTCAGGCTGGAGAAGAGGAGCCTTAGAGGGGACCTTATCACTCCCTACAACTACCTGAAGGGAAGTTGTAGTCAGGTGGAGGTCAGGCTCTACTCCCAGGCAACTTGTGACAAGACCAGAGGGCATGGCCTGAAGCTGTGCCAAGGGAGGTTTAGGTTGGATATTAGGAAGCATGTCCTTTTGGAAAAGGTGATTAGACACTGGAATGCCCAGTGATGTGGGGGAGTTGCCATCCCTGGAGGTGTTTAAAGAAAGATTGGATGTGGCACTTAGCAACATGGTCTAGTCAATGCGGTGGTGTTAGGTCATAGTCTGGACTTGATGATCTCAGAGGTCTATTCCAGCCTCAAAAAGTTTGTGATTCTGTGATTATATAATTCAATTTTCCCAAAGGCTGGTGCTAGATAGAAAAAGTGATATACCCACTCAGTTGCACTATGGCCCAAGTGCCTTCAAGGTTCTTTTTGGAAATGAGTCCCACTGTCTGACTCAGTTCATTCAGGATCACCATGTGGCCATAAGATTTACTTTTCAAGGCCCAGGATCATGTTCCAGGCAGTGGCATGGGGCACTGGACATGTTTCCATCCATCCAGTGGTTGCTTCTCCTTATCTGTGAGCACATAGCACTTCCCTTGGCATGTTTGTGGGAGTGTGACACAACTAGTCTGCTAGGCTTCTCCATATTTATATTTCAGCCATTGTTCTCCATACCACAGAGGCTTTAACTGTTTGGCTGATATTTTCAGCATGTGTTTCACATACATGGATGACATGCAGTTACATCAATGGTCAAGTCTATCCCTCAACCATGATCCCATTTATACATTTCATCTCTTCCTTGATGGCTTGAGATGTTGTGGGCAAATGAGCTGTAAATAATTCCAAATCCATCTGAGCCACTTCAATCTTAGAGGTTTAATACACTGGGTTTTTCAGTGTTCCTCAGCAGCTTGGAATACAAGTATCTACTTGATGCACTTTCACAGCCAGGTTCTTTACTCCAGTAGTAAGATCTTGTCACAATGCAGCAGCTCAGAGGAGTTTACCTTCAATAATACAATACAATACAATACAACACAATACAATACACCAGGTTGGAAGAGACCTTCAAGATCATCGCATCCAACCTATCAACCAATCCAATCCACCCAAACAACTAAACCATGGCACCAAGCACCCCAGCAAGTCTCCTCCTGAACACCTCCAATGAAGGTGACTCCACCCCCTCCACGGGTAGCCAATTCAATGGGCAATCACTCTCTCTGTGTAGAACTTCTTCCTAACATCCAGCCTAAACCTGCCCAGGTGCAGCCTGAGACTGTGTCCTCTTTATTCTGCTACTGGCTGCCTGGGAGAAGAGACCAACCTCTGCCTGGCTACAACCTCCCTTCAGGTAGTTGTAGAGAGCAAGAAGGTCACCCCTGAGTCTCCTCTTCTCCAGGCTAAGCAACCCCAGCTCCCTCAGCCTCTCCTCAGAGGGCTTGTGTTCCAAACCCCTCACCAACTTCGTTGCCCTTCTCTGGACACCTTCCAGCAAGACAACCTCCTTCCTAAACTGAGGGGCCCAGAACTGGACACAGGACTCAAGGTGTGACCTAACCAGTGCAGTGTACAGGGGAGAATGACCTCCCTGCTCCTGCTGGCCACACTGTTCCTGATGCAGGCCAGGATGCCATTGGCCCTCTTGGCTGCCTGGGCACACTGCAGGCTCATGTTCAGCCTCCCATCAACCAGTACCCCCAGGTCCCTCTCTGCCTGGCTGCTCTCCAGCCACTCTGACCCCAGCCTGTAGCACTGCATGGGGTTGTTGTGGCCAATGTGCAGAACCCGGCACTTGGATGTGTTCAATCTCATGCCTTGGACTCTGCCCATCTGTGCAGCCTGTCGAGGTCCCTCTGCAAAGCCTCTCTGCCCTCCAGCAGATCAACTCCTGCCCCCAGCTTGGTGTCGTCCGCAAATTTACTGATGATGGACTCAATGCCCTCATCCAGATAATCAATAAAGATGTTGAAGAGCACGGGGCCCAGCACTGATCCTTGGGACACACTAGTGACAGGCTGCCAGCTGGCTGTGACACCATTCACCACCACTCTCTGGGCTCGGCCCTCCAGCCAGTTCCTAACCCAACGCAGCGTGCTCCCATCCAAGCCAGGGGCTGATAGCTTGGCCAGGAGTTTGCTGTGGGGGATGGTGTCAAAGGCCTTGCTGAGGTCCAGGTAGACCACATCCACAGGCCTCCCCACATCCACCAGGCAGTCACCTGCTCATAGAAGGAGATCAGGTTGGTCAGGCAGGACCTGCCCTTCCTAAATCCATGCTGGCTGGGCCTGATCCCTTGGCCATCCTGTAAGTGCTGTGTGATCACACTCAGGATGAGCTGTTCCATAATCTTGCCTGGCACTGAGGTCAGGCTGACAGGCCTATAGTTCCCTGGCTCATCCAACTGGCCCTTCTTGTGGATGGGCACCATGTTGGAAGCTTCCAGTCTTCTGGGACCTCTCCAGTGAGCCAGGACTGTTGAAAAAATGATGGAGAGTGGCTTGGCCAGCTCATCTGCCAGCTCTCTCAGGATGGATCCCATCCGGTCCCATGGCCTTGTGGGGGTCCAAGCGGCTGGTAAGATCTCTAACTACCTCCTGGACTCATGTTGATGGTTGCTCTGCTTCCACTGCTGCCAGTATCCCCATAGGGCATTTTCCACCACCCATGAGTCAATATAAAGTATTGACCATTTTTATCATTCAGCAGTGTCTGAAGCCAGTCTACTATCCAGTTAATTTCAGTAATTTTATCTCTGAGGATTATTCATTTTCTTATAATTACCTGAAGGCTGTATCTAAAATGCTCTGAGGGAAAAGAAATCATAGTTAGAATGGAGAGATACTTGCATTTCTTTTACATTAATCCTGTCATTTATCTGTAGTACAGTACATATGGTCACTTAATTCACATACCTATGGTCACTTAATTTACATTCTGTACATGAAGCTGTGGAAACTTACTGATCAGGAAGAGCATCACTTGTATTTAACATAACCGGGGTTTAAGTAAGACAGAAAGTTAATTTTAACGGACTGCTAAGGCATCAGCAAATCCAGAGTATGACAATAGTAGCTAATTTTTTAATCACCAATTGTTACATCTCATTTATGCTTGAGTGGCCATTGACTTCATCACAATATTACAAACTCCTTGTTCAGAAAAGGCACTGGGACATGCCTTCAAGACCATATTGCTAAACATAAGACTGTTTAATCTATGAAGCCTTGGCAGAAAAACCATTAATTTGTGAAAATGGGGCTCACTTTGCATTTTCTGTGTTTCTTGATAAAGGTAACTTCCTTGATATTCCTCTATCTCCCTAATGTGTCTGAATCCAGTCATTATAATAATGCATTTCCAAATTGAAAGGATGTTGAATTCTCAACTTAGCTTCTGCATTTGTAATCAAGTACATTATGATTCACTGACTTAAGAGCATCTTGGCAGGATGCTGTGTAAATGAGCTACGAAAAGAGAAAGTCTACTAATGAATGAAGCATGCTTTAGAATTAATCATTTGTGAGTGAATTATGAATTTGAGAAAAAATAGCTCCTTCATTTTCTTTGTGCTCAGCATATGATGCAATGTGCTTGAATAGACATTCAAAACTGAAGTTCTTCTGCATTTCCTGCAAAGGAAAAAAGGATGAGTTCTGTAAAGAAGCTGTTTTCCATTTGAAATATACGAATTTTAAATACTGTGAATTATATTGCTAAACATACACTCAAAGATGATTTGAAGACATTGTTTTCTAGATTAGTAGAAGCATATTTTTGCTTCAGAATGTTTCATACTGTTTGGCCAACCAGAATCTGCCACAATTCACATCCTCTACAATTCGCTTTTCATAGTTTCATAGTTTCATAGTTTCAGTTAGGGTTGGAAGGGACCACAAGGATCATCTAGTTCCAACCCCCCTGCCATGGGCAGGGACACTCTACCCTAGATCAGGCTGGACAGAGCCTCGTCCAGCCTGGTCTTAAACACCTCCAGGGACGGGGCCTCAACCACCTCCCTGGACAAGCCATTCCAGGGCTTCACCACCCTCACGGTGAAGAACTTCCTCCTCATGTCCAGCCTGAATCTCCCCACCTCCAGCTTCATCCCATTCCCCCTAGTCCTATCACTCCCTGATAGCCTGAAAAGTCCCTCCCCAGCCTTCTTGTAGGCCCCCTTCAGATACTGGAAGGCCACAATGAGGTCACCTCGGAGCCTTCTCTTCTCCAGACTGAACAGCCCCAACTCCTTCAGTCTGTCCTCACAGGAGAGGTGCTCCAGCCCTCTGCTCATCCTCCTGGCCCTTCTCTGGACACGCTCCAGCACCTCCAGATCCCTCTTGTAATAGGGGCTCCAGAACTGGACGCAGTACTCCAGGTGGGGTCTCACCAGAGCTGAGTAGAGGGGGAGAATCACCTCCCTTGACCTGCTGGCCACACTTCTCCTGATCAAAAGTTTTGATTTCAATCAAAACTTTTTCTGCTTAGTCTGTGAACATTCAAACCCTACCAAACACAGTATACATTAGAGCAAAACAGAGGCAGATTTTCTACCTGCAACACTGTAACGGTTTCAGTGCAACAGCAAAAAAACTACCCCCCTTCCCTCCTTCCCCCTCCCACCTCCTCCCTCCCTTCTCACCAAGAGATAAGAAAGGGAGGGGAGAAAAAAGGCAGAGGGAGAGTTTTTAGTTGATTTACCCAGAATTTTTTACTCCTCCACTAAAAAAAATCAGATTACATCAATATATAGAGATATATGTAACAGAAATAGAGATGAATCCAGGTCCCACAGCAAGCAAAGAACACAGCTGCCCGCTCAAGACCCAGAAAAGGGAGAGAGCCTGAGAGTCTCCTGTCCCAGGTGGTAATCCCCTTCAGCTGTAAAATGTCACAATTGCTGTAAATTCGTGATTCCAACAGTGGGGAATATTATGTGGTTCAAACCATGACATGCTCCAACCCTTATTCCACACTATTCTGTATCATACTAACAGCAGTTAACATCATAATATACAAACAATTTACTGTGCGTTCTCACCTAGCATGAGATTATTCTGTGGCACACAATAAACTTTTCCATCTTCCTGCATTACCCACCAGGTGCATCCTGGTCCTTGGGTGAAAACAATCCCAGGAATGGGATATTCTTTATGTGTACCACAGGACCTTTACCATCTCCTACAGCACATGGTGGTTTGGATTGAGCAGGGCAGGCCTGGTTAGTAGATCCTCTGGTGTTGACCAGCCAAGCAGCTTGAAAGTCCTTCCTCCCATTGCTTTCAGAATAGTTTTTAGCAGGCTGTTGTAACTCTCAACATTCCCAGCATTTGGAGTGTGGTAAGGGATGTGTTACACCCTCTCAATGCTGTGCTCAAGTGTTTATGAGGTGCTTTCAAAAACGAGTTCCATTACCCAACCCAACCATTTCTGGGGTGCTGTGTCACCACGGCATTAGTTTTTCAAGGCCTAGGAAGGTATTTCAAGCAGTGGCATGGGGCACTGAATATGTTTCCAGCCATCTAATGGTTGCTTGTACCATTGTAAGCACATAATGTTTGCCTTGGCAGGTTTGTGCCGGTGTGATGTAATCAATTTGCCAGGCTTCCCTGTATTTATATTTCAGCCATCACCCCCCCGTACCATAAAGGCTTTATCCACTCGGCCTGCTTGATTGCAGCACACGTTTCACGTTCATGGCTGTTACAAATAAAAGGATGCAGATGGGAAATTAACAAAAATATAAATGATTTATTAATTTAAAAATCACACCACTTGCATAACTTTAATACAAAATGAATGAAATGCTATTTAGAGGTTTGTTGCTGGGTTGCACAGTATCCCCAGGGTAAAGGAATGGTACAAACAGTTAAGATCGGTATTTGGAAAATGATTGAGTCCATCAACAATGTATTGCCTCTGCTAACAAGAGAAGGTGTTCCCCGGAGACACAGGCAAATTCCAGACATACTGACAATGCTGCTTCTAGTTGTGAGAAGTCCTCTTGGTTTATCTTTTTCTTGAGAAATCTTCCCAGAACTGCAATTTGTAATCCACATGTACAGGGGGAGAAACCCCCAGGAATAGCCATCATGCTCTCTATCAGACCCCTTTTACATCAGCTCACGGCCCAAATGTCAGCGTCATAGATGCCACAGATCATATTCCAATTATGCCAAAAAAGGGCAGAAAACTGATCAGTGTCAGTTGTGCACATCCGGGCTTGTGCCAGCACGGGTGTTTGCCCCTGACATGTGTCTTGGGGGAAGGGGCCCAGGTGTCAGCTGACATGGCCTTGAAAGAGGGCCAGTGCCTTCCTCCTGACCCTTTTTCCCACACTTCTGCTCTCCACCCCAATCCCAACTCAACTGGATGAACTGCCACAACCTGTGCTATAGTGTACATGGCTAAGTCCACCCCTTGATCTCAACCCCATCTGTATGTTGCACCTCTTCCTTGATGGCCTGAGGCATCCTCAGCCCACTGAGCTAGAGATCATTTACCCTTATGTTACTGGTCCAGATCTACTTGAGCCACTTTAATCTGAGCAGCTTGATCTACATGTTGGTTGTTGAAACATTCTTCAGTGGCTCATCTCTGGGGCACATGGGCATCCACTTTGACAAATAAGTTCTTTGCCCAAGGGAAAATATCTTGCCACAGTTAATCTGCCCAGATGGGTTTACCTCTGCACTGCTTGTTGTTTGTCTTTCACTGCTGCAGCTATCCCCTCAAAGCATTTGGCACAATGTAAGAGTCTATATAGAGACAGTATTGGCCATTTTTCTTGCTCAGCAATATTCAAAGCCAGTTGGATGGCTTTCACCCCTGCAAACTTGACTTAATCCACCCTCTCCATCAGCAGCCCCTGCAACCTATTGGGTGGGACTCCACTCAGCAGCCTTTTACTTTTGGTCCTTTCCCACAATGAGGCATGACCCATCAGTGAACAGGTCATATCACTTTTCATTATCAGGCAATCTATTGGATAGTGGAACCTCTCAGTCTAGAGCACATTCATAATCTCTTGTCCTGTCCAAACTGGTCAAAAGGCTACTGCATGAATAACCTCCTGTGTGATCTGTTCAAAAGGTTGTTGCTGCTCAGGGCCCCATTGGAAATCATTCTTCTGAGTCACTTGGTAGAGAGGGTCTTACAATCAAACTGTATTTGGGATATGCATCCTCCAGAAACCCACAACACCCAAGGAAGCCTGGGTTTCCTCCTTGCCAGTGGCTGGAGACATAGCTGTGATCTTGTTGATGACATCCACTGGGATCTGGTCATTTCTGTACTGCTATTTTTATCTCTAAAAACTGAATCTCTCTTGCAGGTCCCTTGACCTTCCTTTGCTTTATGGCAAGCCCAGCCTTCAGAAGAACCTAGACATTTTTCTTCCCTTTCTCATAAACTCCACTGTGTCTCCCCACACAATGATGTCATCAATGTATTGCAAGTGCTCTGGAGCTTCACCATTTTCCAGTACAGTTTGGATCAGTCCATGACAAATGATGGGGCTGTGTTTCCACCCCTGGGCCAGTCAATTCCAGGTATGTTTGACACCTCTCCAGGTGAAGGCAAACTGCGGCCTGCATTCTGGTGCTATGGGAATGGAGAAGAATGCATTAGCAATGTAAATTGTGGCATACCACTTGGCTGCCTTAGATTGCAGCTGGTACCGGAGCTCCAGCATGTCTGGCACAGCAGCACTCATTGCTGGTGTAACCTTGTTCAGAGCACGGTAGTTCACTGTCAGTCTCCATTCACCATTAGACTTCTTTACCAGCCATATAGGGCTGTTGAAGGGTGAGTGAGTCTTAGTGATCACCTTTTGTCACTCTAGTTGTCAAATTAGTTTGTAGATGGGTATCACAGAGTCCCAGTTGGTTGCAATACTGCCTCCTGTGCAGTGGCAATTGGTATTTGTTGGTCTTTAGCTTCTAACAACTCTACCATGAAGGGGACCTTTGAAAGACAAGACAAGGCAATTAATTGTTTCTTTTCCTCTATTTCTAAGGCAGCTATACCAAATGCCCACCAATACATCTGTGATCTTTGAATCCTTAAAGTACCCTCTCTATGCCAAGAATGCATGGGGACCCTGGGCCAGTCACAATGGGCTGTTTGTGCCTTTCACTCCCAGTTAGGCTCACCTCAGCTTCTAAGACACTTAGCTTTTGGGATCCCCCTGTTGCACCAGAAATGTAGATAGGTTCTGCCCCCTCACAGTTTGATGGCATCAGAGTACATTGCATGCCTGTATCCACTAAAGCTTCACAATTTTGTGGCTTTGATGTAGCAGGCCAACTGACCCACACAATCCAATAGACTCAGTTGACCTTCTCTTCCACCTGGTGGGAGGCAAGGACCCTCTAATCCTAATCAGAATGACTTGCATATGCTAAATATGCATATGCATATGCTAAATATGCCTGAGAGATCCCTTCAAGGACATCACAGGCAGTATCAATTAATTTGTTCTTTTTGGAGGACTTCCCACTAGAAACAGGGGCAATGTTCTTCTGAGAAGAGTTTCCTAGAAATTTACAGTCTCAAGCAGCTAGAGCTGAAGTGAGCTTTCCATCCCACTTTGTCACTGATAAGAGAAGATATTTCAATTTCACAGACAGCAGAAGAAATCTTTACAGTAACTGAACTTGATAAAGTTTCTTTCAGTATTCTTACACAAAGGTAGGAGAGAGGGGAAAAATCCTTAAAAGATCTTTCAAAAATGTCATTAAAAAAATGGAAAGCTACACAATGCATAGTAAAAATGTTCTGATAGGTGCCACGGATGAGGGAAAAAACCTAAGACCACAGAAAAGAAACTCAAAGAGGAAATTATTTCATTTTAAATTATAAGTAATATTTCAACAAAATGCCTTAGCTAAGATTAGAATCTTAGTATTTCCAAATCAGTGCCTAACAAAAGAAGATTTTTCTTCTATTTTCTTCTTTTTTTTATCTTTTTGTAATTATTATTTTCTGGTTTAGTCTTCTGTTAGGCTCTGATATCTGTGTAGAGGCGAAACTTTTTACTACCCCTTATTAACTAATTTTGCTTCAGAGGAAAACTTCAGGTTGGATTAGTAGACATAAGAGATGAGAGTGAAAACTGTTAAGAGAGGAGGACAGCTAAACCCTGCAGAGCTGCTTCTAGAGTAGAAACATTTTAAACAGTCACAGATTGATGAAAGGGAATCCTGGCACTGAACTATAATGTTTTTGTTATAGCATTTCACTGAAGCACAGACGGTATGTTGAAATACTGCAACACAGCAACCCAGTTCAGGTTTGTATCCTGCCAACTACTGCAGCAGAAACCTGGAGAATCAGAAACCAAATACTTGGGGAAAATGAGCCTCTCCAGATGAGAGAGAATATTGTTGGATGCAAGTGAAGCTGATGGAGATTGGGGACCAGGGCTACTGTTAAATCTAGGACCTGAACCTACTGGACATCCCCAATCTGTAACCACCAGAGCTGCTTGATGAACAGGAGAAGTACATGCTATGGAAAGATTAGAACCATCTTTCATGTCCATACAGTCACATAATGGAATTATCTATTGCCTTTTAAAAAGTGCCCTATTTGCCAGCAAAGCACTTGCTTAAATGAAGATATTCTGGTTTCCTCAGAAATAGACCCTGAGAATTGTCAGAACTTTTAAACATACCCCCAGCAGCGTTTTGGCTACTCTTGAGTAAGTAACCAGGCTGTGTATCTCAAATATTTCCCTGCCCCAAGAATATGCTGAGGGTGGGCAAGATCTTGGGATGGGACACAGCTGAGCCAGCTGGCCCGGACTGGCCAAAGGGGTGATCCATGCCATATGAGGTCCGCTCAGGTATAAGAATGAAGCAAAAGAAGGAATTGGGGGGATTTTTGCATTGTGTCTCTCTTCCTAAGGAGCCACCAAGCTTAGAGTGCCCTGCTGCCCCACACCATCATCCCACTGAGGGGCAGTAGAGGCTCTCCCTCTTTGCATTTGCTTCCGCACAGTCTATTGAATCATAGAATCATGGAATCAAGAAGGTTGGAAAAGACCTCAGAGATCAAGTCCGACCTATCACCCAACACCTCATGACAAATTAAACCTTGGCTTCATGTGTCACGTCCAATCCCCTCTTGAACACCTCCAGGGATGGTGAATCCACCACCTCCCTGGGCAGCACATTCCAATGGCGAATGACTCTCTCCGTGAAGAACTTTCTCCTCACCTCCAGCCTAAACTTTCCCTGGTGCAGCTTGAGACTGTGTCCCCTTGTTCTGGTGCTGGTTGCTAGAGAGAAGAGGCCAACCCCTTCCTGGCTACAACCACCTTTCAGGTAGTTGTAGAGAGCAAGGAGGTCTCCCCTGAGCCTCCTCTTCTCCAGGCTAAACAACCCCAGCTCCCTCAGCCTCTCCTCACAGGGCTGTGCTCAAGGCCTCTCCCCAGCCTTGTTGCCCTTCTCTGGACACAAAGATTGAAGACTCTAAGAATTAGCCTGTCTCTTAATTATCACCACTATTTTTTAGATCGTATTTGAATAATCTAATATGACACTCTCAAAATTATAAACTTTAATACTTATGGCTTTGGAATTATCAGAGACCTAAATTTCATAATACTCTCATTTCATCACATTGGTTTTCTGTATCAGTTACATTATTTGCATGATTTCTTTCTCATTGAATGTAATGTGAGATGAACAGTTCTGATTACTGGTAGGTACATGCATGTAGGCTCTAGTGATACAAAGCACTCCTAGGCTACACAAGAAAAAAGTAAATAATTTTGCTCATACAGGCAGTGATACTTCAAAAGCAGAGTATTTGTGACCACAGTAGACACTCCAAGTGGTAATATCTCTAGTAGAGGTACTCCTACATGTTTCAAGGTGCTGCTTTTACTATTGATGACAAGCAAGTAAAAACAGATCTGAATGAATTTTAAAATATATCATTACCTTTTACTGAAAAATGCTGTGGTTATATTTGCCTTTTCATGAAGCATATTGTATTACATGTCTGGCAGATAAAAGTGTGCTTAAGAATACTTCAAAATAAGAATGCTTTTAAAATGAGAAATGTAGCATGTGCATGTAAAAAAATGATGCAGAATTTGACTGTGAAGTTTAAAGGTGAGGAATAGAGGAAAGATGCTAAGGGGGTTATGGGTAAGACTAAAGCATCCAATAAAGCAAGAATGCAAAAATGTATGTTGTTGGATCACCTCTTTACATGTGTGTTTTGGCATTTACATCAACAGGAACTGCATATGTTCAACATAAGCAATCTCATGAAAGCAAAGCAAATGAAAGTTTTACTTGATAAAAAATTCCATCTTTAACACCTCTGACACAGATGGCGTACTGCATTAAATCCTTCTTTCTGGTGTCACCTACAGTACTGAAATTGTTTGCTGCGGCGTTTTGTGATAGAAGGAGGGAAGAAAGAATGGAAGTGCATTTGTTCCTGTAATGAAGCAAACTGCTTTCAAGAAGAGTTTCATAGTTAATGTGTTTGCCAGTTACAAGAAAGATATGGATGTGCTGGAACATGTTCAGAGAAGGGCCATGAGGATGATCAGAGAGTTGGAGTTCCTCTCCCATGAGGACAGGCTGAGAGACTTGGGGTTGTTCAGTTTGGAGAAGAATCTGAGGTGACCTTATTGTGGCCTTTCAATATCTGAAGGGGACCTAAAAAATGCTAGTGAGGGGCTTTTTTAGGGTGTCGGGAAGTGAAAGCCTGGGGTGAATGGATCCAAGCTAGAGGAAGGTAAATTCAGGTTGGATGTTAGGAAGAAGTTCTTCCCCATGAGGGTGGTGAAACACTGGAACAGGTTGCCCAGGGACATGGTGGCAGCCCCATCCCTGGCTGTTTTTAAGGTCAGGCTGGATGTGGTTCTGGGCAACCTGGTTTAGTGGAGGGTGTCCCTGCCCATGGCAGGGGGTTGGAGCTAGATGATCCTTTGGTCCTTTCCAACCCTGACAATTCTGTGATTGAAAAATATCAGCAGTCATGATTCTACTAAAACTTTGATTCAAAGACTCTAGGTAGGTATTTATGGCAACTATAATGTATGCATTATCTTGACGTGATATTTACGGCGTTGTTTAAAGTCTATTATTCCAAAGTTCATTGATTTAACAAAAAAAAAAAAAGCAAATTCTCATCCAGTTTTGCAAAGAAGTAGAGGTGTTAGTTGTCTACAGTTACTCCTAGAAGTTAAAGCAAGGCTTGATTTTTATGTTTTAAAATATCTATATTGAGATTTTTATGTGCTTCATTGTGATGGAATTTGGTACAATATGTATGAGGAGCTCTCATACATGTGATCAAATCTTGCTAACATTTCAGGCCATCACCAGGGAAGTCATGGTCTTGCCACATTTTTAATGTAATGACAGAATTGATGCCTCACAAGTGCTTCAAGAGACATCTTGAAGCATTTGAAGAGAGTTTTATCCTCCCACTACCTAATGAAAAATCTTCCTGGCCATAAAATATAAGATATAAGAAGCTTTCCACACTCTTCCTTTCCTTTTCAAACTGAATTGTGAAGCACTGATTAAGTTTAATACATGTATATGTGAGTAGACTCAACCACATCATGAACCAGAAAAAGACACAACCAAGCAAAAAGCCAACCAACCCAAATCAGAAACAGAAAAAAACCCAAAGCAAACAAACCATAAGAAAACATATGACTTCTCCAGTGTGATGAAGAGGTTATTAATTTATTAATGTGAAATATTAATTAAAATATTATTTTTATTGATTAAAATTATTAGTAACTGATTAATTGCTATATTATCTACATATTCTAGTGCACGACTGTGAAATACATCCCATAAGTGGTTTAGTATTTACAGAATTAATTTCAATTAATTTCAATTAAAGGAACATAGGGTGCAATTCCACAGCTTGTCCACCAGGTGGAGAGTCGACGGGATGCTGTATACAGTATTACAATATGTCAGAGGCTTGAACTGGAAATGTTATGCTGCTAGGCACGGGTGCTTTAAACTGAGTATTAGTGAGTGTAAAGCATGTGAAAGATACACTGTGTCTTTTGTGCGTGGTGAGGTTAGTTGCTAGGTTGTGGCAAGCTGCGGTCGCTGGGGGCTTCCCTCTGGACAGCGACGGTGGGGGCAACCTTCTCCCCCTTGCGGTGGCAGTGATGGGGCAGAACGTAAGCTAGACAGTTGGCAGGCTCCCTTAGCAAGATTCGGGCGGCTGCCCTTGGAGTGGCAGGAAGTGGTCCTGTGGGGTCGACCCGGCAGGACCGGTAGGGCTGGTCCCTGGACAGGGCGGCCCTTGTGAAGTAGGCCTACATGGCAAGGCGGGGCGACGGCTCCGTGAGTGGGCTCGGATGTTTGTGATCCGGTGCTGGGGCAGGCACTATCTAATCAACTAATCAACTAAACCTTGGCACCAAGCGCCCCATCCAGTCTCTTCCTAAACACCGCCAGGGATGCTGACTCCACCACCTCCCTGGGCAGCACATTCCAATGGCCAATCTCTCTGTGAAGAACTTCTTCCTAACATCCAGCCTAAACCTCCACTGGCGCAGCTTGAGACTCTGTCCTCTTGTTCTGTTGGTGGTGGTCTCCATCACAGCCACGTGCACTCCCTCTCACTTCTTCTAATTTTGGATACTCCCTTTTGGATTATTCCCGCCCTTTGGACTACAAATACAAACTCAGAGCATCACTTCATTCAACAAAGCTTTTGGTAGCTTGGCAGTTTGTGAGTGACTTACGCTAATTTGCCTGGTTATTTCTAAGGTTTATAGCTTGGTTACCTGTTGTGAACCCAAGGTGGTTCATCTCGCCACCTGAGGTGGCATTGCTGTTTGTTTCATGCTTATGAGAAGTTTCCAGTTTGTTCCCCTGTATTCCAAGTTCTAATTTTCCTAGACTGTTATTCCACTGTTTATTATCATCCTATGGTGTGCAATTAACCTATCATCAACCGGGCAAATGAACCTGGATCAAATTGGCTCAGAAAAATAGTGTTTGATATTTAATAAATCATATCAATATTTTATCATATTTCCATCTTATCAATTTGATCAAAAACTATATCACTCCTGTTCTCAGGAGAAAAGCAACAAGAAGATAAAGCTTTGTGGCATATGGAGTTCACTAAGAGATAAGATTTGAATAGTAAGCTAATTCCAGTACACAGCAAATTCAGTGTGCAGAGATGCTAGCCGTAGGGATTTGACTTTATTGTGCTATTGGCATTCAAAGGCACGTAAACAATTAGCAATTTCAGTTGAATCCCATTTAACATATGGATCTAATAGTTTTATGCCCATTGTAAATGTAATCAGTCTTCAAGATGACTTTGATTAGGTGTGAAAAAATATCGTGTTGAAAGCAAATTAAAATAATTCAGATCTGAAAGGACATTCAAGGTAAAACTTCAGCCTTAACTTGTAACATCTGTTATAGAAGGATAAATTTTCCTGGTTCCTTTAATAGTGCTTCTTAAGAGATACCACACAATCTTCTAAAGACAGAGTTTGATTTCTAAACCCAGGAGGTTTACAAGGATTTGTGACAGCTGGAGGATTTAACTTTGACAGAAACATGCCCTGGTTTTTGCTCCCCAAGCCACACCTTTCTTGGGTTTTAACAGTATGAATTTTAAATTTTAGTCACAAATTTGACTGTGGTAGTTTCAGGCTGTACCTTTAAAATTTTCCACAGATCTTGAATAGAAAGTTGTAGAATGTAAATAAATCACTATTGGGTGTAAAAAGGAAAATAATGATAAATGCTAAACAATCCCATTAGGCACACTATCAATAAAGTGCGGGTGTATATACTGTCTTTCTCTTTTTTCATCTTCCTCACTTTGGGAGACACTAACTTGATTCTGCTTGGCTTTGTTGACCTTGGCTCTGTTCTTTGTTTTGGCTGATTATCCTAACAAAATAACGCTCTGCTCTTTTCTCTTGTCCCTTTTTGTCCAGTGGCATAAGCAGGGGGAGCAGGGAGGGGAAGCTGTTGCTGGCTCCCCTGGTTTGGGGCCCAGGGGATTCTTGTACTGCTTATCAATTGTAAATATTGTAAATCCTGTATATTTTGTACATATTCATTGCATTTCCTTTCAGATTGTAGTTTTGCTTGTAAATACAGCTTCATTTGCTTCCAACTCAGCTGGTCTGGCAATTTAATGTTGGGGGGAATTTTCAACCCACCACACAGATCAAGATCAGAAAGAGTTCTGTAGCACAGTATAGAGAATTCTAACTAGTAATTTCTAAATGTAATGAATACCAACAAGCAAGTGTTCAGGGTAGCCTGCTTAATGTCCTGGGAGAAGCACAGAAGGTAGTATTTGATTTAGAAAATGAGAGGCTGTATTTTTCTAAGTATTAGCTTTCCCATCTGTAATCAGTGTATAGTCTCAGTGAAGCTGCTTCATTTTAAAGGAAGGTTTGTTTGCAAAGCTGAATTGCCAAGCAGAGCTGTGGAGGGACTGAAATTCTGTATGTTACAGAAAATAAGTAAAAGTATATTCTGGTATATTTGTGAAATCAAAACCTCATCTTCATCTGGAGTCTATAACAGTTGTCTGAAAAATTGCTTTCACACAAAAGTGTTCAGAGAGGATAATTCTGGAATACCAGAATTATAGCAAAATCTTTGCTGATTTTATTGATACCAGAATTTGATCCAGATCTAAAAGGAGTGATGACAGAAGGAAAGGATAGTAATGGTCTTCTTTTGCCCATTTAACTTATGGTCAGAGAAGCCCTGGAGTGTTCAAGAGGGGATTGGATGTGGCACTTGGTGCCATGGTTTAGTAATCATGAGCTGTTGGGTGAGAGGCTGGACTTGATGGTCTTTGAGGTCTTTTCCAACATTATTGATTCTATGATTCTATGATTCGATGATTCAATGATTCTATGATTCTATGATTCTATGATTCTATGATTCTATGATTCTATGATTCTATTCTAGAAGGAAACGTCAATTAGTTCTCTTCTCTGTCTGAAAATACACAATTTTTTCTCACCTAACTTATCTTTTCAGATGAGTATCTCCATCCTGTTGTTAGTTGCAGAAGAAATTCAGTTCAGCAAAAACAAGTTTCATGTTTGTGTAGAGGCAGAATGGTAGTAAAACTTTTCCAGACTGGTTCCAAGTGTATGGATCAAAACTGACTGTGATCAAAATGTGTTTTCATAGCCCAGTGTCACAGAATACAGCAGAACTGTACTCCCTGACTAGGACAAAAATGGTTTGATCGTTAGATAGATAGATAGATAGATAGATAGATAGATAGATTTACATATATATATATATATATATATATATATATATATATACTTTTGTAGACTGTAGTAGTGGTTTTCCCTGCCAGTCCTACATATCCAATGCTACTAAAGACAGCACATTTGAATGTCTCTATTTACACATGACTGTGTCCAGTTCTGGGCCTCTCAATTTAAGAAGGACATTGAGACTCTTGAGCATGTCCAGAGAAGGGCAATGAGGCTGGGGAGAGGCCTCGAGCTCAAGCCCTACGAGGAGAGGCTGAGGGAGCTGGGGTTGTTTGGCCTGGAGAAGAGGAGGCTCAGGGGAGACCTTATGGCTGTCTACAGCCACCTGAAGGGTGCTTGTAGCCAGGAGGGGGTTGGTCTCTTCTCCCACCAGCACCAGAACAAGAGGTGTAAACGGCGTAAGGATTCTTAGTTAACAATACAGAAAGGAAAACCCTCTGCAGTATCTGCTGTTTGTATCTTAACTTTGCATGGCTATTGTTGTATGTCTAAGTGTGTACCCAGGATGTTATAAGGCCCAGTAAATTCCTGTGTGGGCTGTGGACCAGGTGTTCTGGAGGCTCCCTGAGGTCCATCAGGGCAAGGACAGGAAACCAAGGTCCATCCTGGGCATCTAGCATCTTCCAGGGGACAAGGATGGGCCAAGAATTAGCCAGGATATGGGGAGCTCTCTCTGCTAGTGTTTCTGTGACAAGGGCTGGTAGCACTGGGGGCCTGAGATGTAGTCTTGTATTGTGGGCAGTGGGGAGGACAGGGATAGCTCATCCTGCAGTGCACTCAGGGCATTTAAGAGAACAGAATGCTTATATTAACTGTGGGCAGCCTGGTTTTTACTCACAAGATATGAGAAAAATCCTTTGGTTTTCCTGGAAGGCTGCTTTTCCTGTTTCTTTCCTCCCTAAGCACTTTGCTCTTCAAGATATTACTTTTTTTCCCTCTTAAACAGTTTTGTTTTTATATATATATATATATATATATGTATATATAAACACGCTGTTGTACCATACTACTTTAATTATTTGCAATGAGGGTTCTTTATTGATATGAAAAAAAAAATATTCTCAGAGAAATAAAACAGCTATTAGCAGTAAATTGGACTTCATTACATTTTCATAAGTCTTGATTTAATATGATTATAAAATTAGAACCTCATTGCCATAACTGTAAATGTCTCCTTACTGGAGTATGTTTTTATTAGTTTATTTTACGGCACCCAGTCTTGTCAGAAAATGGAGTGGCAAGCAAATCATTTTAACAAAATGCTCTGTATCTTTCTTTTTATACTCAGAATATAGGATACCTGCTGGTTCAATTATTTTATATAATTATGTTTTGGACAAAGTTTCCTCTGGATGCATTCGGTTTTTACACAATATAACGCAAAAAAGTGTAATGAATATGCTGCTTGCATATAACAAATGCACTAAAAGACAAATGCCTTAGGCTTTCAAGAGCTCAATTTGGTAGCTATTGGAAGTGACATTTAAAAAGTGCTAAACCCCTCCTTATTTCTTCTCTTTCACACACCCTGAAGGATTCGAGCAGTAAGTTCATGACTACCAAACAAAATAGTATCTCCTTTTCCTTGTGCCATACACAGATTGCATGTAAAACCAAATTGTTCCCTTCAGTGGATTTATTTTCTGTTTTCTGAAATCATCAGCCCTGACAACATATCAATCCAGTGCCCTTTTCATCCTGTCACTTTGTCATCTTTGCCAGGAAATGACATCAGATGCTGTATCTTTTGTAGAACTGTATGCAAACAGTTTTACCACCCAGCAGCTTCCAAATATAATACAGTTCAAACGAATTCCAGTGATAACTCAATAGTTTCATTTTTATCCAAATATCATGTCTCAGCAAACCTATATGAACATGTTATTTTTCTTGTGATTTCTTTAACTCAGTGTATTTAAACTCTTTTGCAAATAGGTGAAGAATGAAGCACAAAGTGAGATTGCATGGCCTACGCTGTGTGTTATTATAAGCTATATAAGGTATATATAAGCTAGAGCACAGCAGGTTCCACATCAGCATGAAAAGAGACTTTTTATGGTGAGGCTGCACAGAGAGGTTATGGAGTCTCCTTCTCTGGATGCTTTCCAAACCTGCCTGAAGGTGTTCCTGTTTGGGCTGGCCTAGGTGATTGTGGTTTGGAAGGGCAGTTGGATTCAATGATCCATGGACGCCCCTTCCAATTTCTAACATTCTGTGATTCTGTGAAAAAGAGGCTAACTCTCTAATGGGTAAATCTACACAGACACACAACTCTATAGCAACTTATTGCAACTGCATATTTAGTGTATTATAAATTGCTGGTGGAGCTTGTGTCACATGAGACCAACAGATATAAGACAATGTCTGCTGTATCACTAAGCAGAAGATAGAGTTTGCATATATAGATGAGTAAAGGTTTTTCCTCATGTGGGTACCAGCTTAAGTAACAAAAATAACAAAGCTGTTATCACAGAAAGAGTGATTGGTCATTGGGATGGGCTGCCCAGGGAGGTGGTGGAGTCACCGTCCCTGGAGGTGTTAAAAAAAATGACTGGATGATGCACTTAGTGCCATGGTTCAACTCATTAGAAGATATTGGGTGATAGCTTGGACTTGATGATCTCAAACTTCTTTCCCAACCTATTTGATTCTGTGTGATTTACTCTCCCCCCTCCCAGTGGTATTGGGGCGTGAACTGGAAAAAAAGGTAATATTTGTGAGTTGAGATAAAGACAACTTAATGTGACAAAAAAGGAAGGGGACAAAAAAATCATAGTAGTAGTAGTGACAATGTCATGTATATAACAAGTGATGCAATTGTTCACCACTTGTTGACTGATGTCCTGTCAGTTCTCAAGCAGCAGCTCGCAGCCAGCCTTCCCCTGAGTTCACACATTGACCATGATGTTATATAACAGGTTGTATTCTACCACAGACTTCTGGAGGGTGAGCTTTGACCTGCTCAGGTCACTGTTTGAAAAAGTGCCCTGGGACACAGTCCTGAAGGAAGCCTGGATGTCTTTCAAAAAGGAGCTCTTAGAGGCACAGGAGAGGGCTGTGCCCATGTGTCATGAGACAAACTGTCAGGGAAAACTACTGGCCTGGCTGAGCAGCAGCTTTTGCTGGGACTTAGAAAAAAGAAGAGAGTTTCCCACCTTTAGAAGAAGGTTCAGGATATTAAAGAAGAGTTCAGGCATTTAGTTAAGTCATGAAGAAAGAACAGCAGGAGGGCCAAAGCCCAGCCACTGCTGTAAGAGAAAACAAAAGTGTTTAACAAAGATATTAACAAGAAAAAAAGAGTCAAGGAGAATTTTCATTCCTTACTGGATGTGAGGGGGAATATTGCCACCAAGCATAGGGAAAAGGTTGAGGTACTTAATGACTTCTTTGCCTTAGTCTTTAATTGTCAGACCAGTGTCTCAGTTTGATCTGGTTGCCCATAAGAAGGCAACAAAGCTGCCAACCTCCAGATCTTTGCAATGCAATCTTTGCATTTCCTGCCACAAATCCTGCATCTCTATAAATCTGGCTGCAAAGTTATTGTCTTTCTCTTTCTTTCCTTTCTCCTTCCTGGACACAATCAGCTAGCTTATCTGGTGTGGAGGGAGGATGTTTCCAGTTCTATCTGTGGCCAGCAAAGCCTGACTAATTTTTACTCTGCAATCTTGGCCTGCTTAGGTCTAATGCTAGGGACCAAGGGAAGGCAGTTTCAGGCCTGACCAGCCTGCGTCCAGCAATGGGGGGAAAGAAAGACTTCTGGGGTATATGTTAGACCACCGGTGGGGACAAAAGGAGCACTGTGGACTTTGTGTTTAGTCTGGTTCAGGGGGAGGGGTTTTTTGGGTTTTCATGTATCCTGCATTAAGTATTTAATGTTTTCATGTATCCTGTAAGTATTAAGTGTTAATGCTTCGTGTATTCTGTATTTTCCTGTGTATTTCTGAATAGAACTTCTGTATTTCTCTCCAATGCAATTAAAGAGTCTTCATTTTACTTCCTTTAAGAGTAAAATAATTTCTGTCTGTTCTTTAAACCTTTAAAAATAATAAAAAGTGTTTTAACAAACACATTAACAGGAAAAAGAGAGTCAAAGAAAATTTTCATCCCTTCTTGGGTGTGAGGGGGAATATTACCACCAACGATAAGGAAAAGGTTGAGGTACATAATAACTTCTTTGTCTTAGTCTCTAATAGTCAGACCAGTTATGCTTAAGGTATTCAGTCCTCTGAACTGGGATATAGGGATGGAGAGCAGAATAATCCTCTCACAATCAAGAAGGAAGTAGTTAATTATCTGCTATGCCACCTGGACACTCACAATTTTGTGTGGCCATATGACATCCACCTGAGAGCACTGAGGGAGCTGGTGGAGAAACTTGCCAAACCATTCTCCATCATTTACTGGCAGTCCTGGTTAACAGGGAAGTCCTGGATGACTGCAGGTATGCCAATGTGATGTCCCTCTACCAGAAGGGCCAGAAGGAGGATACAGGGAGCTAAAGGCCTGCCATTCTGACCTTGGTACCAGAGAATATTATGAAGCAGTTAATCTTAAATTCACTTACACAGCAATTAGAGGACAACCAGGGAATCAGGCCCAGCCAACATTTGTTAATGCAGGGCAGGTCCTATTTTGACCAACCTGATCTCCTTCTGTGACCAGATGACCCATCTAGTGGCTGATGAAAAGCCAACTGAAACTGACAAAAGTGTACAATAAGTTGGTCAAGACTGGGTCACTGAACCAGGCCACATTTCTGGGAAATTAGCAGAAATGAATGATCAGGCCAATGGTGAGAGAGACCTGGGCTTAGCTTTTCTGGACAAAGACAACCCTCCAAAGGCTTCATGGCTATTCACAGGTCCCATGAGACAGAATCTACCGCTATTAACTAAACCAGTGTGTTTATGAAACTCTTGACTCTAAGTGCCATTGAAAGCTGCAGAGTTGCTGAGCTTAGCTCAGACATGGCTGCAACGTGATAGAAGCAGGTGCTTGTAATACAATACAATAAACCAGGTTGGAAGAGACCTTCAAGATCATCGCATCCAACCTATCAAGCAATCCAACCCACCTAAACTACTAGATCATGGCACCAAGCACCCCATCAAGTCTCCTCCTGAACACCTCCAGTGATGGTGACTCCACCACCTCCCCCGGGCAGCCCATTCCAATGGGCAATCACTCTCTCTGTATAGAACTTCTTCCTAACATCCAGCCTAAACCTCCCCTGGCACAGCCTGAGACTGTGTCCTCTTGTTCTGGTACTGGCTGCCTGGGAGAAGAGACCAACCTCCACCTGGCTACAACCTCCCTTCAGGGGAGTTGCAGAGAGCAATAAGGTCACTCCTGAGTCTCCTCTTCTCCAGGCTAAGCAACCCCAGCTCCCTCAGCCTCTCCTCATAGGGCTGTGTTCCAAACCCCTCACCAACTGCTCCTGGAGCATCATGTTTCTGATTAATTTGTCATGGCATGTGGCCTGGTGAAAAAAAGCAGTGTCATGCTAACCAGACAAATAAGGTCAACAAGTTTGCCTAACACTGATGGAATTATAACTGAAAACATGAGTTAAAGATCACTTAGAAATCTTAGAAAAGAGGATTGGCTTTTGAGAAACAAAACAGAATACAACAAGAAGAAATCAAATGGCAATGAAAATATAGAATACTTTTATACATACTTTGGACCCAAGCACTAGTCTGTAAGTGTGTGCAAGTGTAGTCTGACCATCAGGTTTTCATATTTACAAATATTAAAACAACTCCAAGCATTTTGTTCCTTGTGACTCAAATCTGAGGCCACTTTTCCTGAATTAGATGCAGAACATGGAACAGAGTAATTGCTATAAATTGCTTCCCCAAAGGCCCAGTTAAGAAGCATTTATCCTAATACAATTATTTTGCATGTAGAATTCAATAAAAACAGAAGACAAATGATACTGCTTGACTACTAATACATGCAAACAGCTGCAACAATATAAAAATATTATATTTTAATATAGAATAGAATAGAATAGAATAGAATAGAATAGAATAGAATAGAATTAAACAGGTTGGAAAAGACCTCCAAGATCATCAAGTCCAACCTATCACCCAGCACCATCTAATCAACTAAACCATGGCTCCAAGTGCCTCATGCAGTCTCCTCTTAAACACCTCCAGTGATGGTGACTCCACCCCCCCACTCCTCCACCCCGGGCAGCACATTCCAATGGCCATTCTGTCTTTCTGTGAAGAACTTCTTCCTCACCTCCAGCCCAAACCTCCTCTGGCACAGCTAGAGACTGTGTCCTCTTGTTCTGGTGCTGGTTGCTTGGGAGAAGAGACCAACCCCCACCTGGCTACAACCTCCCCTTCAGGTAGTTGTAGCCAGCAATGTCTTCCCTGAGCCTCCTCTTCTCCAGGCTAAACAACCCCAGCTCCCTCAGCCTCTCCTCATAGGAGACATTCCAGGAACTTAACATCTTTCCTAAACTGAGGGGCCCAGAACTGGACACAGGACTCAAGGTGTGGCCTAATCAGCGCTGAATACAGGGCAGAAGAACTTCCCTGATCCTGCTGGCCACACTGTTCCTGATGCAGGCCAGGATGCCATTGGCCTTCTTGGCCACCTGGGCACACTGCTGGCTCATGTTCATCCTACTATCAACCAGCACCCCCAGGTCCCTTTCTGCCTGGCTGCTCTCCAGCCACTCTGACCCCAGCCTGTAGCACTGCATGGGGTTGCTGTGGCCAATGTGTAAAACCTGGCACTTGAATGTGATAAATCACAGTATCACTAAGGTTGGAAGAGACCTCGAAGATCATCCAGTCCAACCTGTCAAGGTCCCTCTGCAGAACTCTCCTACCCCCTAACAGATCAACAGATGCCCCCAGCATGGTGTCATCTGCAAATTTACTGAGGATGGACTCAATCCCTTCAACCAGACCATCAATAAACATATTGAACAGCATGGGGCTCAGCACTGATCCTTGGGGCACACCACTACTGACTAGCTGCCAGCTGGCAATGGCACCATTCGCCACCACTCTCTGGGCTCAGCCTCCAGCCAGTTCCTACCCAGCTCAGAGTGCTGCTGTCCAAGCCAGGGGCTGACAGCTTGGCCAGGAGTTTTCCGTGGGGGATGGTGTCAAAAGTCTTGCTGAAGTCCAGGCAGACCACATCCACAGCCTGCCCACATCCACCAGGCAGTCACCTGGTCATAGAAGGAGGTCAGGCTGGTCAGGCAGGACCTGCCCTTCCTAATTCCATGCTGGCTGGTCCTGATCCCTTGGCCATCCTGTAAAGTGCTGTGTGATTGCACTCAAGATATGTCACATTCTCTCCTAAGTATAGAAACAGTTAAAGCAATGTAAGATCAGCCATAGGAATTTTCATAGTTATTCTACAGGTGGGTAACCCCATTCCTATTCAGAAGTTCCCACTGATTTCAGAGATTGTGAAGTTAGATCAAGTCTCAATACTTTTCAGCTGAAAGAATGTTAAAAACCTTTGTACTATACTTTTTTTATTGAACAGTTTTGCTAAGAAACAATTTACATTACCATAAGCATAACTAAAATCTGTCATTTAAGACGTGTCCACTCTCCAGCACTAAGGAAGAATGAATGTTATAGTTTCTTGGCTGCTTCTGAGCTAGCAATTTGTGTTTTAAGACTAAATAATTAAACTCTGATAATTTGCCAAGTCTAATTCCAATAGCTAAATCTCCCAGACTGTAGCAGGAGTGATCACAGAATCACAGTATCACAGAATCACAGAATGTTAGAGATCATAGAGTCCAACCCTCATGCCAAAGCATAATCACCTGGGGCAGCCCACACAGAACACCTCCAGACAAGTTTTGAAAGTATTCAGAGAAGGAAATGCTATAAGCAATCTGGGCAGCCTTTTCCAGTGCTCCATCACCCTCACCATAAAAAAGTGTCTCCTTGTGTTGAGGTGGAACCCCCTGTGTTCTAGCTTGTGTCCATAGTTCCTTGTCCTATCACTGGGCACCACTGAAAAGAGACCATCACCTTCATCGTGACACCCATCCCTTAGCTACTTATAGATGTTAACAAGATGTGGTGGTCATACAAGGTCCTCTCTGAGGACCAAACAGTCCCAGTTTTCCGAGTCTTTCTCCATAGAAGAGTGGTTCAAGTCATGCAGTTATGCTTGCAGGTCTCTATTGGACTCTCTCCAGTAGATAGCTGTCTCTTTTGAACTGAGGAGCCCAAAATTGAACACGGTATTCCAAGTGGTCTCACCAGGGCAGAGTATAAGGGAAGGAGAACCTCCCTAGATCTGCTGATATTTCTTCAATAAATGTTACCTTTCACCATTGCTACCACTGCACTTCCAAAATAATTTATGCCTTCAACAAGAATAACTAAAATCAATGCAAACCCTTCTGCTTTTAAACCATACAGCGAAAGTAGGGACCAGGTGTATGCATTTCAGTATACGAAATACCACTTCCACAGTTTATAAGTATTACAATTTTTATATCACTTACAACTTTTAAACTACTGAGAATAGAGAAGGGAAAGAAATCAAATTGTATGAGTCAGCTTCCTGGAAATTCTGAGTCTGCTTGATTTTAAATATTAACTGTATCAAAATTGTCATTTTTGTAAACATATTTTACACAAGAGAGCAGAATTTTAGGGTCAAAAGACGTTATTTCCCTAAAGCAAGTTCAGCAGAAGAGTACAAAGCAGAAGCACAAGTTATCTTGGTTGGCTGCCGTCTTTCAAACGGCAGAAATGTGTGATCAAGTTTTACACATTTTCTCCCTGCTCCCTCTACCAGAGCTATGAAACAGATTAAACTGAGATGCAGTGCAATTGAGAGAAGAAATAAATGCAGGGAGCTGGATTTGATATCTTTCTGTGTCTTTTCGACTTGAGATACTCTATGACAGCGCAGTTCTGATTGGCAGATATTTGCATCCTTTTCTCAGCCCTGCCTCTGTCACGGCAGAGGTTAGATTGTGCGATTGCAATCATTCTTCATGACCTACAACCTGTATGAATGACTGTGCAACTCCATGGAGTCTCATTCAAGATATATTGTTAACATAAACACAGCTGAGAAAAAAGATTTTGTTCTCTACAAGCAGCTCTTACTAGAGTTTAAGCTAAGCGGTACTTGTCACGGGTTAATCAAAACCCATCATATTTTGACTGCCTAGCAATAGAATTCCATTTTGGGAAATACACACACACAAAAATGAAATGAAGAGGAGGAAATGAAGCTTGTCAGAAGTAAGCAAACATAGTTTTAAATTATAGGTTAGGAAAAAAAGGGCATTTTAAAATGTAATTGGTTTGTTAGGAAATTTGTGCTGCCTCTAAGAGAGGAAATCAGGCAGAAGATGACTTGGCAGTAGATTCTAGATGGAGACACAAAACAAGTCAGGAAGTACAGTCACTCCCTGGCTCTAGAGAAGTAGCAATGCTGGAATGAACTGACAGAACCATTTATTGCCATTGCACTTTTCCAAACATCACATTTCAGTCTTGATGACACTATGACATAATAAATTCCCCAACAGAAACCTAGCTTCAGGATAATGATTTTCTTACTGTTTGCTTACTTTATCCATTCCAAGTCCAAGTACCTTTTCAATAACATGAAATTGTGATGCTCCATCTCCTGTTGGACACTTGGTTCAAAATTCATACTAAAATATTTACCTCGTGTATTTGTAGACACACAACATCATGGTAAGCAAGAGGGTTTATGAACAAAAATTACCTAAAAGCATGGAGAGGTAATGATATTTTATTGTTATTATTTGTGGGACTAGAAGTGGAGGGTGAAAAACTATTAGTGGAATCAATGATAGTATAACCCCTAAGGATTTTCATTTTTTCTTCCCTGGCCTGAGAGTTTGATGAGATTTATTTCTAAATCCTCTTATGCTATATAGATTTTACTCAAACCCCACATATCTATCAAAATCCCCTCTTTTACATAATAAATGCCAGAAGCTTAAGATCTTACTACTCAGTTCATGTAAACACTTATTTTAGAATGAAATGAGTTCTATTCTACTGTACTGTTATATGCTGTATTTTACCAGGTATACAGGGTTAGTCATCACTAACCTCCCCTGGAGGCATGCTATTTATGCTATTTCTGCACAATCATACCTACTTTTAGGGTTTCAAAATATATATGTATACACTAGGAAAAGCAAAGTACCTTTAAGATAGCACTTCACCTTTCATGATTCCTGTTAAAACACTGTGTTTTTAAAATAGAGAGAAGATGGTCAGAACACATTTGCAAAAATTGACATATTTCTTGCTTTGCAATGCATTGCAGACTTTGGCCAGCTGTTTTCTGCTCAGCATGAGGAGCTTTGCATCCTATGTCCAGCTATCATTTAGAATGGATATTTCTCATACTTGAAATAACAACCATGGGAATTATCTGGCCCTCAGTTATCTGGTAGAACACCAGCTATTTTTAGGTGTTCTTTATTTCACAGAATTTCAGGGGCTGGAAGGAACCTTGAAAGCTCATCCAGTCCGACCCCCCTGCCAGAGCAGGATCACCTACACCAGATTACACGGGAACACATCCAGGCGAGTTACGAATATCTCCAGAGAGGGAGACTCCACAACCTCCCTGGGTAGCCTATTATTTATCTTTTTCTTCCAAACTAGAACTTTTATTCACTTAGAAAGACCTCCTTGGAGGTTCATACTTGGGCTTACTCACTAAATTATGAAGTGTCAACTTTTCACATGCCCTACTAAATTCTAAATATACCTTTTCCTTATATTATGTCACGTGTTTTCATCAGTGCTTGTGCTGATAGCGTTACCTAATGATGAAATAAATTCTGACACAGAAGAAAATAAAAAGCTGCTTTTTAAAACCAAAACAAAACTGCAAATTATATGTTCTTCATGGAACCAATGCAGATAAACTTGCAAAGAGCACATTGAATTCAAATCTTACTAGACAATGGCAATACTAAGAATACCAATCAGAGCAGCTGCTAGGAAAAGAATATTTGTACTGCCCACACTTTTGCAGATTGCCTGAAGCAAATTCCCTGGTGCTGTTGTCACTGAGCTGTTACAGAGAGAATCAGAAGATGGTTAATCCATCCCAAAATGTCCTTCAGGAGTGCAACAGCTGTGCATTGTCAGAATGAGTAGACTCATCCCGAGTAAGTGTAAACTGGGAGCTGTGCGGCATGGAAACACAATGGTTTCCTGTCCTTGTTACAATGAAACAAGTTTGCAACCATTTCTTGACGTCTGAAGTTTCCAGAATATGTTTGGTAAGAGTTCTATAGCAGTCTTAGGCAAAGAAGGAACATATGACAAATCCAACCATGGTCCTGCTCTGGCAGGGGTGTTGGACTCAATGATCTCTTTGGGTCCTTTCCAACCCCTGGCATCCTGTGATCCCAAATTTGCTAGTAGAGACAGTGTTAATTAAAGTTAGGTATTCCAGGCTGAAGCAGATGTACCATCCATGTATTACAGATAACAACCCTCTATTTGTCAGTCTGAGGATACCTCCTTATTCACCAGCACTCTGGTGTACCACCAAACACTCATACACATTATCTGGGTTCAAAAATAGGGGGGGGGGGGGGAGGGGGGAACCAAACACTGCCATTATTAAACAATCCACATCCCGTTATACACAAAACTGTTTGGAGCTATTTCTGCACGTGATGATGCCCAAAGCACAGAGTTCACAGCGTTTCATAATCTGACACCACAGGCTATGGCAAAAGAATGTATTGGAAGAAGACATATATACTTGGAAAATACAAGAGTAATTTAGAGCAAAATATTCTGAAAGTGTCTTAAAGTTCCTGTTTCCATAAAGTCCAGCCACTTACTTTTAGTTTCATTTTGACTTTTTGTTGCTTTTTATGATTTGGTGCAAGGCTGTTTTAATACATAAACATTTTAAATGGACATGGTATCATAGAATCATAGAATCTTATGGTTGGAAGGGACCTCAAGGATCATCTATTTCCAACCCCCCTGCCATGGGCAGGGACACCTCACACTACAGCAGGTTGCTCACAGCCACATCCAGCCTGGCCTTAAAACCCTCCAGGGATGAGGCTCCTACCATCTCCCCGGGCGACCTGTGCCAGTCTCTCACCACCCTCATGGGGAAGAACTTCCTAACATCCAGTTTCAGTAAAGTGTTTTGAGTTTCCTTTGACTGAGGTGGAACAGTGAAAATGTAATAGGAGGGTTTCCAGCAGGTCTTACTAATGAGATCCACAAAAGGGTTATGGTATCTATGAAAAACATTTATTATCTTCCCCCCCCCCCCCTAATTTAGACATCACAGCAATTACTGTCTTGAATAATAATGAAAGGGTGCATTAAATAGTGGTGACTAGGTAGCTTTTTACATATTTTAGAAGTGTTGTACAACACACCACGAATGATCATTGTATAGGGCAATGCTTCACTAAATTCCCCTTTACAATTAGTCTAAATCAAGTCATAACATTTACCCATGCACCACCTCAAGATTATCATAGATAAGATCTGTTATTTGAAAACTAGGAGAAGATTAATTTCTTCAACTGCAAACATTTTTTATATCAGATAATAAGTGTTCAGAATTGCATTTATCAAGTGCTTATATTGTGACAACTCCAAGCAAAAGCTAAAAGATCTGTTCTGCTTCTGACTCACTATCATAAAATTGAATCACAGCATTGTCAGGGTTGGAAGGGACATCAAGGATCATCCAGTTCCAACCCCCTTGCCTTGGGCTGGGCACCTCACACTACAGCAGGTTGCTCACCCAGCCTGGCCTTAAAAACCTCCAGGGAGGAGGCTTCCACCACCTCCCTGGGAAACCTGTGCCAGGCTCTCACCACCCTCATGGGGAAGAACTTCTTCCTAACATCCAATCTGAATTTACCCATTTCTAGTTTTTTTTTTCCATTCCCTCCAGTCCTATCACTCCCTGACACCCTAAAAAATACTCCCCCCCCAGCTTTCTTGGAGTCCCCTTCAGATACTGGAAGGCCACAATTAGGTATCCTCAGAGCCTTCTCTTCTCCAGACTGAACAGCCCCAGCTCCCTCAGTCTGTATTCATAAGAGAGGAGCTCCAACCCCTTGCTCATCCTCATGGCCCTTCTCCAGACACATGCCAGCACCTCCAGATCTTCCTGTAATAGAGTCTTCAGAAATGGAGACAGTGCTCTAGGTGGGGTCTCACCAGAGTGGAGCAGAGGGGGAGAATCACCTCCCTTGGCCTGCTGGCTATGCTTCTCTTGATGAAGCCCAGGCTCTGGTTGGCTCTCTGGGCTGCAAGTGCTCACTGCTGGGTCATGTTGAGCTTTTTATCCAACAGCACCCCCAAGGCCTTTTCTTCAGGGCTGCTCTCAAGCCAGTCCCTCCCCAGCCTATATCAGTGCTTGGGATTGCCCCAACCCAGCTTCAGGACCTTGCACTTGGTCTTGTGGAACCTCATGAGGTTGTCATGGGCCCAGCTCTGCAGCCTGTCAAGGTCCCTCTGGATGGATCCCTTCCCTCCAGCATGCCTGCTGCACCACACAGCTTGGTGTCAGCTCACTTGGTGAGGGTGCACTCAATGTCACTGTCCCTGTCACCAACAAAGATGCTAAACAAGCCTGGTCCCAGGACTGACCGCTGAGGAACTCCACTTGTCCCTGGCCTCCACTTGGACATGGACCCATTGCCAGTTACCCTTTGGGTGTAGCCCTCAAGCCAGTTCTGTATCCACTGAATGGTCCTTCCATGGAACCCATCCTGCATGAGCTTGGAGACCAGGATGTGGTGTGGGGCAGTGTTGAGACAGTGTCTATCACATGTACAATTATTTCCCTATAGCACTACTTCAAATATGAATTTTATTCATTACACTATTTCTATACAGTATACAATTAATTTCTATATTTTTTCTTGAGATTATGTTGCAATCTATGATGTGCTTTCAATTTATCTCATTCTCTTAATTATGTCTTTGAAGGGATTAAAAGAAAAAAAAAGGTGCATCACCATCACAGGAGGTGCAGAGGTGTGGTGTGAAGGGACGTGGTTTAGCACCACTGTGGTAGTGCACTCCAAGCCCTCCTTTCCCCCTCTCCCTCATGAAGTCAAGATGGTGGAAAGGGAAAAGTGTGCAAAAGGGGCAGGAGAATTCACTTTTCCCTCCTAGGGCAGGGTTGGTGCACATGGATCCTTACCCACACCACGTGTCAGAATCACCACACTTTGGCAAGCCTGGGATGCAATAGGTTGAGTTTTCCCACCTCTTTTGGTGCTGCTTGACACAATTATTCTCAGAGATATTGAAAAGGGAGTGAAGTGAAAAGCAAGTGCCTCTTCCTGCTGAAAAGCTTCTCCCTGCAGCAAAGTGCTCTTCCCACTGCAAAGGTCCCTCGCTACACAGCTCCCTCGCTGTAAAGCACTGTCTTGCTGCAGAGCACTCTTGCAGGCTCTATTTGCCTTTTGGCCTCATGCACTGTGCATTGAATGGCAATTTCTGGAAGGCTCCCTGAACATAGGAGGATCCTAAGAGGAACCCTCACTGTTGCAGCGCCGCCTTGTGAGCAGAATTGGACTATTTCCTAGAGTCTCCAAGGGATTGCCTGCCTCTTGTTAGTGGGGGAAAGTTTGCTGCTTGTGAACTTGTCTTTTTCCAATTACTGTTCCTTAAACTGCTTTGTTATTGTTTCTGCATATGTATATTGTGAAAGTGTTCCCCAACTGAACCCCTGAACCTGTAAATTTTCCTAGCTTTGTGTGTAGTTTTGTGGGGACAGGGTTTTGAACTAATAAATAATTTATGTTTTTATTAATTCCCTGCCTCACCACCTAACCATTTTGCACCAGTTAGATGATGGTTGGACTCAATGCTCTTAAAGGTATGAAAAGAAATGATTATTTGATTTTTTTATCATTTCTCTCCATACACAGTGTTTATGTTTCCCAGATGTTTCTGGTCCTGTCTTCTCTTAATAATTCCTCAGCCAAGATCTCATCCGTATCGAGCTAAGTCCGTGTGATATGATCAGTCAAAAGTTATTTAATATTCAATAAGTGGAACAATTAATAAAAATATAAATAATTTTATTAACCATAAAAATCCTTTGAAAAATATTAAATAAACCTATTTACTGGTTCAAAATGTTTGGTCGTGGAACAGATCCCTCACCAGCAGGAACAAGTAACGATTTATACAATATGTACAAAAATCCAGAAGCAACAAACAGCACTTGCAACTGTAAAGATAAAGGAACACCGGCAATGAAGCCGGCGATGGCCCACAAGGAGGGAGAGCTCCAGAATTCCCTAGGGCAACAGACCTGCAATAGGTGCTTATAAAAATCAGATCTTGCGATTCCCCACTGATCCTCATACCTCGTGGCACATGCGAGGATTTAAACAAAATGAGAAACGGTGTCGACCACATGGAAGCTGCAGGAGCACAGTTTCACTTTCTGTTGGTGTCTGCAGCTTATTGCTGAGACAGGATTTACTCCTGAAGGATTTGTAGCTGAAAGATTTATAGGAAAGAGGTTCCTCTGCTGCAATCCTTTTGCAGCGGCGCTCGCTCCTTGCTCCAGTCAAACGAAATGTCCTGGGGACCTGGGGACTCAGCTCCTCTGGGGGTTCGCCTCTCGGCCCGGCAAGATGCGTCTGTCTGCTCCTGGGCTTTACAACGCTAAGACAGAGAGGGCCTTTGCTGTCCTGTCTGGGTAAACTGAAACACAGTTTGGCTTCCAAGCGAAGCTTGTGGTTCCTTCCAGAGCGTGGACAATAGCCAGGCAAGGCTCTGGCCCTTTGGGCTGGTACTTACAGATTTCCCGAGGCAATGCTGGCCAGTGACACACAGATTGAGGAATGAAACTTTGACACTGTAACCTATAGAAAGGGTTTTTCTCCAAATGTGGCCAAAGGCACACACACCTGGCCCACTTGGGCTCCAGGACGTGTTCAGACAACCCTGGGCAATGAAAACCCAGACCTGAAAAACCTGAAAAAAACAGACCTACTAGCTCCTGCCTCATTGTTTGATTGAGAGCATTTTTGAGGCTTTTTGTCCCTTCGGGACACAGTGTTTCTTCTTAAATCTGTTCCCAGCACCTTGATGATTTTTTGTAGTGAGAACAGGTATCTTTGGCTTTTCTGGAGCTCCTTTATCTGCAGACAATGGCTCATTCTTTTTATGTCCTTACAAGTATATATCCACAGTGTAATAATCCATGGATATATTTTTCAAGCAAGAGTACACATGTTCTTTAAGTGTTAAAGAACAAGGTAAAAAGTTGCAATATTGAACATTATTGTACTCTCAGACAGCTTACTTAAGAAATAAGAAAGAGTAACTTAGGACCCTATATGAGTAATTGTATTGGGTTTGGCTGAGATGGAGTTAGTTCTGACCATAGCATCTTTCATAGTGCTGTGTTTTGTATTAGAAGGGTGCTGATACCATACCAGTGCTTTGGCTACTGCTAAGCAGTGCTTGCACAGCACCAAGGCTCTGCTTTTCCAGCATTGCTCCCCCCAAACAGTAGGCTTAAGGGTGGGCAAGATCTTGGCAGGGGACACAGCCACACTACCTGACCCAAACTGACCAAAGGGCTATTCCATACCACATGACATCAGCTCAGTTATAAAGCTGAGGGAAAGAAGGAAGTGATTGTACATTCCTCAATGATGATTGTCCTCTGGAGCAACTGCCACAGGTACTGAAGCCCTGCTTCCTGGTGAGTGGCCAGACATTGTCTGCGAAGGGGAATTAGAAAATGATATGGCTGCTTGCTCTTGCTTCTCAGTGTAACAATTGCTTTCACTTTTGCCTTATTAAATTGCTTCTATTGTGACCCACGGTTCTCTTGTCATATTTTCCCTCTCCCCTGTCCACCTAAGAAGGGGAGTAATAGAGTGGCATTGGTGAGCAGCTGGCCCACAGCCAGCGACAAACCACCACAGTAGCACTCTGTCTCAAGGGTTTATCCCTCAGCCTGGTTTAATATAGATGGAGGCCAACAGAATTAAAGTTCTTCTCCCCATCTATTCTGCCCTGGTGAGACCATGACTGAAATACTGTGTCCAGTTTTGGGCTCCCCAGCTCAAGAGAGACAGAGACCTGCTGGAGAGAATCCAACAGAGAGCCACAAGGATGATTAGGGGACTTGGGCATCTCCCTTATGGAAAGAGACTGAGAGCCCTGGGGCTGTTTAGTCTTGAGATGGGGATCTGAGAGGGGAGCTCATCAATGTGTATCAAAATCTGAGGGGTGGGTGTCAAGTGGAGGGGGCCAAGCTCTTTTCTCTGGTGCACAGTAATAAGACAAGAAACAACAGGTTCAAACGTGACCATGGAAGATTTCACCTCAACATGAGGAGAAACTTCTTTATAGCGAGGGTGACAGAGTTCTGGAACAGGCTGCCCAGAGGGGCTGTAGAGTCTCCTTCTCTGGAGATCTTTCAAAACCCACCTGGATGCATTCTGTGCAGACTACCCTGGGTGATCCTGCTTTGGCAGGGGGGTTGGACTCAGTGGTCTCTCTAGGTCCTTTCCAACCTCTAATGTACTGTGATATTGTAATTATTGGCTATTACAAAGTGAAAAGATTCATGCAGCACTTAATGTGTTCTCTTTAAACAACTTTCTGAACAAAATAAGTTTGCCTCATTTGGAACTATTGACATGGATACTGAAACCAACAACAACAAACAAAATCCCACTAAAAAAAAAAAGCAACCAACAAACCCAAAACAAAACCAAAAACCCCACCAAAAACCCAAAGCAAACAAAAGCAAACACACACACACACACACACACAAATCCAAACCAACAAACCAAAACAAATCCAGTCTCTAGAAAGAGTATAAAATCCAACAATAGCAACACCACAAACCCCCCACACCCATAGAGGAAAGTAGGAAACATCTTGATTCTGAAGTGTTCATTATATTACCACCAGTTGTTGATACAATTTGTGTAAATGGTTGTGTTATTTTTGATAGAACAGAGGACTGGTTTGCACCCTTGGGGGTTCAAAAATGAATGGGAAAAAAAAAAAAAAAGAAGAAAACAGTGATGAGAAAACAAACTGAATGTAAATACTAAAGCTTTATTGAGAATTCCAGACATATTTATGTTCTTACAGGATTCTCTTTGCAAAAAAAAACAAACCCATGCAGATAAATTTTAAAGTCCACTAAATATTTTGCTCCCTCTAGAAAACACTATGATTCACTGTTTTATAATTGGGAGAGCTCTCAGAAGAGACACTACTCAGAGAACAGAGAAATAAAACATGTTGTGCTATAAATAAAGCTGGTCAGAACTGAATGATTTTTAAAAGGAAAGGTAGAGATACTGCAAGAGACTATATCTTGTCTCTCTTGATGTGACTCAACAAAGATTAAATCACCTTTGTTGCTTGCTCAGACAATAGCTGATGTGGATTGGGCAGAGCTACTGGAACGACCCTCGTGAAGGTGCATAGATAAGGATTGCTCACTGCAACTGACTGCAACGGACTGCAGCTGTCCTAGAAATGGGCAAATGCCAATCGATTCTCTCTAGAATATACATACCTAAAAACTATATAAAAGATCTGAGCAGCTACTGGCTCAGAAGAAGGAAAACACAGGAGAAGGAAAACATGGAAGGAAAAGCCTGGGGCAATCCTTCTCTGAAGAAAAATAGAGAGAATACCAGGAGAGAAAAAATGACAGAGATATCACCATGTAGCCTGGAAGAAGCAGACCAAGAGGAACCCTCTCTCCATGTCCTAAGTTCCACCTGCTGCAACCCATGAAGCTGAAGAGGCTGCTCAGAAGACCACATCTCTTCTACAGCCAAAACTACAGCACCCCTCCTGTACACACCCAACATCTCCTCTACATCCATAACTGCAGCAGCCTTCCTCCACAGACTCAAACTGTCCTGGGGGGTGAGGGATGTGGTAATATAATTCCTTTTCTCTTCTCTCTGTCTCTTCTCTCTCTCCCTCTCTATTTTCTCTCTCTCTGCTTCTGATCCATCCACTTTATTTATGATTATAATAAATAGCCTAGCTGTTGATATTTTGGCCTCATTTGTGCCTCTCATTTCATAACATGGGAATATTCAAAAGAACTGAGTCTCTTTCCCTCTCCAGACTGAGGCAGATACTTACTGAGGGTTTTTGATAATGAAACATTTGTCATCGGCTTAACAGCAGCGAAATGTCTACCTCATTGAAACTGTAGGCTGTGTTCTGGTCACCCATATGAAAAAGAAACCCACCACAGAATTCTTGCATTACAACCCTATGTTTTGTTCAAGGAAAAGCTTTATTATCCTAAAATAATTGAACTTTTTTCTTATAAAAATCAACCACTTTCTTATGAAAGTGTTCCCCTCAATAATCATTGGGAAGTCCAAACTAATCTCGCAATGATCTCAACAAAAATATGTATGACATGCAATCAGGATAGACTGAATAAGCTTATTTAAGACAAGCTTAGTAAGAAAACAAGCACTCTCAAAATCACACTGCTTAAGAATCATTTCCAAGCCCATAACATTTTTCTTTCAGACTTCTCATTTTCCTGTTTGCCAAGTCTTCAGAAAGCCAGCTGCATCTGACAAAATATAAACCAGAAGTTCCTAGTTGGAATGTACTGCTTTACATGACAGAAAAAAAATCTCTTAATGAAGAAAGCCATTCATGGCTGCTATTTTAACCACAAATGTGTGATGCTCTACAGGAGAAACTCTACTCAACTAACTAGGCATTCTTCAGTGTTTGTTTTCATTATTTGGATTCACAATCTCACTTGGGAAGGCAGAACACATGGAAATGTGCTTGTACCAAAACACTGGAAAATCAACTGTATCAAAACACTGGAAAACCAATGCTTCCAAGCTTTGAGGCAGGACAGAGATGGAAACCAATTTTGGAACCTATTTCTGTCTTGAAAAACAGAGAGTCATGGAAAGATGGACAGACAACGGAAAGATGGACAGACAACTTGTCACAAGTGGTATTCCCCAGGGCTCAGTACTGGGACCACTTCTCTCTAATGTCTTTATCAATTATCTGGATGAGGGAATTGAGTACAGCATCATCAAGTTTGTAGATGGCAGAAAGCTGGGAGGGAGTGGTGATGTGTCTGAAGGTAGGAAGGCACTGCAAAGGAATCTGGACATCAGGGATGGGCCAAGGGCATCTGTATAAAGTTGAACAGTGTAAAGAGAAGCTAGTGATTCTCTTTTCTCATATCTAGGACAGAAAGATATTTTTCCAGACAGATCTCAAAAGTAGATGAGACTTATCTTCTAAAGTAGCTACCACAATCTACCACACTGTGGGGTGGGTGAAGGGAGATTAAAAGGACCATGGAGAGCATAGCATCTTAAATGCACTTCAACAAATAAGCATAGTACAAACACATGTATTTTGTGTCACAGCATTTTAAAGCCTTTTAACTATGAAATTATCTTGTAAATGTAAGGGTGGAACCCTCTTTTGCATGGCTTTTTACCCATAATGGGAGTTCATTGATATGATCTAAGCTTCAAAATAGTCAGATATGGATGTGCTGGAATGTGTCCAGAGAAAGGCCACGAGGATGAGCAGAGGGCTGGAGCACCTCTCCTGTGAGGACAGACTGAAGGAGTTGGGGCTGTTCAGTCTGGAGAAGAGAAGGCTCCGAGGTGACCTCATTGTGGCCTTCCAGTATCTGAAAGGGGCTACAAGAAGGCTGGGGAGGGACTTCTCAGGATCTCAGGTAGTGATAGGACTAGGGGGAATGGAATGAAGTCAGAGGTGGGGAGATTCAGGCTGGACATGAGGAGGAAGTTCTTCACCATGAAAGTGGTGAAGCCCTGGAATGGGTTGTCCAGGAAGGTGGTTGAGGCCCCATCCCTGGAGGTGTTTAAGCCCAGGCTGGATGAGGCTCTGTCCAGCCTGATCTAGTGTGGGGCATCCCTGCCCATGGCAGGGGGGTTGGAACTAGATGATCCTTGTGGTCCCTTCCAACCCTGACTGATACTATGATACTACGATGTCTTGAGGAACAAAAACAAATCCAGAGACTCAACAGAAGAAAGGATACTTAATCCATAAAGATTTCTTACCTGATGGTGAGACCAGTTGCAAGTAGAATGTCACTGCATAGAAGTAAAATAGTCACTTTTCTTTTTTACCTTTTAGCAAAGAGAAGATATTGAAAAAACCCAAAGCTGCATGGAGAGGGTTTGTGTTGAGATGTCAAGTGACTGTTCAAAAGAAACAAAAAGCTTGTTGCATGTTTTATCATTTAAGGACTCTGACTTTTCAAACTTTCCATTGTGATGCTATAAACATGCTGTCTCCAATGTTCCCAAAACTTATTGAAACCCCTGGTAAGTAATGCCACAATACTCCACATACCAGGTGATTTGATTGGGTTAAATGAACAAGGTGGGAATTACAAAAATAGAGTTATCTTTATTTTTCCCAAAACCCCACCCCAAATTAGGTATAAAACTCATTAGATTATTGACAGGTTCTATTTGGTCACAAATTCTGCCAGGGTGCTTATGGGCAACTTTAGTACAACTTAGATAATTCAGAAAATGGAAAAGGCTAAGCCACAACATAGCTTCACCCCACTTATAATCAGAGGCAAGCCAGGACCTTGGGGAAGCCAATGAGAATGACAGGTTCTGCTCATGAGGACGCAGCAGGAATTTGGCAACAGCCCCTAGGGTCTCTCTTTGGTGGCAGGCTCCAGAAACTGCAGGTTTTATAACCCAGTTTGTGGATAACGCTGCACAACCCAAAGGAACAGGACCTGGCAGAAACAAAGTGTCCATAGACATGGCTGCTACAAGGCAAAACTCGTCAACAGCAGCACCGTCTGAACAGTGCAAGGCATTCATACCACAGTATCACAGTATCACTAAGGTTGGAAGAGACCTCATTCTTTGGACACCTTCCAGCACCTCCAGGTCCTTCCTGCAATAGGTTCTCCAGAACTGGATGCAGTGCTCCAGGTGTGGTCTCACCAGAGCAGAATAGAGTGGGAGAATCACCTCCCTCAAACTGCTGGCTATGCTTCTCTTGATGCAGCCCAGGATGTGATTTGCTTTCTGGGCTGCAGTGCACACTGCTGGCTCATGTTGAGCTTCTCATCCACCAGCACCCCTAAGTCTTTTCTTCAGGGCTGCTCTTAAGCCAGTCTCTGCCCAGCCTATACCAGTGCTTGGGATTGCCCTGACCCAGATGCAGGACCTTGCATTTGGTCTTGTTGAATCTCATGAGGTTTTCTTGGGCCCAGCTCTATGGCCTGTCAAGCTCCCTCTGGATGGATCCCTTCCCTCCAGCATGCCTGCTGCACCACACAGCTTGGTGTTGTCAGCAAACTTGCTGAAGGTGCACTTGATGATGAGGAAGCTGTTGTTAACCCCCTGGTTTTGTCCAGGGGGGTTCTTGTATTGTTTATAAACTGTAAATAAATTTGTACATTTATAAATTTGTAAATATATGTAAATGTTGCATATTTTGCACATATTCATTGCATCCCATAGTTTAGATTGTAGTTTTGCTTGTAAATATAGCTTCATTTGCTTCCATCTGAGCCAGTCTGGAAATTTCATTTTGGGAGGTAATTCCAACCCGACACAGTAGCATTCAGACAAAATAGTCCCCCATCACTAAATGTGTATAAATGAATATGTGTGTGTACAATACAATACAATACAATGCACCAGGTTGGAAGAGACCTTCAAGATCATCACGTCCAACCTATCAACCAATCCAACCCACCTAAATACAATACAATACAATACAATACAATACAATACAATACAATACAATACAACCCACCTAAACAACTAAACAACTAAACCGTGGCACCAAGCACCCCATCAAGCCTCTTCTTGAACACCTCCAATGAAGGTGATTCCACCACCTCCACGGGCAGCCGATTCCAGTGGGCAATCACTCTCTCTGTATAGAACTTCTTCCAACCATCCAGCCTAAACCTGCCCTGGCACAGCCTGAGACTGTGTCCTCTTGTTCTGGTACTGGCTGCCTGGGAGAAGAGACCAACCTCTGCCTGGCTACAACCTCCCTTCAGGTAGTTGTAGAGAGCAAGAAGGTCACCCCTCAGTCTCCTCCTCTCCAGGCTAAGCAACCCCAGCTCCCTCAGCCTCTCCTCATAGGGCTTGTGTGTGTTTGTTTACACACTCACATATATATATGTATGTGTATAAATATATACACACAGAGATACCTATGTTCATCAAGATTAAAATAATTCCTAGTTTGTGATAATTGGATATTATAAATTTCCAATAGATTGGCTGAATGCCAGCATCATCAGTGCTCTCTCATCCTTAATTACAAACTGGCAGATGGGTTGAGAGGCATTCAAGCCACCTGCATTTGGCAGTCTTTGAAGCTGAAGTTTTGCAGATTTCAAGAGAACTCCTTAACGCAACTAGCAGGTCTAGGGTAGATGAATTCCCCATGACTGTGAAGGTTCCCTTTATAGGCCAAGTAATACGATGCAGCTAAGCTAGGGGAACTTTTCTTAGTCACTGTATTCCATTTATCCCTCTGGTTTTGATGTTTTGTTTGCTTGTTTGTTTCCCCACAGTATTATATGACTCTTCAGTTTTAACTGTGGTGCAGTTACAGCTCAAATATTCTAACTCCAAAGGATTTTACTGGCAATTTCCTTTCTTCCTACTCAAACATGGAGAGCAAACCACTGAAGTAGCCTGCAGATCTTAAGAACTGGCAATGAAACTCATTTTTTCCGATTAAAAAAGTGAGATTTGATGTTTTTCATAAGAGCTATTTAAATGTGTGGCAAGACTCAGGGAAAGGCTAAGGGGACAGGACATGATCCTGACCTGTGTTCCTGGTCTGACCTTAGATGTACCTCAGTGTTTCACACCCACCTAGTGGTCTGGACTCTGGGCTGATCCTGCAGCCATCCTTGCATGTTTAAAAACCCCATCCATCTAAGTCACCATTGCTTGCTGACAAATCTTGCTGGAACGGAGGTTGTGGTCATTTTGACTTTTGCAAAGCACAGTGCAAAGCATGCCACTAAGATGAAGAAAACCTCTTTCTTTAGCCTGTCCACACCCTCTTTTTTATTTCTCTGCACCTACATTACTGAAGCATTTTCTTATTTATATCCCTTTTCCACCCCATGTCACTAGATTTCAACATATGTCAGAGAAATGGTATTAAGTGATGTCACGCCACTGGTTTTACTGAGGACAGACCCTGCATTTTTACCTTTCTATCTTCCTGACCTGATTTGTTTTATGTATGTTACTGCGTATGTTCCTCAGCCCCATGGATAATCTCACAGCACCAAGTGGAAGTAATCAACCTTTTTAAAGTCCTTTTGAACACCTGAGAAAGCAAAGTGGTTATAACTTTCTTTGTACAGCTGAGTTCAGATGCTTGATGTAAAATTAATGGCTCATATCAGAGCTAAAAATAACTGCACTTTTTTAAGTGGACACATCTCATCTTGACCTTATACATTTCTACAGTGTATTACACTTTATCTGAAAGTTAACTACTTTTATTGAGGTACAATAATACTAAAGTGGTGTCATTTTCTTTCTTTTTTT